>JAVIAB010000088.1:38750024-39255024 GCA_032433765.1 Megaustenia siamemsis | reverse complement strand
TGGCAGCCGATGAGAGCGGACGATGTATGGAAGATAAGAGTTAGACATTGGCAGCCGATGAGAGCGGACGATGTATGGAAGATAAGAGTTAGACATTGGCAGCCGAGGAGAGCGGACGATATACGGAAGATAAGAGTTAGACATTGGTAGCCGAGGAGAGCGGACGATGTATGGAAGATAAGAGTTAGACATTGGCAGCCGATGAGAGCGGACGATGTATGGAAGATAAGAGTTAGACATTGGCAGCCGAAGAGAGCGGACGATATACGGAAGATAAGAGTTAGACATTGGTAGCCGAGGAGAGCGGACGATGTATGGAAGATAAGAATTAGACATTGGCACCCGAGGAGAGCGGACGATGTATGGAAGATAAGAGTTAGACATTGGTAGCCGAGGAGAGCGGACGATGTATGGAAGATAAGAGTTAGACATTGGCAGCCGAGGAGAGCGGACGATGTATGGAAGATAAGAGTTAGACATTGGCAGCCAGGGAGAGTGGACGATGTATGGAAGATAAGAGTTAGACATTGGCAGCCGAGGAGAGCGGACGATGTATGGAAGATAAGAGTTAGTCATTGGCAGCCGAGGAGAACGGACGATGTATGGAAGATAAGAGTTAGACATTGGCAGCCGAGGAGAACGGACGATGTATGGAAGATAAGAGTTAGACATTGGCAGCTGATGAGAGCGGACGATGTATGGAAGATAAGAGTTAGACATTGGCAGCCGATGAGAGCGGACGATGTAAGGAAGATAAGAGTTAGACATTGGCAGCCGAGGAGAGTGGACGATGTATGGAAGATAAGAGTTAGACATTGGCAGCCGAGGAGAGCGGACGATGTATGGAAGATAAGAGTTAGACATTGGCAGCCGAGGAGAGCGGCAGCACACTATGGAGCCAGAGCATTAATGAAGATAGAGATGGACAGCAGTTGGAATTATAACGAGTAGTTAGAGATAGAGAATAGTTAGCATGAAACAAGACGATATTAACAGATGCGTAATGGATTAGTAACAATTAAAAGCCGAAATTTAGAATTAGGTAGGATAGGTTGGGACGTTCGATGGGGAACGGACCAATATAGAATAGCGGCAACATCAAAATTAGAATATTTTAGCACCATATAGTTAGAGAAGGATGAGAGAGTGAGTAAGGAATATCATAATTGTAATCGTAACAGACTGAAGATACTTAAATAATAAAGGCTGCCAATGAAAAATATTGCCTATGTCTTGAGTTGATGATTAAGTACAATTTTGTCTCAGGTAAGGGTCTTCGTCACATAGGGTCTCACCAGTGTTAAGTGAACACCTTGGAGTTAACGATCAAGGAGTCAGAGAAATAACGAAGAAAAGAGAACAGAGTCCTCAAGGCACGGAAACGACGAGCATGAAAAGAGAAGGGAAAAAGAGGTTGTCGCGGCACAATGGCGGAGGAACGTTAACGGTCAATTTAATACTCGTCGTAGAGATAATCATCAGATGAGGAACTTACATTAATAGAAGTTGGAAGGAGGAAACACAGGGAGGAAAATCAATTTAATAAAATAAATCCTTCACCATCATGTATTTCTATTCAAAGAAGAGCTTAGAAGGGTAGATTTCTGGGCTGTATAATGTCAGTACATCTAGATAAACCAAACCGATGTTTCTGGTCTTGGGTGAATGCCATATACAGAAAAAACAGGCATTGAATCGACGTCAATAAATGGCCGCACGACAGAGTTATATGACATGAAATTGTGGGGTTACTACGAAGACTTTGAGAATACTGTGAGTTTCATGTTGGTTACATGGAAAAGGAATAAGAAAAAAAAACAAGTAAAGTAGTCCCGTTACGCCAAGTGGCGTATAGGAAATATGATGTTAGTGACAATAAATTTTAGAGACCCTCAGCACATGAATTTTTGGGGTAATGTGGTCGGTATTACGCCCGTGTCGCTTTGCTTTCCCAGAAAAAAATCGGGTTCCCATCTAAGGCCGGGTGATCCCGGACCCTGTCGGTTGGGATCGAACCCTACCCCTTGTTCTTTGTTGTCCAGTTCACTAACCACTGAGCTATCGTGGCTCCCAGTGAAAAGGAATAGCATGACCTAAAATCCATCCGACTGACACCTTTTCTCTGTCTTACGATAGGTCTCTATAAATAACATGATGACTTCCGGTGGAGTGATATTTAAATTATTGCTATGTTTAGGTTTTCTTTATTCATTCCTACTTTAGCTCTTAACTATTTAATCTAAAACAATTGTCAATAAACATTTCAATATTCTCCTCGTTTCGAAATCCACTGTTTAATATTCTCATAAACCCACTACATAATTAATATAACACATGTCTTTGTATTATATCAAGCTCATTGTATGAACGTCTTTTAACTCCTGCATTTACTGATTATATGTGATAAAATTCTAGGTCAGTAAAGAGCTTCTTTCATACCAAGTGACGTATAAGGAATATGGTGTTAGTGACCATAAATTGTACAGACCTTCAGCACATGGTTTTTAGGGTAATGTGGTCGGTATTACGCCTGTGCCGCTTTACTTTCCCAGATAAAATTCGGTACCCATTTAAGGCTAGGTGAACACGAAAGCCGTCGGTTGGGATCGAAGCCTACCTCTTGTCTTTTGTAGTCCAGTTCACTAACCACTGAGCTATCGCGTCTCCCTTAAACATCTAAGTACGTATATAAATTATCAAGCTGTTATATACATGCTGAAATACTAGCTGTTTATCTGTTACATACAATTTTTTTATCTAATCCGTTGTTTCAGTTCTACCTTGACGTGATGTCATCTTACCCGTTACATTTTATTTTCTGCAATCGGCATTGTCTTTTAATTAAAATAATATCTCTTTTGTTTGTCTATGCCCGCAATTAATACGATTTTACATATTAATAGAGTTTTAGATTTACATATTGTATTTAATATATAGAGAAAAAAACATACAGCTGCTTAGATATGAAACATATAGATTCATTGTTTCACTCATAAGTGCCTTGGTCGCGAGCTACCTAGTGGCCAGATAGCTAAGAGCATACAAATGGACGGTATCTGTAGTTATGGGTTTGCCTGAGGTGCTGTGAAGGTAACAAAGCCTAACAGTGATCATTGGGTTATTAATGTATGGTGTTGTGTTTAGCGTGATGACACTGCTTGTTGTATGCAAACATCGAATGATTTATTCGATTAATTGACCAGTAGTTGTTTGGGAAAATCATCTTGATGTTTTCTACTTGCTCATTTTAGCGAGAGAGAGTGAGACAGAGAGGAGAGAGAAAAGGGGGCAAAGAAAGAGAGAGAGAAATAGAGGAATAGAGAGAGAGAAAAAGGGGGAAAGAGGCAGAGAGAGGAGAGAAAGAGGCAAAGAAAGAGAGAGATAAATAGAGGAAAAGAGAGAGTTAAAAAAAAGACAAGACAGAAAAGGAGAGAAATATAAAAGACAGAAAGGGAGAAACAGAAATAGAGGGAAAGAGAGAGAGAGAGGAGCGATAGAAAAGAGAAAAACAGAAAGGGCAGAGAGAGAGAAAAGAGAAAAACATAGAAAGGACAGAAAGAGAGAGAGAAAGAGAAACACAGAGAAAACAGAGAAAGAGAGAAAAAGATGGAGAGAAAAAGGGAGAGAGTGATAGAAAGAGAAAGAGAGAGCGACATAAAAAACAGAAACAAGAAAAGAGAGACAGAGAAAGTGAGTGAGAAAGGGAGAGAGACAGAGAAAGTGAGTGAGAAAGGGAGAGAGAGAGAGAAAGTGAGTGAGAAAGGGAGAGAGACAGAGAAAGTGAGTGAGAAAGGGAGAGAGAGAGAGAAAGTGAGTGAGAAAGGGAGAGAGACAGAGAAAGTGAGTGAGAAAGGGAGAGAGACAGAGAAAATGAGTGAGAAAGGGAGAGAGACAGAGAAAATGAGTGAGAAAGGGAGAGAGACAGAGAAAATGAGTGAGAAAGGGAGAGAGACAGAGAAAGTGAGTGAGAAAGGGAGAGAGACAGAGAAAATGAGTGAGAAAGGGAGAGAGACAGAGAAAGTGAGTGAGAAAGGGAGAGAGACAGAGAAAGTGAGTGAGAAAGGGAGAGAGACAGAGAAAATGAGTGAGAAAGGGAGAGAGACAGAGAAAATGAGTGAGAAAGGGAGAGAGACAGAGAAAGTGAGTGAGAAAGTGAGTGAGAAAGTGAGTGAGAAAGGGAGAGAGACAGAGAAAATGAGTGAGAAAGGGAGAGAGACAGAGAAAGTGAGTGAGAAAGTGAGAGAGAAAGTGAGTGAGAAAGTGAGTGAGAAAGGGAGAGAGACAGAGAAAGTGAGTGAGAAAGTGAGTGAGAAAGGGAGAGAGACAGAGAAAGTGAGTGAGAAAGTGAGTGAGAAAGGGAGAGAGACAGAGAAAGTGAGTGAGAAAGTGAGTGAGAAAGGGAGAGAGACAGAGAAAGTGAGTGAGAAAGGGGAGAGACAGAGAAAGTGAGTGAGAAAGGGAGAGAGACAGAGAAAGTGAGTGAGAAAGGGAGAGAGACAGAGAAAGTGAGTGAGAAAGTGAGTGAGAAAGGGAGAGAGACAGAGAAAGTGAGTGAGAAAGGGAGAGAGACAGAGAAAGTGAGTGAGAAAGGGAGAGAGACAGAGAAAGTGAGTGAGAAAGTGAGTGAGAAAGGGAGAGAGACAGAGAAAGTGAGTGAGAAAGTGAGTGAGAAAGGGAGAGAGACAGAGAAAATGAGTGAGAAAGGGAGAGAGACAGAGAAAATGAGTGATAAAGGGAGAGAGACAGAGAAAGTGAGTGAGAAAGGGAGAGAGACAGAGAAAGTGAGTGAGAAAGTGAGTGAGAAAGGGAGAGAGACAGAGAAAGTGAGTGAGAAAGTGAGTGAGAAAGTGAGTGAGAAAGGGAGAGAGACAGAGAAAGTGAGTGAGAAAGTGAGTGAGAAAGGGAGAGAGACAGAGAAAGTGAGTGAGAAAGTGAGTGAGAAAGTGAGTGAGAAAGGGAGAGAGACAGAGAAAGTGAGTGAGAAAGGGAGAGAGACAGAGAAAATGAGTGAGAAAGGGAGAGAGACAGAGAAAATGAGTGAGAAAGGGAGAGAGACAGAGAAAGTGAGTGAGAAAGTGAGTGAGAAAGTGAGTGAGAAAGGGAGAGAGAGAGAGAAAGTGAGTGAGAAAGGGAGAGAGACAGAGAAAGTGAGTGAGAAAGGGAGAGAGACAGAGAAAATGAGTGAGAAAGGGAGAGAGACAGAGAAAGTGAGTGAGAAAGGGAGAGAGACAGAGAAAGTGAGTGAGAAAGGGAGAGAGACAGAGAAAATGAGTGAGAAAGGGAGAGAGACAGAGAAAATGAGAGAGAAAGGGAGAGAGACAGAGAAAGTGAGTGAGAAAGTGAGTGAGAAAGTGAGTGAGAAAGGGAGAGAGACAGAGAAAGTGAGTGAGAAAGGGAGAGAGACAGAGAAAATGAGTGAGAAAGGGAGAGAGACAGAGAAAGTGAGTGAGAAAGTGAGTGAGAAAGTGAGTGAGAAAGTGAGTGAGAAAGGGAGAGAGACAGAGAAAGTGAGTGAGAAAGTGAGTGAGAAAGGGAGAGAGACAGAGAAAGTGAGTGAGAAAGTGAGTGAGAAAGGGAGAGAGACAGAGAAAGTGAGTGAGAAAGTGAGTGAGAAAGGGAGAGAGACAGAGAAAGTGAGTGAGAAAGTGAGTGAGAAAGGGAGAGAGACAGAGAAAGTGAGTGAGAAAGGGAGAGAGACAGAGAAAGTGAGTGAGAAAGGGAGAGAGACAGAGAAAGTGAGTGAGAAAGGGAGAGAGACAGAGAAAGTGAGTGAGAAAGGGAGAGAGACAGAGAAAGTGAGTGAGAAAGTGAGTGAGAAAGGGAGAGAGACAGAGAAAGTGAGTGAGAAAGGGAGAGAGACAGAGAAAGTGAGTGAGAAAGGGAGAGAGACAGAGAAAGTGAGTGAGAAAGTGAGTGAGAAAGGGAGAGAGACAGAGAAAGTGAGTGAGAAAGTGAGTGAGAAAGGGAGAGAGACAGAGAAAATGAGTGAGAAAGGGAGAGAGACAGAGAAAATGCGTGAGAAAGGGAGAGAGACAGAGAAAGTGAGTGAGAAAGGGAGAGAGACAGAGAAAGTGAGTGAGAAAGTGAGTGAGAAAGGGAGAGAGACAGAGAAAGTGAGTGAGAAAGTGAGTGAGAAAGTGAGTGAGAAAGGGAGAGAGACTGAGAAAGTGAGTGAGAAAGTGAGTGAGAAAGTGAGTGAGAAAGGGAGAGAGACAGAGAAAGTGAGTGAGAAAGTGAGTGAGAAAGTGAGTGAGAAAAGGGAGAGAGACAGAGAAAGTGAGTGAGAAAGTGAGTGAGAAAGGGAGAGAGACAGAGAAAGTGAGTGAGAAAGTGAGTGAGAAAGGGAGAGAGACAGAGAAAGTGAGTGAGAAAGTGAGTGAGAAAGGGAGAGAGACAGAGAAAGTGAGTGAGAAAGTGAGTGAGAAAGGGAGAGAGACAGAGAAAGTGAGTGAGAAAGGGAGAGAGACAGAGAAAGTGAGTGAGAAAGGGAGAGAGACAGAGAAAGTGAGTGAGAAAGGGAGAGAGACAGAGAAAGTGAGTGAGAAAGGGAGAGAGACAGAGAAAGTGAGTGAGAAAGTGAGTGAGAAAGTGAGTGAGAAAGGGAGAGAGACAGAGAAAGTGAGTGAGAAAGTGAGTGAGAAAGGGAGAGAGACAGAGAAAGTGAGTGAGAAAGGGAGAGAGACAGAGAAAGTGAGTGAGAAAGGGAGAGAGACAGAGAAAGTGAGTTAGAAAGTGAGTGAGAAAGGGAGAGAGACAGAGAAAGTGAGTGAGAAAGTGATTGAGAAAGGGAGAGAGACAGAGAAAGTGAGTGAGAAAGTGAGTGAGAAAGGGAGAGAGACAGAGAAAGTGAGTGAGAAAGGGAGAGAGACAGAGAAAGTGAGTGAGAAAGGGAGAGAGACAGAGAAAGTGAGTGAGAAAGGGAGAGAGACAGAGAAAGTGAGTGAGAAAGGGAGAGAGACAGAGAAAGTGAGTGAGAAAGGGAGAGAGACAGAGAAAGTGAGTGAGAAAGTGAGTGAGAAAGGAGAGAGACAGAGAAAGTGAGTGAGAAAGGGAGAGAGACAGAGAAAGTGAGTGAGAAAGGGAGAGAGACAGAGAAAGTGAGTGAGAAAGGGAGAGAGACAGAGAAAGTGAGTGAGAAAGGGAGAGAGAGAGAAAGTGAGTGAGAAAGGGAGAGAGACAGAGAAAGTGAGTGAGAAAGGGAGAGAGACAGAGAAAGTGAGTGAGAAAGGGAGAGAGACAGAGAAAGTGAGTGAGAAAGTGAGTGAGAAAGTGAGTGAGAAAGGGAGAGAGACAGAGAAAGTGAGTGAGAAAGTGAGTGAGAAAGGGAGAGAGACAGAGAAAGTGAGTGAGAAAGGGAGAGAGACAGAGAAAGTGAGTGAGAAAGGGAGAGAGAGAGAGAAAGTGAGTGAGAAAGGGAGAGAGACAGAGAAAGTGAGTGAGAAAGGGAGAGAGACAGAGAAAGTGAGTGAGAAAGTGAGTGAGAAAGGGAGAGAGACAGAGAAAGGGAGTGAGAAAGGGAGAGAGACAGAGAAAGTGAGTGAGAAAGGGAGAGAGACAGAGAAAGTGAGTGAGAAAGTGAGTGAGAAAGGGAGAGAGAGAGTGAGAGAGATAGAAACAGAGAGAAAGAAAACGGGAAGATATATATATATATATATATATATATAGTGAGAAAGAAACAGAGAGAAAGCCAGAGCAAAGAGAGAGAGAGAGAGAGAGAACGACAGAGAAAGAGAAAGAGCGAGAGAGAGACAACGACAGAGAAAGAGAGAGGAGAGAGAGAACAACAGAGAAAGAGGGAGAGAAAAAGAAAAAAAGAGTGGAGAGAGAGATAGCTTGCAGTCTATTGCACTTTGATTGGCCTCTTCAGCTGTGTCGTACTAGTTCTCCGTTGATTTATCTTTCCACAGTACGTCCTCTCAGTATGTTTTCATAGTATTTTCTTTCTTTATTTTGATGGTTGCACGGGTTATGTATATTGTCAAGTAGCCAAGCAATGTAATTGTGCATTTATATCTAAATCTGTGGTGTCTCACTCGCTATCGAAACCAGAACATTTTTATTTTGACGCCACTAATGATTTTTCAACGAAATATGAACAGGAAAACATTAATAATGGGAGGAATTAAATGTGTCCATAGTGTGTATCTGGAAGCCTCAATAGCTCAGTGGTTAGTGAACTGGACTACAAAGGACAAGGGGTAGGGTTCGATCCCAACCGATGGCTTCCGAGTTCTTCTACATTTTTTAGCTCCCAGTGGAGCATAGGTCTTCAACAAACACTCTCCAAGTCGTAATTCCATGGTTTTCCTCTTTGTCTTTTCCCCTGGGGATTCCAAAAAAGGGCCTGTTGTTTAATACTCTCAGTTGGCTTCCGTAGTGTGTGTCCTATCCAACGCCATCGTCTTCGCTGTATCTATTTATCCACTGGTGTTTGACAGGTCACACTGATGAGAAAGATGCAGTCATCTATACAGACGGATCTGTACGACGACACCAAAGAAGTGCATGGGCATTTACAACACGCTCGGCAGGCAGAATAGTCTACGAAGACAGTGGTGCATACGTCGTGACCACGAGTAGCATGACAATGGAGGCGATGGCAGTGACCAAGGCATTCAAATGGTTAGAATCACAAGACTACACCCACGCATGTATACTGAGTGATTCGATGAGCATGATAAAAAAAAGTGGAGGCGGGCTCTGTACGCATGCAAAGGGTAGAGTCGTTGCAGAAATCCAAATACGTAATGTCACCTTTCTCTATGTCCCTGGACATGCGGGAGTACGGGGAAATGAAAGGGCGGACAAGTTGGCTAGCTGCGCTGTCGTTGAGGACGGGCAACCAATGGATCGGGCGGACATCATCAATGCCCTCCGAGATGTGGGAAGAGCACAGGACTTCGACAATCACAGATCCACGTCACTTCTTCGGATGATGGAAATGGGAGTTAAGTTGGGCACAGCCAGAAATGAGACACTTAGTCGCCGTGTAAGAAGACTTATCAACCAACATAGAGCTGGAGTCGTCAGTCGCTGGACACTGAGGGAATTGCTGAGGAGGGGATCTGAGCACCTATGGACATGTTCGGAGTGCAATGATGATGACCCACAAATAACTCAATAACTTAATCGATATTCTGCAGCTTCGTACTAAAGAAAGCGGCACGGGCGTAATACTGACAACATTACCCCAAAAATCATGTGCCGGAGGTCTTTAAAATTTATGGTCGCTAACACCATATTTCCTATACGCCACTTGGCGTGACGGGGGCACTTTACTTTTTACTTTTTTTTCCCGTGCCAAAGAGACGTTAGTAGTATACATCTAGTGATAGGACCGTGGAAACTTCCGCCAGCGGCAGAATATTCCTTATATAAATAGTCTACCGGCAGATTTTTTTCCTTATATAAATAGTCTACCGGCAGCTTTTTTTTTCCTTATATGAGAGTCTACCGGCAGATTTGTTTTTCCTTATATGAGAGTCTACCCGCCCATTTTTGTTCCGGTCGTGGTGACCTCTCGGGTGACCTCTCGTGGCGGTGGTGGTGGTGTTGTGGTGACCTCCCGCGGCGGTGGTGAAGGGGTGGTGGTGGTATCATAACTTTCACATTCTTTGTACTTTCAATGGTTCCGTAACTTTCATAAATCTATTCTTTCTTTATACTCTCAGGCAATAAAAAACAGTGACAAGTTTATTTATTGTTTTTTAAAAACTTCCTTTAGAATTAAAGGTAACAGCTTAGGCCGTTACACACGCTACACGCCAAATGCGAAACACCGCGTTAATTAAGCAAGATCAAAGAGCTCGGTAGACGCGCAGCGAAGACGCATTAGACGGACCGCGTTTACATCAAAGGATTACCCTTGAGCACACTAATAAATTTATCACCGTAGCCGGTAAGTGTTCATCAGGAGAGTCATTTAACAGGGGAATTTTACGATACCGATGTTTTAATGTGAGACGCTTGGGGGTAATTAACAGTGACAAGTTATTTATTTATTGTTTTTATTCGTATATATCCCACAATAGATAACACAGGTGTAGACAATAATGTAGTCTTCAACTATTGCACATTATAGACAAGTATAATACATAAGAAACAAAGTAGTTTATTTACAAGAAGTAATACATGATACTGTTAAATTGCTAAAGGGGAGGTGGTCACGTTGTTCAGAATGGACCTGTCGCTTGCTGGGGTGAGGTAGTAAGTTGGAAGTTGTAGTTGTAGAGGTAGCTGGGGTAGACAATAATGTAGTCTTCAACTATTGCACATTATAGACAAGTATAATACATAAGAAACAAAGTAGTTTATTTACAAAAAGTAATACATGATACTGTTAAATTGCTAAAGGGGAGGTGGTCACGTTGTTCAGAATGGACCTGTCGCTTGCTGGGGTGAGGTAGTAAGTTGGAAGTTGTAGTTGTAGAGGTAGCTGGGGTAGACAATAATGTAGTCTTCAACTATTGCACATTATAGACAAGTATAATACATAAGAAACAAAGTAGTTTATTTACAAGAAGTAATACATGATACTGTTAAATTGCTAAAGGGGAGGTGGTCACGTTGTTCAGAATGGACCTGTCGCTTGCTGGGGTGAGGTAGTAAGTTGGAAGTTGTAGTTGTAGAGGTAGCTGGTTGTGGAGGTAGTTGTAGTAGTGAAAGTTGTAGTAGAGCAGGGGACGACGTTCAAATTACGTTACTCCCAAAGCCACGAAAGCTTAGACTTTGGAGTTCTATATCTTTAGCACTTCAACGAATAACAGACAACAGTAATGGTGAACCTTACAGATAAGAAAACTTAGTTCCAAACCCCAAAATTTCGTCTCATAACTAAAAAGTTGAACTCAAAACATTAAAAATCTAGGTCCAAAGTCAAAAAAAAGTTAGACACGGTAGGGCAAAAGGGCATATTCTTTCCAACCAATACTCCCTATTCTTCTACACATCTGCATCTCGAAGCCTTCGAATTTATATTCAATGTTTGGCTACTGACTATATTTTGCGCCGATTGCTCAGAGTCGATTCTATATTCAACCACTGAACTCTCTGTCGATGTAGTAGACACGTATGTCATGTCATTGTAACAGACACGTATGTCATGTCATTTTATCAGAGACATATGGTATGTCGTTGTAATAGCCATGTCGTTGTATCAGTCATGTCGATGTAGTAGACACGTATGGCATGTCAATGTAACAGTCATTTCGTTGTAATAGTCATCTCGTTGTAACAGTCACGTATGTCATGTCGTTTTATCAGAGACGTATGGTATGTCGTGATGGACGAATGTAGGTTGTCGACTGTGCCATGATGGATGAATGTAGGTTTTCGACTGTGTCGGGATGGATCATGTAGGTTGTCTAGTGTCTCATGATGGTTGTATGTAGGTTGTCGACTGTGTCGAGATGGATGAATGTAGGTTGTCGACTGTGCCATGATGGATCATGTAGGTTGTCTAGTGTCTCATGATGGTTGTATGTAGGTTGTCGACTGTGTCGAGATGGATGAATGTAGGTTGTCGACTGTGCCATGATGGATCATGTAGGTTGTCGACTGTGCCATGATGGATCATGTAGGTTGTCGACTGTGTCGAGATGGATGAATGTAGGTTGTCTAGTGTCTCATGATGGTTGTATGTAGATTGTCGACTGTGTCGTGATGGACGAATGTAGGTTGTCGACTGTGCCATGATGGATGAATGTAGGTTTTCGACTGTGTCGGGATGGATCATGTAGGTTGTCTAGTGTCTCATGATGGTTTTATGTAGGTTGTCGACTGTGTCGAGATGGATGAATGTAGGTTGTCGACTGTGCCATGATGGATCATGTAGGTTGTCGACTGTGCCATGATGGATTATGTAGGTTGTCGACTGTGTCGAGATGGATGAATGTAGGTTGTCTAGTGTCTCATGATGGATCATGTAGGTTGTCGACTGTGTCGTGATGGACGAATGTAGGTTGTCGACTGTGCCATGATGGATGAATGTAGGTTTTCTAGTGTGTCGGGATGGCTGAATGTAGGTTCTGTCTAGTGTGTCGTGATGAGTGTATGTAGGTTGTCGACTGTGTCGAGATGGATGAATGTAGTTTGTCGACTGTGCCATGATGGATCATGTAGGTTGTCGACTGTGCCATGATGGATCATGTAGGTTGTCGACTGTGTCGAGATGGATGAATGTAGGTTGTCTAGTGTCTCATGATGGATCATGTAGGTTGTCGACTGTGTCGGGATGGCTGAATGTAGGTTCTGTCTAGTGTGTCGTGATGAGTGTATGTAGATTGTCCAGTGTGCCATGATGGTTGTATGTAATTGTCGAGTATGCTCCAACAAATCACCGCGCCATTTAAACTTCTTTGAACATAATGGACACGGATGTTCACCAGAAGAAACCTCATTATGAGAAACCATCTGGAGAAAATCCAATAACCCTTTCCTCAACCATATTTAACATACCTAGTTTAACTTCATCAAACAAAAACATTTCGTTGTAATAGTCATCTCGTTGTAACAGTCACGTATGTCATGTCATTGTAACAGTCATGTCAATGTAGTAGACACGTATGTCATGTCATTGTAACAGTCATGTCAATGTAACAGTCATTTCGTTGTAATAGTCATTTCGTTTTATCAGAGACGCATGTCATGTCATTGTAACAGTCATGTCGATGTAGTAGACACGTATGTCATGTCAATGTAACAGTCATGTCAATGTAACAGTCATGTCAATGTAATGGTCATCTCGTTGTAACAGACACGTATGTCATGTCATTGTAACAGTCATGTCAATGTGGTAGACACGTATGTCATGTCATTGTAACAGTCATGTCAATGAACAGTCATTTCGTTGTAATAGTCATCTCGTTGTAACAGACACGTATGTCATGGCGTTTTATCAGAGACGTATGTCATGTCATTGTAACAGTCATGTCAATGTAGCAGTCAGTTCTGTTTTCCATGTCATGTCGTTGTAGTAGTCATAGGTGTAATTCCGTCGTATGTATGTTGTCCAGTGTGCCATGATGGATCATGTAGGTTGTCGACTATGCCATGATGGATCATGTAGGTTGTCGACTGTGCCATGATGGATCATGTAGGTTGTCGACTGTGCCATGATGGATCATGTAGGTTGTCTAGTGTCTCATGATGGTTGTATGTAGGTTTTCTAGTGTGTCGGGATGGCTGAATGTAGGTTCTGTCTAGTGTGTCGTGATGAGTGTATGTAGATTGTCCAGTGTGCCATGATGGTTGTATGTAATTGTCGAGTGTGCACCAACAAATCACAACGCCATTTAAACGTCTTTGAACACAATGGACACAGATGTTCACCAGAAGAAACTTCATTATGAGAAACCATCTAGAGAAAATCCAATAACCCTTTCGTCAACCATACTTAACATACCTAGTTTAACTTCATCAAACATCAATCTCGACAATACTTAGCATTCTTACTTTAAACACAAACAAGGGTTAAACAATGAAAATCATAAATTAGCCAAAATTGTTTTAAATAAAATATTTTATTAAAATAAAATGAAATTATTCGATGACTATTATGTACTCGTCCTCCAATGAAAATCATAAATTAGCCAAAATTGTTTTAAATAAAATATTTTATTAAAATAAAATGAAATTATTCGATGACTATTATGTACTCGTCCTCCTCCACCTCGTTTTGAGGCGAAGGTGGTGGTGATGCATACCCTGCATCGACTTCACCAGCTGGTTGAGGTATATTAGCTACTAGTTGGAGTCTGAGTATTTGAAACACATGATTAAATATTAAGTTTGTTAATTCGGCATGTGATATATCAAAGTATAACACACCGAATAATTGGTGTTGCAGTCGGGTGCCGATATCTAAATGGCAGGTGTGATTGACCATGTTTGGTGATAAAGCCTGACAACCAGCACAGTGACGATGAGGGTTGTCCTGGAGTAGACCTGAGATTTTGTTAACGATGGCGTGTTCCATCTTTGAAATCTGAAATTTTCACAAAAGAGATGTGTTACTCAGTGCCTCTATTAATGGGGATGTTGAGTTACTAAGAATAAATAGAATGTGACCTATGATGCAATAACAGAATACTCATTGTACTGGTGATCAATTGACACTCTATGTACTCTCACATCAATATGGAAAAGTGAATTTATCAGTCATAGAAAAGTATGTTGTCACGATAGGTGTGTCAATAACAAGGAACCAAAAAAAAAAAAATCATTAAAGACATCATAATTAAGTTGTGAAATTTTGGTGGTTGAGAGATAAATCTGAAGATAAGCACATCAAACTATAAGAACAAGGAAACAATCGTATATTACATGCACTTAGAACCGGTGTTATGTTAACACGTATTTAGTTAAAATAGAAGGTTATAAATTGAGTAGAGGTAAACTTATACCTTATGACTCATCTACTTTTTCGAAAAAACTCAAGTTCAGAAGACAGTGATGACGATATTGATTTGTCAATTGGCACGCAAACCACGATAATATGGCCTAGTGGTAATTTTAATAATGGTTTAACTTTAGACTCAATTTTCAAAAAGACAAATATACGTGAAAGGTTTTTAAACTCTAGTGAAACCTCTGACATCTACATCACCGGCTCTCAAATCAGGGAGCTGGAAGACTGGAGATTCCAACTGAAATAATTAACAACCACTCCTCGACTGGTAATAGAGATATACAAATCTTTGAGGTTTACCTTTTGATTTTTGAAATCATTCTCTGGTCCTCCTTCATTATCTTTATTACTGGGTTATTATTCAGCTTGTAGCTGTATTCTATTATTACCAACGCTATTAATTCTAATGTTTCCAACATTATCTTTGTTGATGATGATGATAAATAGTAAATTTCCACATGTAATGACAATTTTGAAACTAGTTGCTAATAATGATAGACGCTATAGTAAAGGAAACCGAAAACATAAAGGACTCATCCTTAATACCATAAAGAAGTAACTGTAACATCAAAGAAAAAAGTCAAGTAGAATAATATTAAAAATGGTAGCCTCTCTCTCTCTCTCTCTCTCTCTCTCTCTCTCTCTCTGGGGAGTATATGGAATATTAGCCGCTGTCTTAAGAGTACTCGAGATACTTTTATAGTAGACTTTTCAAACATAGGCAAGATATGGCTTTGATCTAAAGATATCAAAGAGAAGATATGACCAACGGGAAGGTTGTGAAGATATTTCAAATACCACGGATGACCACTTGACCGCCAGACTGACCTCCCTGGTCATCATGACTTTTTATACAAATACCACGGATGACCACTTGACCGCCAGAAGTGCGACAGATTACAAACAATCACTGATGGAGCTTCTACATTTCGCTCAGAGTATGACAGAGAACAAACAGCAAATGAGGGTGACTGGTCGCTCGCTGCTCCTCCCGTTTATGACGACTTCGAGTAGCAACAGAGTGACCTTTCGACTTTTCTCACAGCAGCAACTCACAAACGAATTGATCCCCGGTCGATCACTAATATAACTGCTGGATCTTATGTTATTAAGAACAAAATTGTGTTAGGTTTTATGAGGCTTAGGTATTAAAAAATACCACGTAGGAAACCACGTAAATTGTAATTTAAACACTATACGCATGCTTATATTGCTATATGTGTACTTTTTCAGTTGTTTTGAATTCATATTTGTACTATTGAAAACATCATTGTTCATTTATAAATATTTGAGTGTATAACATGTGTTGTCTATGTTGATGTATTAAAATAAAATTATATTTTTATTGTGAAAATAAACATTATAAAAAGAGCATATTAGTTTTTTTTTTTTTTGACTTGTTTTAATTTATTTAATTTTAAATTATTTTGTTGTATTAAAATAAACGACAGTATAGAATCTATGCAATAAGGTTCTACTTACGATTTGTAAAGAAATTCACTTGTACACAAGACACTTGTTGAAATTGCTTCAGAGAGTGAGAATAAAAGCCTGGCTGCTTGAATCTACTTATATACAGTTTTAAACTCTTTGTTCAATCAAGAACTCTCTAGTTCAAACATATTAATTTCCCCCAAACATCTCACATTAAAACAACCACCAAGTAAAATTCCCCTGGTCAAATGACATTCCATCATTTAGATGATAAAAAGTCATGATGACCCGGGAGGTCAGTCTGGCGGTCAAGTGGTCATCCGTGGTATTTGTATAAAAAGTCATGATGACCAGGGAGGTCAGTCTGGCGGTCAAGTGGTCATCCGTGGTATTTGAAATATCTTCACAACCTTCCCGTTGGTCATATCTTCTCTTTGATATCTTTAGATCAAAGCCATATCTTGCCTATGTTTGAAAAGTCTACTATAAAAGTATCTCGAGTACTCTTAAGACAGCGGCTAATATTCCATATACTCCCCAGAGAGAGAGAGAGAGAGAGAGAGAGAGAGAGAGAGAGAGAGGCTACCATTTTTAATATTATTCTACTTGACTTTTTTCTTTGATGTTACAGTTACTTCTTTATGGTATTAAGGATGAGTCCTTTATGTTTTCGGTTTCCTTTACTATAGCGTCTATCATTATTAGCAACTAGTTTCAAAATTGTCATTACATGTGGAAATTTACTATTTATCATCATCATCAACAAAGATAATGTTGGAAACATTAGAATTAATAGCGTTGGTAATAATAGAATACAGCTACAAGCTGAATAATAACCCAGTAATAAAGATAATGAAGGAGGACCAGAGAATGATTTCAAAAATCAAAAGGTAAACCTCAAAGATTTGTATATCTCTATTACCAGTCGAGGAGTGGTTGTTAATTATTTCAGTTGGAATCTCCAGTCTTCCAGCTCCCTGATTTTGAGAGCCGGTGATGTAGGTGTCAGAGGTTTCACTAGAGTTTAAAAACCTTTCACGTATATTTGTCTTTTTGAAAATTGAGTCTAAAGTTAAACCATTATTAAAATTACCACTAGGCCATATTATCGTGGTTTGCGTGCCAATTGACAAATCAATATCGTCATCACTGTCTTCTGAACTTGAGTTTTTTCGAAAAAGTAGATGAGTCATAAGGTATAAGTTTACCTCTACTCAATTTATAACCTTCTATTTTAACTAAATACGTGTTAACATAACACCGGTTCTAAGTGCATGTAATATACGATTGTTTCCTTGTTCTTATAGTTTGATGTGCTTATCTTCAGATTTATCTCTCAACCACCAAAATTTCACAACTTAATTATGATGTCTTTAATGATTTTTTTTTTGGTTCCTTGTTATTGACACACCTATCGTGACAACATACTTTTCTATGACTGATAAATTCACTTTTCCATATTGATGTGAGAGTACATAGAGTGTCAATTGATCACCAGTACAATGAGTATTCTGTTATTGCATCATAGGTCACATTCTATTTATTCTTAGTAACTCAACATCCCCATTAATAGAGGCACTGAGTAACACCATCTCTTTTTGTGAAAATTTCAGATTTCAAAGATGGAACACGCCATCGTTAACAAAATCTCAGGTCTACTCCAGGACAACCCTCATCGTCACTGTGCTGGTTGTCAGGCTTTATCACCAAACATGGTCAATCACACCTGCCATTTAGATATCGGCACCCGACTGCAACACCAATTATTCGGTGTGTTATACTTTGATATATCACATGCCGAATTAACAAACTTAATATTTAATCATGTGTTTCAAATACTCAGACTCCAACTAGTAGCTAATATACCTCAACCAGCTGGTGAAGTCGATGCAGGGTATGCATCACCACCACCTTCGCCTCAAAACGAGGTGGAGGAGGACGAGTACATAATAGTCATCGAATAATTTCATTTTATTTTAATAAAATATTTTATTTAAAACAATTTTGGCAAATTTATGATTTTCATTGTTTAACCCTTGTTTGTGTTTAAAGTAAGAATGCTAAGTATTGTTGAGATTGATGTTTGATGAAGTTAAACTAGGTATGTTAAGTATGGTTGACGAAAGGGTTATTGGATTTTCTCTAGATGGTTTCTCATAATGAAGTTTCTTCTGGTGAACATCTGTGTCCATTGTGTTCAAAGACGTTTAAATGGCGTTGTGATTTGTTGGTGCACACTCGACAATTACATACAACCATCATGGCACACTGGACAATCTACATACACTCATCACGACACACTAGACAGAACCTACATTCAGCCATCCCGACACACTAGAAAACCTACATACAACCATCATGAGACACTAGACAACCTACATGATCCATCATGGCACAGTCGACAACCTACATGATCCATCATGGCACAGTCGACAACCTACATGATCCATCATGGCATAGTCGACAACCTACATGATCCATCATGGCACACTGGACAACATACATACGACGTAATTACACCTATGACTACTACAACGACATGACATGGAAAACAGAACTGACTGCTACATTGACATGACTGTTACAATGACATGACATACGTCTCTGATAAAACGCCATGACATACGTGTCTGTTACAACGAGATGACTATTACAACGAAATGACTGTTCATTGACATGACTGTTACAATGACATGACATACGTGTCTACCACATTGACATGACTGTTACAATGACATGACATACGTGTCTGTTACAACGAGATGACCATTACATTGACATGACTGTTACATTGACATGACTGTTACATTGACATGACATACGTGTCTACTACATCGACATGACTGTTACAATGACATGACATGCGTCTCTGATAAAACGAAATGACTATTACAACGAAATGACTGTTACATTGACATGACTGTTACAATGACATGACATACGTGTCTACTACATTGACATGACTGTTACAATGACATGACATACGTGACTGTTACAACGAGATGACTATTACAACGAAATGTTTTTGTTTGATGAAGTTAAACTAGGTATGTTAAATATGGTTGAGGAAAGGGTTATTGGATTTTCTCCAGATGGTTTCTCATAATGAGGTTTCTTCTGGTGAACATCCGTGTCCATTATGTTCAAAGAAGTTTAAATGGCGCGGTGATTTGTTGGAGCATACTCGACAATTACATACAACCATCATGGCACACTGGACAATCTACATACACTCATCACGACACACTAGACAGAACCTACATTCAGCCATCCCGACACAGTCGACAACCTACATGATCCATCATGAGACACTAGACAACCTACATTCATCCATCTCGACACAGTCGACAACCTACATGATCCACCATGGCACAGTCGACAACCTACATGATCCATCATGGCACAGTCGACAACCTACATTCATCCATCTCGACACAGTCGACAACCTACATACAACCATCATGAGACACTAGACAACCTACATGATCCATCCCGACACAGTCGAAAACCTACATTCATCCATTATGGCACAGTCGACAACCTACATTCGTCCATCACGACATACCATACGTCTCTGATAAAACGACATGACATACGTGGCTGTTACAACGAGATGACTATTACAACGAAATGACTGTTACATTGACATGCCATACGTGTCTACTACATCGACATGACTGATACAACGACATGGCTATTACAACGACATACCATATGTCTCTGATAAAATGACATGACATACGTGTCTGTTACAATGACATGACATACGTGTCTACTACATCGACAGAGAGTTCAGTGGTTGAATATAGAATCGACTCTGAGCAATCGGCGCAAAATATAGTCAGTAGCCAAACATTGAATATAAATTCGAAGGCTTCGAGATGCAGATGTGTAGAAGAATAGGGAGTATTGGTTGGAAAGAATATGCCCTTTTGCCCTACCGTGTCTAACTTTTTTTTGACTTTGGACCTAGATTTTTAATGTTTTGAGTTCAACTTTTTAGTTATGAGACGAAATTTTGGGGTTTGGAACTAAGTTTTCTTATCTGTAAGGTTCACCATTACTGTTGTCTGTTATTCGTTGAAGTGCTAAAGATATAGAACTCCAAAGTCTAAGCTTTCGTGGCTTTGGGAGTAACGTAATTTGAACGTCGTCCCCTGCTCTACTACAACTTTCACTACTACAACTACCTCCACAACCAGCTACCTCTACAACTACAACTTCCAACTTACTACCTCACCCCAGCAAGCGACAGGTCCATTCTGAACAACGTGACCACCTCCCCTTTAGCAATTTAACAGTATCATGTATTACTTCTTGTAAATAAACTACTTTGTTTCTTATGTATTATACTTGTCTATAATGTGCAATAGTTGAAGACTACATTATTGTCTACCCCAGCTACCTCTACAACTACAACTTCCAACTTACTACCTCACCCCAGCAAGCGACAGGTCCATTCTGAACAACGTGACCACCTCCCCTTTAGCAATTTAACAGTATCATGTATTACTTCTTGTAAATAAACTACTTTGTTTCTTATGTATTATACTTGTCTATAATGTGCAATAGTTGAAGACTACATTATTGTCTACCCCAGCTACCTCTACAACTACAACTTCCAACTTACTACCTCACCCCAGCAAGCGACAGGTCCATTCTGAACAACGTGACCACCTCCCCTTTAGCAATTTAACAGTATCATGTATTACTTCTTGTAAATAAACTACTTTGTTTCTTATGTATTATACTTGTCTATAATGTGCAATAGTTGAAGACTACATTATTGTCTACACCTGTGTTATCTATTGTGGGATATATACGAATAAAAACAATAAATAAATAACTTGTCACTGTTAATTACCCCCAAGCGTCTCACATTAAAACATCGGTATCGTAAATTCCCCTGTTAAATGACTCTCCTGATGAACACTTACCGGCTACGGTGATAAATTTATTAGTGTGCTCAAGGGTAATCCTTTGATGTAAACGCGGTCCGTCTAATGCGTCTTCGCTGCGCGTCTACCGAGCTCTTTGATCTTGCTTAATTAACGCGGTGTTTCGCATTTGGCGTGTAGCGTGTGTAACGGCCTAAGCTGTTACCTTTAATTCTAAAGGAAGTTTTTAAAAAACAATAAATAAACTTGTCACTGTTTTTTATTGCCTGAGAGTATAAAGAAAGAATAGATTTATGAAAGTTACGGAACCATTGAAAGTACAAAGAATGTGAAAGTTATGATACCACCACCACCCCTTCACCACCGCCGCGGGAGGTCACCACAACACCACCACCACCGCCACGAGAGGTCACCCGAGAGGTCACCGGGAGGTCAGCACGACCGGAACAAAAATGGGCGGGTAGACTCTCACATAAGGAAAAACAAATCTGCCGGTAGACTCTCATATAAGGAAAAAAATCTGCCGGTAGACTATTTATATAAGGAAAAAAATCTGCCGGTAGACTATTTATATAAGGAATATTCTGCCGCTGGCGGCAGTTTCCACGGTCCTATCACTAGATGGATACTACTGACGTTTCTGCACCAAATTGATTTTATGACAGTCTACACATAATTGATACAGCCTGGTATTACACGTTAGTTGGGTTTTATTATCAAGACCATGTTGTCCCAGACATTATATCAATGAACTTAATGTAAAATATGACACTTAATAGTGTTAAAGACAGTGTAGTTTCCACTACCACAATAGTATAATAGTAATATGTGATATAGCATTTCCTTGAATCATTTTTTTCTCACTTGTGTTTTTTCTCGGATTTATTAGTTTTTGTTACTCTATAACATGTAGTAGAGTACATCTTCGTTTCGTTGTCCCTTTGTTTTTGTCCTTATGTTCTGAAAAAGACCGCGTATGTGTTGAAACATTTATCATCTGTATCGCCCGTTTTTGTAAAGTGGCGTATACTTTACTTTTAAAACAAATATCAAATCATGGTTCAAAACATTCTCACTGGTGGTTTACATATCCCTCTGATTACGTATTCCTGATCCGTTCTATGTCGCCAGCTCTACTAAAAGTACGAATAATTTTTCGATGTATGTATATATGTAACATTTCTAAATACTGTAATTGAAAAATAATATACAACATTTCCAAAGACACTCACTGAAAACAACCGCTATGAATTTTCAAAGACACTTAGTGAAAAACAATCCTAATAAAAATAAGTCAATATGTCAAAATAATGAGTCTCAGTGACTTAATGTTCTATTTAAACCGAATGATCAACCGATGGATCAAGTGGGTGTCAATAATGCCCTCCGAGATGCAGGAAGGGCATAAAACATCAACAATAATGAGTCCACTTCTTTCCTTTGCATGAAATTATGGGAAAAAAGATGAGTACAGCCAGTAACCAAGAATTAGTGGGCGCAAAAGAGGACTTGACCAAACATCACAGAACTGGAGTCGTCAGTCGCTGGACGCTGCGGGACTTGTTGAGGATTGGATCTAGGCACTAATGAACATGTTCGGAGCGCAATGATAATAGCCCAGAAATATCACAATAACTTAATAACTTAATAACTCAATAATTCAATTGAACCTCAAGAAAATATTGTTTCCCATGAAGGTTGAAAGTGGTCGCATGTCTTTATCGAGCCGGTACACTTAACCAGTGTACGGTACAAGATGCTTCGTGAAAGTTCTTATTTCAGACTAGATTGAAATTTATAATTTTTTTTCACGACGCATTCAAGCTACAATCAGCTTTTTAGGAGGACGAACGTTTTTCATTAATTTGGTCTTCCTCTCTCAGACGAATGAAATCCTCTTATTAAACGCACTCTTAAAGCAAATTTGCTGACTTTTTCACTGCAGTGGGATCCTATATATATATATATATATATATATATATATATATATATTATATATATATATACATATTTAATGCTTCAAATGTGTGTGAGTGGGTGTTCATGTGTGTGTGGTTGGGCGTTTATGCAAGTGTTTGTGTGTGAGTATGTGTGTAAGGGGGAGGGGCGGTATGGATAGTTTGGGTATGTGAGTATGTGTATGTGGGAATGTGTAGGAATAGGGTTATATATGTGCGTGTGGTGGCTTGTAGAGACAGGGTTATGTGTGTGTGGCGGGCGTGTAGCGATAGGGCTATGTATGTGTGTAGGAGCGTGTAACGGTAGGCTTATGTAGGTGTGTAGGGGGACGTTTAGCGATGAGGTTATATGTGTGTGTGGGGTGGCATGTAGTGATAGGGTTATCTATGTGTGAGGGGTGGCGTGTAGCGATAGGTTTATGTATGTGTGTGGGGGCGTGTATCGATAGGGTTATGTATGTGTGTGGTGCCGTGTAGGAATATGATTATGTATGTGTGCGGGAGCGTGTAGCAATAGGGACAAGTAAATGTATGGGGGCGTGTAGTGATAGGGTCATGTATGTGTGTGAGGTGGCGTTTAGCGATAGGATTATGTATGTGTGTGTGGTGACGTGTAGCGATAGAGTTATGTATGTGTATGGGGGTTGTATAGTGATAGGGAAAAGTATATGTGTGGGGGCGTGTAGTTATAGGGTCATGTATCTGTGTGGGGTGGCGTGTAGCGATGGGATTATGTATGTGTATGAACGCGTTTAGCGATAGGGTTATTTATGTGTATGGGGGTGTGTAGTGATAGGGTTGTATATGTGTTTGGGGTGGCGTGTAGCGATGGGATTATGCATTTGTGTGTTGGACGTGTAGTGATAGGGTCATGTATGTGTTTGGGGGCGTTTAGCGGTAGGGTTATGTATGTGTGAATGATATATGGCAAACATAACAATAGCAACAAAAAGGAAGACAAATAAATACGAAATGATCAACATTACAAGGGCTCATACATTACTGACAACATACAATTGTTCTGTTCTGTAACCGACTTCTTCACCAACGATCGGCTGAGCGGAATTAGCAGCTCACTATAAGGTAAATCAGAAGAATGTTGAAAGTTCCCTGGACAGATAAAAAGACCAATGAGGAGGTTCTCAAAGAGGTCAACACAAAAAGGGAGCTCTTAAAAAACATCAGTAAGAAGCAATCAACATTTTTCTGGCACATCATGAGAAGAGGAAAGTTTGAATACTTAGTTACAACTGGCAAAATAAAAGGAAAGAGAGATCGCGGACGACAAAGAGAGAAAATACTGGATAGCTTGGTGTCATGGCATGGAAAACAGTGAACAACAGAACTGATACGATGCACTGTAGATAGAAGATTGTGGAGGGACATGATCGCCTACGCCAGCCGGCATGGTACATGATGATGATGATAAGGTAAATCGCTTACAACGAGCGTGGGTTTGACAATTGAAACCTGGTCTTCTTATTTTTTTTTTACACAAAATAAAAGTACAATAGTATTAGTAAACGTGTATCTAACATAACAAAATTAACATTAAACCGAACCAAGCACAACGCAATGAAACTAAGTTAAATCATCATACTGCAAGACAAAAGAGGAACTAGCAAATAATGAACTAGTATCAGAGAGTTAGTTTATCTCCGGCCGAAGGCGGCACTTAGAGCAGAAATCATGACTATTTATGTAGATGATGCAAAGCTAGATCATGTAGGTTTCGTTGTGTTCCTAGGCCTACTGTTGAGCACTCTCTATCGATTGCTATTCATTGTGTTTATTTCTGTCTTTCTTGTTTTTTTCTTAACCATCTGTCTACGTAAAGGCCTGGAGTCTTTTTTGTCAATCATTATTATTCAGCAGTTATGACTTCTGTTTCGTTGAGAACAGATGTATAACGATGACGCCTTGTTAAGTCTCCGATCAATTTTTCATAGCAAGCAAGAAGGAAACAAAGCTCTTCATCATGAGGCGGAACCGGGACCTTTTCATTTTTAATGAGGGGTTGCATAAATCCAGTTTGGCAATAACTCAAGCGATAAAAACAATGAATTAAAGAGTTACACATGAAATATTGTCTGCAATGCCTGGTGGATTTTAGTACACAAGAAGAAATAAGACTTAAGAGACTGAATCAAAACAATTATGTTATGAAAGTCTCTCTCTGCCTCTCTCTCTCTCTTTCTCTCTCTCCGATCAGGACTCAATCAGCTGTCAGGTTAAGTGTGTTGATCGCCCCAACAGACAGAATATCACAATTAGAGTCTGCCAGATCCACTCTGATTGAACACCCGTTAAAACGTTGCACTGTGTTCTGCGCCAGTGCATCCGATTTCAGCCAG
This sequence comes from Megaustenia siamemsis, assembly GCA_032433765.1. Taxonomy (NCBI): domain Eukaryota; kingdom Metazoa; phylum Mollusca; class Gastropoda; order Stylommatophora; family Ariophantidae; genus Megaustenia; species Megaustenia siamemsis. The sequence continues at coordinate 39,229,973 of JAVIAB010000088.1, read as the reverse complement.
CATTTTATTCAGGTTTGCTTTCCTTAGCCTTTGATTGTCCCCAATCTTCCTGCAAGGCAGCAGATTGTCTTTTCTGTAGGGGGATTCTGCCCTTAGATGGTCGGCCTTCCCAGGTTTACGAGCACCTCTGCCCGAGTCACTAGAGGTGACTAACACAGACATGTACACAGCGATACGAGGCATGACTAACACTGACACACATCAAGATATGAGATATGACTAACACAGACATACACTCAAAGATATGACACATGACTAACATAGACATGCACACAAAGATATGAGATATGCCTGACATAGACATGCACACACAAAGATATGACACATGCCTAACATAGACATGGACACAAAGATATGAGATATGACTAACATAGACATGCACACACAAAAATATGAGATGTGACTAACATAGCCATGCACACACAAGGACATGAGATGTGACAAACACAGACATGGACACACAAAGATATGACACATGACTAACACAGATCCACACTAAGATATGAGATATGACTAAACACAGACACACACAAAGATATGAGACATGATTAACACGGACAGACCAAGATATGAGATATGACTAACATGACACACACCAAGATATGAGCCATGGCTAGCACAGAAACACACTAAGATATGAGTCATGGCTAGCACAGAAACACATTAAGATATGAGCCATTGCTTCAGGGAAACACACCAAGAAATGAACCGTGTCTAGCACAGAAACACATTAAGATAGGAGCCATGGCTAGCACGGAAATACACTAAGATATGAACCATGACCAGCACAGACACACACTAAGATATGAACCCTGGCCAGCACAGACACCCACCAAGATATGAGCCATGGCTAGCACTGATATACACTAAGATATGAACCATGGCCAGCCCAGACACACACTAAGATATGAGCCATTGCCAGCACATACACCCACTAAGATATGAGCTACGACTAGCACGGACATACACTGAGAATTGAGCCATGGCTCAATTCAAGAGAAGCAGAAGAGGCTGTAGAGGAGCAGCGATCCCGAAAGGTATCCATATGCTTGGGTTTGTTGTAGTCGGCAGACTCTTCTTAACGTGGGAATCATCGACATACGAGACGCAGGCCCCGATTAACTGTTCATAGGTTTCGTTCAAACAGTTGTCCGGACATTTGAGAGTGCAGTCTGACCCTTAGAACGTTCTCTTGCATGTACAGTTTCCGGTTGACTGTTCACAGGTGTCGTTGAGACAGTTGTCCGGACATTTGAGAGTGCAGTCTGACCCGTAGTACGTTTCCTTGCACGTACAATCTGCACTTTCCGGGTCACATATGATGTCACAGTCATCAGAACATGTCTTTTTGTACTGTAGCCCAAAATTACCATCGGGACAAGTGTCATTACAGGTATAGCCAGGATGTTTACATTGTAGGCATTTTCCGGATTTTTTCTCACATAAAGGACAGACACTGAGACAAGACCTGGAGCAGTCGTGTCCATAGATCCCATGTGAACAGTTGCCGTGACACGTACCGATGATGACTTTGCAGCCTTTGCTACACCCACTACACACTGCACAAAACGCCAAGAATGCACGTCCAGACAATCGGTGTCTGTAAATGTTTGCACCTCACACACCGGCAGTGCACTGTCGGCCTGCGAAATGGTCGGTGAGAACTCAATCTTAATATGTGCCATTGGCGTTTGTGTGTTGACTACAATAGTGTTCACAGAAACATTAGGGTATGATATATCATTATACTGGAACACTACGCCGCCACTGTCAGAGAAAACCTTTAGAGTGGCATATTACCCGAATCATAGTGCTAACTCGATGATAGATTCGAATGGTATTAATCTTCCGGGGTGTGGCAAAGTTCAGATACCAGTAAACAGGATTGGTTCCACTTCTCAATTTTGTGTGTGTGCAGTCATTGTCATAGAGATTGGTTTTGCCATTATCTGCGGCCTCTGGTCCACATTCGTCTCATGTATAACATGCATTAAATGTGTCGGTCTGGTTTGTGTTCTGTTTTAAGAGCCACATTCCGACCCCCGTCAATGTAGATGGAGCAGATATTTGCAACAATCGCCTCATCAATCCGTAACTTGTTGATCAGACCAGCCCCAGAGCAAAAGATATCAATCTCGTGCTGACTAACTACAATTCTGACTACTAACTACTAACTTTGATTCATTGTTACATGAGGCAGAACCATTTAGTTTCACCATGAAACTGTCCGGATTGTTAGGTCATTCACATAAATCCTAAACCAGGAGAACAGCAAAGATTGATTGAGAGTTTCCTCAACTGATGTAGAATTTGTGTCCGGATTACATGTGGTGTCGTTGTTATCAAACAGGAAAGTAGGTTCAGATTTGTGGGCGTATTTTTCACGAGGTCCAAGTACTGACACTGGGGTCCGAAATATTCGTGCTGACAACTATCATTGTTTGGGCATGTCCCTGTAGTTTTGTCATAAACTGATTCATTATAGCAGTGACATTGTAATGTACAATTTGCCCCAAACCAACCGTCTGCACAAGTTAGGTCATTAGCTTCCAAGGCCGCGAAAGAAGCCAGCAGAATAAAGACTTGATCTACAGCGGTGGTTAACGAACTGTGTACAAACATTTATTATCAAACCCGTATTACATTTCTAAAAATCCGCCAACTCGCTGTGATAACAGATAGCGCGATGTTCTCTAATAGAATGAGACAAACCGTTGGAGACAAGCAAAGTCAACATTGTTTACATCATGGCTCGAACACACACAAACGTCCATCTTGGTGCGTCCCATGACGTCATATCCATGTCATGAAAGTTTGAGATCATATTATGTTCCCTCTGCCTACTGTGGTTCAGGTGTTTCACGCTCATGATATTGTGCATTCAATATACGGTGCAGAAAGGATAGGAATTGAAGACATTACTATGACTGGACTGGTGTATTATTTTGATCGCTTTCTTGTCACATTCTTGTGTAGACATTTTGCATTCTCTATGTAAGGAAGGGCTATCGAGTAAAATAAACTAGACTTCCATATAGATACGAATAATATCAGCGTGGAAGATATCAGATGGCGAGAGCGGCCAGGAAGCTAAAGAAGACATGTCAGCTAACACAACATCGGTATCGTTAGTCACTGCACTGTGAAGGATATGCTTCGGAAGTGATCTGAACACTTATAGGCTTTTTCGATGTGCAATATTTCCATGGATTTCAAACACAAGCTGGAAATAATACATTTGTAACGAACAGGTAAGAGACGATTCTAAACAGAGAACACGTATCAAGCTTGAAGACACAGGAAATAGATGGGTCACGTGCTGAGAATGGATGAACAAAGACTTCACCATTGGGCATTCATGTGGAAACGGAAAAGAAAACACGGCAGACCAAGAGATTCGCTACATTAGCAGTCACTAGCGAAGGCTCAGCTATGAGACTAAACAACAATTGAGAACTAGCAGAAAATCCTCAATTATGGAGAACTATGGCTTCGGCCCGGGAGCCACGATAGCTCAGTGGTTAGGGAACTGGACTACAAAGGACAAGATGTAGGGTTCGATCCCAATCGACAGCTACCGGTTCACCCAGCCTTTAATGGGTACCGGATATTTTTCTGAGAAAGTAAAGCGGCACGGGCGTAATACCGACCACATTACCCCAAAAATCATGTGCCGAAGGTCTGTAAAATGTATGGTCACTAACACCAAATTTCCTAAACGCCACTTGGCGTGACGGGGGTACTTTAGTTTACTTATGGCTTCGGCCCGAGAGGAAAATGAACGAATGACCTGTTGACGATGCTAAATTAAACTAGACCTCGATACAGAAAACATAATTTACTGTTTGACCTGTAGTCACGACTGCCTTGTGAACAGTGCCCTAGTGATAACAAATAGAAAAAAAAAACATGTACTTAGTATTGTTCTTGACTCTTGCGTTCTTCGGTTGAGATAATTGATAGGTTTACCGTTGTCTGGACAGATTGTCGTGCTGTGTTGTGTCGTAGATGTGGACCCATGTTTCACCATCATTTATGTTGTTTAAGGGGAAATTACTGTCACTTGCAGCATATGCTTTGAGGTTCGCACAAATCACAGTTGCTTTTGGTTAACGCTCTGAGGTCTAGACACACACTTTAATATGGCGAGTCATATCATCAAATCAGCATTTAAAATGAAGTGACTGATCTTCACCAGCGCACTGGTTTCATTAGTGCTTCCACAGCAATTCTTGTTTTTCATGTGGGGTACTCTCCCAACCGACGGATTCCGGGTTCACCCAGCCTTAAATGGGTACCGGACTTTTTTCTGGGAAAGTAAAGCGGCACGGGCGTAACACAGACCACATTACCCCAAAAATCATGTGCTGAAGGTCTGTAAAATGTATGGTCACTAACACCATATTCCCTATACGCCACTTGGCGTGACGGGGGCTCTTTACATTTTTTTTTAACTATGTGCCGTACTCACTCAGCATTTCTAGCATTGAGATGGACACAGGTCGATCTGGACTGATATTATACCCGACTTGAACAGAGATAACCGCACTGCCTGCTCCCTGAAATGTCTTCAACATTTTGATAACTTCATTTTACTAATTTGAAAGTTAGTTGAAAGTTAGTTATAGTTACTAATTTTGACGCAAACACAACCCTCACAGAATTATGTCATAAGTCAAAACACAGAGATTGCCAAAGTGTGTGTTTTAAAAAACATTAGCAAGCTGCTTCACTTTCGTTACACACAAAATGCTCATTTTCACACCGCGTTCACTCATACAATGGGGTCTTTATTACTCTCCGCTCCATCGCGGAAAATTTAGTCCCAGTAGTTTATTTTTATTTTTTTAAAACTCAGATGAATGTTAAGAGTTCTATGGGCATCTTAAAACGCTAAAGAGGAAATTCTCAAGGAGGTCAATACAAAACTGATCTCCAAAATAACATCGAAAAGAAGCAATCAACATTTTTCGAGCACATCATGAGAAGATATAAGTTAAAATATTCGTTTACAACTAGACATATGCATGGGAAGAGAGGTCGCGGACGACGAACAGAGAAGATACTAGATAGTTAGATGTCGTAGAACGGAAAATAATTAGCAGTTTAATTTATTTGATGTACTCTGGACTGAAGACTTCCAGTCAATATGTCGGACAGGGGGCAAGAACCATTCAGGCTAAGTTTGAAAAGTGTTCCTTGATACAGTTTCCTAATATTCCAAATCCGGTTTGCTGCCGGTGCTACTGATTTTAGTGCTCTGTGCACACCGAGAGCTATGTGTTTTCATCCTGATTGTGTTTCGATATTTAGATGCTTACAATGAATGATGATATCGTATGACGAAGGACATTTAAGATGCGTTCACTTTCGGTGCCGTTTCGCCTAATGTCTTTTGGCGTGTGCTGTAGCTGCTATGACTGCATATAGTTGTGTTTTACTTTATATGGTTTAGCAACAGGTTATAAAAGAGGAAATGCTTTAGCCAGATTTGTTTTACAAAGTGTTTCAGTTACAATATAATCTGATTTCTTTAGCTGACAATCAATACCTCTCGTTCTAGCTGATAATAGCTGACAATCAATACCTCTTATACGTTGCTGAAAATTCACGCCATTTGATTTCAATAAATTAGATGGCTATTTTATCCATCGAAAAGTCTAAGACTTTCTAACAGCTGAGTATCCCCTTCTCTAATTCTAGATGAAACTCCCCATCTCTAATTCTAGATGAAACTCTGCATCTCTAATTCTATATGAAGCCCCCATCTCTAATTCTAGATGAAACTCCCCATCTCTAATTCTAGATGAAACTCCCCATCTCTAATTCTAGATGAAACTCCCCATCTCTAATTCTAGATGAAACTCCCCATCTCTAATTCTAGATGAAACTCCCCATCTCTAATTCTAGATGAAACTCCCCATCTCTAATTCTAGATGAAACTCCCCATCTCTAATTCTAGATGAAACTCCCCATCTCTAATTCTATATGAAACTCCCCATCTCTAATTCTAGATGAAACTCCCCATCTCTAATTCTAGATGAAACTCCCCATCTTTAATTCTAGATGAAACTCCCCATCTCTAATTCTAGATGAAACTCCCCATCTCTAATTCTAGATGAAACTCCCCATCTCTAATTCTATATGAAACTCCCCATCTCTAATACCAGATGAAACTCTGCATCTCTAATTCTATATGAAGCTCCGCATCTCTAATTGTATGAAACCTAACATTTCTAGTTCTAGATGAAACCGCATATCTCTAGTTAAAGCTGAAAATCCATCCCTCTTATTCTGGATAAAATTATATATATATATATATAAGTAAAGTACCCCGTCACGCGTATGGGGATATGGTGTTAATGACCATAATTTTTACTGACCATCAACACAGGATGTTTGGGGCGCAATGTGGTCGGTGTTACGCCCGTGCCGCTTTACTTTCCCAGAAAAAATCCGGTATCCATTTAAAGCTGTGTGGACCTGGAAACCGTCGATCAGGATCGAAACCGAACTCGTGTCCTTTATAGCCCAGTTCACTACCCACTGAGCTATCGCGATTCCCATGAAAAAGAATTTCTGTAACAATTGCTGACAATGTTAACTTCTCATTCTAGTACATAATATTATAGTTTCCTGTTTCTCCTTATTTATGTTATGTGTGTAGCATTTCAGAAAATGAAATATATCATATGCAACAAATCTATGTCAATAGAAATGAGAGAGTTCATCGGGGCCATATAGAACCAATTCTGACCTATGGAAGCGAATCATGGACAGGAGACAAACAAATGAAAGACGAGTATAGGCTACAGAGATGGGATTTCTCAGAAGAATGTTGAAAGTTCCCTGGACAGCTAAAAAGACCAATGAGGAAGTTCTTAAAGAGGCCAACACAAAAAAGGAGCTCCTAAATAACATCAGAAAGAAGCAATCAACATTTTTCTGGCACATCATGAGAAGAGGAAAGTTGAAATACTTGGTTACAACGGGCAAAATAAAAGGAAAGGGAGATCGTGGACGACAAAGAGAGAAAATACTGAATAGCTTGGTGTCATGGCATGGAAAACAGTCAACAACAGAACTGATACGATGCACGGTGGATAGAAGATTGTGGAAGGACATGATCGCCTACGCCAACCGGTATGGCACATGATTATGATGTGTAGCACTTGGAGAACAGAATTATTCGATGATGCTTTGTTATGAAAGTCCGAAAACTAAAAAGAGAGGGGGGGGGGAGAAGGAGATGACGCAGGGCAGGATCCAATGTCTTTTCATTCTGCTGGGGGATCTGTCTATCCAATATTGCTAGATAGCATCGAAAGAGAGGCTGCTAGTAAAACTGTATCCAGCATAACAGACTAATATTACCAAACTACTGATGAATTAATGAGTGCTTGTTACCAACCGTCTGTCAGAGATAGGAGTTAAGATGGGCAGAGCAGAAGCGAGAAAATTAGTGGGCGTATAAGAAGACTTATCAGCCAACACAGAAATGGAGTCGTCAGTCGCTGGACACATCGAGACTTGCTGAGGAGGGTATCTGAGCACATATGGACATGTTCGGAGTGCAATGATGGTGACCCACAAATAACTCAATAACTCAATAACTCAATAACTCAATAACTGAATAACCGTCTGTCAAGTCGTCATAAGCTAAAAAAACTGTATGTCTTGACTGATCTTGCCTTTCAATTTTAAAATTGATTTTCAGACCAATTATTTTTAATTATTTCTTTGTTGTTTTGCTTTCTCTCCGTTCATCTCATGGGATATTTTTGCTAGAGCAATTAGCAAGAAATGGGAAGTAATCAAATATCTATGTAAAATATATTTTTGATAATGTAGGCGACAGAGTGGATATGGGGAAGTCCCGACTGCGATGACGTCAGTTCAAACTAAATACTCAGAAGCGAAGGAATGAGGATAAAATATAGATGTATAAGAAAATGCGTAGACATGGAATAACCACGGTGCAGGAGACAAACTACAATACAATGATACGAATATTCCTTATTCTATCGACGCTGAAATACAAAATAGATGTAAAGAAAAGCGAGAAAGTATATAAATAAATAAAGAAGAGCACATAGTAGAATGCCGCAATAGTTCAGTGGTTAGTGAACAGGACTACAAAGGACAAGAGGTCGGTTTCGATTCTGAGCGACGGGGTCCGGGTTCACCCAGCCTTAAGTGGTTAAAGGATTTTTTCTGAGAAAGTAAGGCGGCAGTGGATAAAGAGATACAGCGAAGACGATGGCGCTAGGACACACACTACGACGCCAACTGAGAGTATTACACAACAGGCCTTTATTTGCAATCCCTAGGGAAAAAGACAAAGAGGAAGACCAAAGAATTCGTGGAGAAGACAGATAGAAGCAGAGATGAAGATGATGGGGAAGACATGGAATGATCTCAAAAGAATGGCAAGAAACAGAACGACTTTGAAGATGTTTGTTTGAAGACCTGTGCTCCACAAGGAGCTGAAAGGTAGAAGAACAAGAAGAAGGCACGGGCGTAATACCGACCACATTACCCCAAAAACAATGTGCTGAAGGTCTATAATGTGCTGAAGGTCTATAGTGTGCTGAAGGTCTATACAAATTATGGTCACTAACATCATAATGATGACAGGGCTTTACTTTGCTTTACTATCTAATAGAGCTGGAATAAAAAGAATAGGATATATTTTGTCCAATTTATCCTTCATTGAACTGTTGGTGTGCCTTTATTCCTCAGTTAAAAAAAAAACACAAACAAATACAACAAATACAAAAATAACGATCTAGAACGCATTTAAAGTTGGATTATTCTAAAATTAGTCGATCTGTATCGATCGAATGGCCTCTCGATGGGCCTCTCGTCCTCAACAGACCACTTCACTAACTCACAGCTCTATCGAGATCAACTTTATGTTCATTTTTCGTGTAAGTGACAAAAGGTTTCAAGACAGAAATAATTGTTTGCTCTCACAACCTTTGATATTAATTTTTAAAACTTTTGTTCTTTCCGCAAGAGTTCTCGTTTCTCTAGACAGTGGTGCCCTTTAACATTTCACATAATTTAAACCACGTGACCTTTAGTGTTAATGCCAGAAGTAGCTCATGTTTTTACCTATAACTGTCTGAAACGGATATGTTTGTTTGAACAAAGTGTGCTTTCTTCTTTTTGTTGTCTCTATATTTCATCTTTACATCATTGAGACTTGACGGTTATTACGAAATTCAAATCGTCGCAGTCACAGTTGTGAAAGAGCGTTCATGTTGTTTAACTTAATAATAGTTTGTGTTGGTCTTAATGTAAGCTTTACAGTGTTCTAGCATGTTTGTGGCAGCTAGAGATTAATATGACTTTTGGTAGCGGCAGCACACAGACAGAGGTCCTGAATGGATTTATGGGAGTCGGGGTGGAGGGGGGGGGAGTGGGTTAGAGCGATATGGAGGTATTACGTACAATAGTCACTGTCTGTGGAATGAGTTAAACCTTACAGTATTAAACAGCTGTAATTTATTTTAAATGTGAACATCTATTTTTGTTTGTTCATCGTCATCAAGTACTATATCTGCAGACGTAGGTGATCATGTCTCTCCACAGCTTTCTATTTCGACAGTTATTTGTCATTTCTGTTGTTGACCTTCTGCCAAGCCATTCTCTTAAGCTGTTTGGTAGCTTTTCTCTTTCCTTCCCTCTATCTCTTCATCCCTCAACTTTCCCAGTTGTTACAATATATTCCAGCTGTTCTCTTCTCATTACATGGCCAAAAAATGATGATTGTTTCTTCTTAACATTGGAAATTATCGCTCTTATTGCTTTGGCCTCTCTCATAACGTTTTCATTACTATTCTTAGCTGTCCATGGTATTCTCAACATTCTTCTGTAAAACTACATTTCTACAGACTCCAGTGATGTTCTTGTCTGTTGTCCTATTGTCCATGATTCGTATCAATATGTTAAGACTGGCTCTATATAACATTTAAGAACTCTTTTTCTTGTTTCCATTGTCAAAAATGGATTGCATAGTATCTTCCTCATTTTTTTGGAAAGCTGCTTTTGCCTGAGCCTTTCTGCATCTCACTTCTGGTGTACATCTTTCGTTTGAGGTGAGATGCAGAATGGCTCTCTATTCCACCAAGTGGGGTGGTTTTCCCAACTAGGCAACCGAGACCCCCAACCTTTTAGATTCTTGGAGATAACTCTTCTCCATAAGCGTTAAATCATTAAGTGAGCATGGATGCGTTGTGTCGCTATTTTACGACGGGGTCGCGATTTCTGAGGCTTCAGGTTCGACACGCCTGTCGTGGACTATTTTCTTAACAATCTTGTCTGGGCAGCGGCTATTGTGATACCAACTCTTTCCGACTGTTAACTGCCAAGATTTCTTTACTCTGCTCAAGTGCGCGTGTTACCTAGTGTTTATTGTCGTTATCCGAGAGGGCTAAACCATGGATCCCACGACCCAGAGATCAGGGGAGGATAAAGCCACGAGGAAACAGGCCACGGATTCGAATTGAAAAATTCCCCACCGCCTGGGGCACGATTCAAACCCAAAACCATTCTGCCCAGATGCCGATGACTTATCTCTAGACCAAAGCCAACGGGTGTCAGCTCACCGGCCGCTGGATCCATAAGAATCTCTAGACGACCAAGTCGCCAGAAGTGTGTATAACCAACGAGCTACGTTACCGATTAACATATCATTTTGTGCTTTATAATTGAGAAGTACTGATCATCTATGTGCTTGACTGGAGTGCAGTTGGGTAGATTCCAGTGATCAGTTTAAACCTGACATTTGGCGACAAAATATTACTGGTTAACTAAATGTGCACTGTCATGAGTGAGGAAGAGGGCTGTGATCTCCTCACCATTTAAGCGCTGTGTTCCCTTCACAATTCAAGTGATGTGTGTTCCCGTCACGATTCACGCGCTTTGTGTTCACATCAACATTCAGGCGCTGTGTGTTCCCTCCACCATTCAATTGCTATGCGCTCCTCTTACCATTAAGCGCTGTGTGTTCCCCTCACAATTCAAGCTACTGTGTGTTCCCCTAACCATTCAAGCGATGCGTGTTCCTGTCACCAGTCAAGCACTGCGATTTTCCCTTTACCACACAAGCGCTGTGTGTGTGTGTTCCCCTCGCCATTCAAGCACCGTGTGTTCCCCTCATCATTAAAGCGCTGTGTGTTCCCCTCACCATTCAAGCGCTGCGTGTTCCCTTCACCATTCAAGCATTGTGTGTTCCCCTCACCATTCAAGCGCTGTGTGTTCCCCTCACAATTCAAGCTGCTGTGTATTCCCCTCACCATTCAAGCGCTGTGTGTTCCCCTCACCATTCAAGCACGGTGTGTTCCCCTCACAATTCAAGCTGCTGTGTGTTCCCCTAACCATTCAAGCTATGCGTGTTCCCCTCACCATTCAAGCGCTGTGTGTTCCCCTCACCATTCATGCGCTGTGTGTTCCCCTCACAATTCAAGCTGCTGTGTGTTCCCGTCACCATTCAAGCGCCGTGTGTTCCCCTCACAATTCAAGCGCTGTGTGTTCCCCTCACCATTCAAGCACCGTGTGTTCCCCTCACCATTCAAGTGCCGTGTGTTCCCCTCACCATTCAAGTGCCGTGTGTTCCCCTCACCCTTCAAGCGCCGTGTGTTCCCCTCACCATTCAAGTGCCGTGTGTTCCCCTCACCATTCAAGTGCTGTGTTGTAGTAAGACGGAATTTACCGATTTCCTGACTATTACATTCAATATCCTTTCTTCCTGATGTCAGTTACAAAACATATGAAATAAATACATTTTTGGGAGCTATTTTATATATATGATTTTTATACAACAACCTGTAATAAATAATCAAGTTTCCTATTTATTTATGTAAAAATAACGCTTGGAAAATATATGGGATCATACGTTATGATGTTTAATTGTTTCTGTCAGACTCTCCCTTCGGGTATTTGTCTCCCGTATTTTTAGTTATCTCTGTTTACAAAGACATTGTGATGACTAACCTGCCATTAATTTTGTTGTCAGCAGGAATATCGTTGGAGCTGCTCAATAGTTTGTTTTATATGTTTTTGTCCTGCCGCCATCATGTTTTTTTTTTTATCTTTTACGTGGTTTAACAAATCATGATAGGATGTATTGTTTGAAAAAGCTTGAATCATCAGTTTTGGAGGCGAATTTGTAATACTTTCCAACTTTTCTTTCATAAATAAGTAATGTTTTTCGGTGCTCTAATTATTTATTGGGAGAAGAAAATATTGAATAAATATAATTAAGATAACACCGTTAAAATATATATATAACTGTACATGCAGGACATTAATTATTCAGGCAGAAAAAAAACTATTGTAGAAATAGATAATAACATTAGAAATATAGCATAATTGTAATAATGGAAAACATAGTTATATGAATAGAAAATGACTTTCCAACATACAATTACTTTCAAACATTAAATTACTTTCAAACATAACAATTACGTTTAAACATACAATTACTTTCAAACATAAAATTACTTTCAAACATAAAATTACTTTTGAACATACAGTTACTTTCAAACATTAAATTATTGTCCAAAAAGGACACAAATATAATTATCGTGCAGGGACTTTGAGTAAAATAGGAAAACTTGAAAAAAAAATAAACACAAAATTGTATTGTGCAGCTAAATTATAGGCAAACAGAATATAATATAACGTTTCGGCCACAAGTCTTCACCAACAACAAACTTTATTTAACGTTTTCAAGTCAATTCTTTTTTTTTTTTAACTGCACAAACAGAACTTCTAAAACCCTTTTCAAATAGCACTTTACGGATTTTGCTGCGTTCTTTAAAACCGCGTTGATGTACTGCCGACAATGGGGTAAAGAACAGTTCGAGAAATGTCAAATCTTGTAGTTCCGTCATAGAGGGACAAAGCTGATGAAACGTTTAATGTGACGTCAACAATTGTTTGTTATCAATCTCAATGGGACATTTTAGTTATAATCATGAACATTTCTCAACATTTTTAGGCGATGTCCTAAGTCTATTACATTACTCCCTTTTCAAAATTGATATTTTATTAAAGTGATTTCAATTGTGTTGCCACGACTGAAATTAATACTTATGTATCGATGATATTTTATCAGTGGCGTGTTCTCTATGATACCGCAGCTACCGCCGGTAGCCTGAACATATTAACGAAATAAAAAACGAAATGACAATTTATTATATTTTTAAAATAATTATATTACACATTTTCGAATATTCTATTACACATTTCGTACGCCAATATGATTTATTTGCTTTGATTTGCATTTATTAAAGCAAGGTTTTCATCTGGCCACTATAACGTTTGTGAATGAAACTGAAACTACTCTACATTGAAACCTCTAGAAGCCAGCGGTACATTTTTTCTATATCCGGACCTAGTATTAGCGACCGTGACATTCAAAAATAGTAGTTAAAATAATATACCGGTTGTTACCGTTAGTGGAATGCGGTTTCATTGGTTATTTTCAGCTCTAGCCAATTAGAATCGTCACATAGTGAAAGTGAAATCATGTCTGATTACCGGAACTTCCTAACATATTTATAACTACATTATGCGCATCAGCATCTGTAGAAAGAACTTTTTCTGCTCTCAAGAGAATACCATCTTATAATAAAATATAACTCTGCTTCCACTGCCCTCCGACAAGTTGTCCGTAATATCCTCTGACTCACCTCCTCTCCAGAGACCACGTAATGGAATTTAATGTCATAGCTTTTGGATATTGCTTTGAAACCCATTACTTTTATCAGATCATCATCATCATTGAGTGCAGTCTCCGCATCGAAGGTTGGCTACCATGGAGCGCCATTCCACTCTGTCTCTTGCTTTGAAGGTGCAGATTGTCATAGGTTGACTTGTCTATCTTTTGATGTTACTTGTTCACGTTAGTCTTAGTCTGCCTCTTTTACCTTGCATTTTCCCTTCTAATATTACTTTTATTAGGTTGTTGTGTCTTTTAACATGCCCCAAAAATTTCATTTGCCTTGTTCTAATTGTGTTTAGTAGTTCTCATTTTATTTTTAGTTGTTTTAAAACTTCATCGTTTGGTTTCTTTTCTTTCTACCTAATTCTACCTATTCTTCTATAAAACCACATTTCAAATGCTTCAATTTTTTGTTCTGTTTTCTTGCCTAATGTCCATATTTCTGCATCATACAGGAATATTGAGAAGATGTAACATTTTGCTATTCTTAGTTTTAGCCCAGGTGTTATTTGTTGTGGTGTTAGTATATTTTTCATGGTAATAAAAAGTACTTTTCGCCATAAATATTTGTTTGTTTATTTCAGTTGTACATTTTCCATCACTGGTTATAGTGTGTCCCAGGTATTTGTAGCTCTGAACTGTCTCCAGATGTATTCCTTTAACTTTAATATTTAATCGTAGGTCTTGCGAATTTTCTTAGTTTATGATCATAGTTTTAGTCTTTTTGATATTCATATTTTATCAGAAACGTTTCTACTATTGACGCAACATTTTCTTCGTCTGGGTAAAATACTACAATTTGTTGATATAAGATTTCAAATAAATTGCATGCAGTCTCCAGCAAGTAATTTTATTGTAAACCTGGTTAAATATACTGAATCCTAACTCCGTTAAAATCGTCCTGGCTCTCGCGTCCCCCTTCCCCTCCCCACCCCACAAAATATAAAGTATAAATAAAAGAAGGAAAACATTTCTATTCTTTCACCTTCATTAAAGTAAACAATAATAAAATATGTTCTTATATATAGGACAATGATCACTGTAAGTAGAGAGTGTCTTATTAGCTCTCATATATCTTGTCAAAGTACACAAAATTATTTCAGAACAGTGTACGAGTGGCCCCTGGGGCGTTTTCGAAAATTATTGTAAATATTGACACTTCCATATTGCTAATGTCTGAATCTGTCAATAGAAGTAATTTAAATAATTACGATTATTCTGCTTGTCAAAATAGAGCGTGCTGTGCCTGTCTGTCTGCTTAATCCCTTGTTAATATTACGCCAAAGCCTTGTTAGTGGAGAGCGACACAATGAGCTGGTCATATTGTTTCTTCCTAATTGTATATGTTCGAATGTTTCTACGTTGGGTCATCTTTCATTCATTACATTTTCTAATCTCTGTATTTGAAAATCTTCCATCGTAAACTGTTCCCTTCTTTTAATGGTCTTACCAGACTCTTAAATCTGCTGTCCTTTGAACCAACAAGATCTCTTTTACTTGACCAATGAAAGGAGTTTGTATGCGGGCCTATGTTATAGGACACTAAACAAACAAATGAAAAAACGATGAGAGGTCATGGGGATGGGATTTCTGAGAATAATGATGGAAGTCTCACGGGCAGCTAAAAAAGACCAACGAGGATATTCTTAAAGAGGTTAACACAAAAGGGAGCTCATAAAAAAAATAGAACAGAACAATCACGATTTTTCGGACGTATCATGAGAAGAGGATTGTTGGAATACTTCGTTACAACTGGCAAAATACAGGGAAAGAGAGATCGCGGACGACAAAGAGAAAATATACTGGATAGCTTAGTGACATGACATGGAAAGCAGTCAGCAACAGAACTGATGCGGTGCACTATGGGTAGAAGACTATGGAAGGACATGATCGTCTACTCCAACCGGCATGGCACATGATGATGATGATGTTATTGGAACTATTAATCTAACCCCTCTTTGTAACAGCTACAACGTGTATTATCTTTTTAAGTTGATAAAATATAGCAAAAAGTTGTCTGAGAAATCGGTGATAGACTGGACCATCAAGGATAGAGACAGTAGAATGGCGTTACATGAGATGTCTTATTTTATGCTGATTCCTTCATTCAGTTACTTACCGTTTCAACATCGAAGTTTGGCTATCATGGAACTTCATCTTACTTTGTTTCTTGTCTTGTTGGTCCATGTTGTTATAGGATGATCTGTCCATCTTTTGAAGTTACCAGTACACTTACAAGAAATATTATCAAAATTTTAGAAAGCTTAAACTTAGAAAGCAAAGAATGGAAGTCGGAGTTATCTGCCTGTGCGGCGAGGGACCCCTGTGCGCGCGGTTGCCAGGGAAAAATGGATTAACACGCAAAACTCAATTCCTAGTCTCTAGGGACTTCGTCAGAGTTGAAAGCTGGCGAACGCAACAACAACAAAGACAGCAAAGATCTAAGAACATGTACTGGCAACAAACAGCGGCCATAAGAACTGGAAACCAATTGGGAATGTTTCAACAAATAAAAGGGTGTCAGGCAAGGTTGTGTGCTGTCACCAGATTTGTTTAATATTTATAGTGAGATTATTTTAAGATCCATAAAGGGCATGTCTGGAATAACAATTGGAGGTCATAATATAAATAATCTAAGGTATGCTGATGATACAGTCTTAATCGCTAAGAGTGAAAATGAGTTACAAGAAATGTTACACATTATAGTGAAAGAAAGCAAAAATAAAGGACTCAGCCTTAATAGCAAAAAGACAGAAAGAAAGGTAACAACAAAGATAAAGACATCACCTCAGTATAAATTAAGACAAGTGGAACAATATTAAATCAGGTAAATGAATATAAATATTTGGGAATTGTATTAACATCACACGAAAGATGTACAATAGAGATCAGATGCAGAATGGTTCATGCAAAAGCAGCTTTCTAAAAAATGAGGAAGATACTGTACAATCCATTTTTGACAATAGAAACAAGAAAAAAAGTTCTTAAATGTTATTTAGAGCCAGTCTTATCATATGGATGTGAATCATGGACAATAGAACAACAAACAACAAAATCACTGGAGTCTGTAGAAATGTGGTTTTACAGAAGAATGTTGAGAATACCATTGACAGCTAAGAAGAGTAACGAAAACGTTCTGAAAGTGGCCAAAACAAAAAGAGGGCTAATTTCCAATATTAGGAAGAAACAATCATAATTTTTTTGGCCATATGATGAGAAGTGAACAGCAGGAATATATTGTAACAACTGGGAAAATTGAGGGACGAAGAGATAGATGGAAGCAAAGAGAAAAATAACAGACAGCTTAAGAGAATGGCTTGGCAGAAGGTCAACAACAGAAATGATAAATAACTGTCGAGATCGAAAGTTGTGGAGAGACATGATCACCTACGCCAGAAGGCCAAGTACTTGAAAGATGATGATGAATCCACTTTAGTCTCGGTTTGCCACTACATCATCTGTCTTTTACCTTCCCTTCCAAGATGATTTAGAGGGGTATTATGTATCTTAACATGTTAAAAGAATTTAAATTGTCTCTTTCGAATTGTTAAATAGTTCTTGTATTTTATTTTCACCTGATTCAGAACTTGTTTGTTTTCTTTGAAGGTCACCCATATTTCTATAAATCCACGTTTCAAAGGCTTTAACTTCCTGCTATGTTTTCTTATTTAATGATGATGTTTCTGCACCTTACAGGAATTCTAAGTAAATATGCCGTTGTGTATTTATTGTTTTAGTTCTCATTCCATTTTCTTTCATGTTAAATTTTTATGGTGTTTTTTTTATGTTTTTGCCCGCTTTTTTGCCATTCCTATTCGTTTGTTTATTTCTGTCTTACATTTTCCATCATTTGTTATATGCCCAAGACAGCTATATTTTTTGAACTCTTTCTAGGTGCTTTCCATCCACTTTAATATCTCTTGTGTTATGTTGATAAGATATTTCAATAACTGAAGATAGTTTCAGTTTCATAAAGGACGAACGTTATTGCTTTGAATATTAACGTTAATATAATTTGTTATATATTTTTTATTACTTCTATTTTTGCCTGGATTGAAAACCAGGCTAAATGCTCACGTTGTGCTGCAATACAAGACTAGTTTTACAGTTTTATTTACATAATAGTGGCATAGCGACTTAAACCTGGCCAGCGGGGGCAAAGCCATCAGCAATGATGGGGAAATAATCGCTACCTAAGAAGTACTGTGAACAGGGAAAATGCATGTATTTTATACACACATAGTGCATGAATTGAAGATCTGCCCTATCCCCTATCCTTGGAAACGGTTTCATTGCAGTTAAGAATGCCCCATATCTGTTCCACCTCTTGTCACATCATCCCCCAAATCGCGTTGGGAAATTCTTTTGACAAAGTCGACCACTATCACGCCTTTATCGGCTTCCCAGGCGACGATTTCAAACAACTTTTACCGAAAAGAGAATTCACTGTTACTCCTTTGCTTGTTTTCTCGAAAAAAAAAACACGTAGAAAACGAAAAAAGCAACCAAAAAGGTTTGAGCGATTATGCAAATTTCTGAAAAACATGGTGTTTTGCTTTCAACGCAAACTCTACAGCGATGGTGCCATTTTCCGATCGTCACAAAAAAAATCACTCTGGTTTCCATATGTCTTGTGGCTGGGTGGGTATAGGGGATCTCTGCGAACGTCGTGTGATAATACACATATGTGTTGTGGCTGGGTGGGTATAGGGGATCTCTGCGAACGTCGTGTGATAATACACATATGTGTTGTGGCTGGGTGGGTATAGGGGATCTCTGCGAACGTCGTGTGATAATACACATATGTGTTGTGGCTGGGTGGGTATAGGGGATCTCTGCGAACGTCGTGTGATAATACACATATGTGTTGAAATCGAAGTCATGTCGTAGAAGTGAATGGATAAGCGCATTCCTATGACTATATCTCACTTCCAAATATTATAGATAACATAAGAATGACGACGAAGACATACAATGGCGTTGAAATATTGACGTACGAGTTTTCTGAGTTTTCAAAAAGAGAATTTTATGGTTAGACTGAACCAGGAGACGCTTGTAACAACAACAAAAATAAAAATAAAATTGTATCTAACAGCTAAATTAGTTACAAGACGAGACAAAAGAAAACGACTCTTCAGTAAATCAGGTACGGATAAAAGAAAATATAAGGAAGAGACACGATAAGCAAATACCATTCTTGCTTGCTTGCTTGCGTTCGCCCGGCAACTAAAGTATTCTAGAGTATTCGTAGACTGTAGAATTCCTCTTCGTCATCCGTCCTTAAAAGGACGTTAAGTGGGCGTGTCTGCGTTGTGTTGTGGTTTGCTGTATAACTGTTATATTTGCGTCTTTCGGCCCAACACATCCGACTTCAGCACGAAATACCATTCTAAAATAAACAAAGAAATATAACCAGGAAAACAAAACACTGGTCTAAAAAATGACAAGACAAATCTTCGTGATGTTTATTTAAATTATCAGGCAATTAACATGCTGAACCAAGTGAATTATTGATATAACTGGTTGTTACTTTGTATCGATGTCTGTAATGTGTTTTCATTATTAAATCTATACAGTAAAATGCAGGCAAGATATTAGTGCTTCGAAGCAAAGTTTAATGTAACATTAGATTAAAGACTAGGTTTCATTATGAATCATTAGTTGATGTTATCAATAAGTGTATCATATATTCATTAGGGTCGTCTCCGCATCGAAGGTTGGCTACCGTTCAGCGCCATTTCGCTATATCTCTTGCTATGATAGTGCAGGTTGTCTAAGGCTGATTGGTCTATCTTTTGATGGTACTCGTCCATGTTAGTCTTGGTGTGCCTCTGTCTCTTATACCTTGTATTTTCCGTTCCAAGATTAATTTAGCAGGCTGCTGAGTCTTTTAACATGCCTCCCAAAAAATCTCATTTGTCTTGTTTGAATTTTGATTAGTATTTCTCTTTTCATTTTTAGTTACTTAATTAAGACTTCATTTGTTTTCTTTTCTATCCATCTACTTCTTCATATTCTTCTATAAATTTACATTTCAAAGACTTCAATTTCCACGTTTCGGCATCATACAGAAAAATGGAGAAGATATAATTTGCTATTCTTAGTATTAGCCCTGGTGTTATTTATTTTGATGTTGGTATATTTTTCATGGCATTAAATTGTTTTTTGACATCCCTATTCTTTTGATTATTTCAGTTTTACATTTACAGTCACTGGTTATAGTGTATCCAAGGCAGTTGTAGCTCTGAGCTGTCTACAGGTATGTTCCTACAACTTTATTATCCGATTGCGGTTTTCAGTATTATCTCTGTTTATGATCATAATTTTTTTTTTTTAATATTAATATCTAATCCACATTTGTTGCTTGTCATGTTTATTTCATTAAGTAATTGTTGTAGGTCTTCAGGATTTACTGCTAGCAGTACAGTATCATCAGCATATCCTAGGTTATTGATTATATTTCCATTTATGTTTTTCATTAATGTGTTGAAGATTTGCTCAGTGTATAGATTGAACAAGCGTAGTGATAAAGTACATTCTTGTCTTACTTCTCTTTTTATATCAATAGGTGGGGAGTTTTCCTTGTTATATTTTATTATTGCTGCTTGCTCCCAGTATAAATTACATATTAGTCGTATGTTTGTGTCATCTAGATGTGTATCTGTCAGACAGTATATATGTTGTTTATTGTGTATTCTGTATCAAAAGTTTTAGTGTAGTCTAGGAAGTAGGCATATATTGGTTTGTTTACTTCTGTGTACTTTTCGACTAACGTCTTTATGCAGAATATGGTTTCTTTTGTCCCACTTTTTTTTTCTAATTCCAAATTGATGTTCTAATTCCGCTTAAATGTTATTCTGAATACTTCTTTGTAACATTTTTAGCAAAATTTTCTCTTTGTTTAGCTTTTTCCAAATCAAATTTTTGATTTTGTAGCCTGACGTACATTTTATAATTGACGCACAACTAGATGCACCGGTTACATACCATCATAAGAAACAGATAATCAAATCAATCAGAGGACCACAAGCCTCAAATCAGGATGCCTTTCATAATATGAATAGATATGAACAAGTTATCATTATACGCCTCAGAACAGGACACAATCGACTCCATAATCACATGTATACAAAATTCAAAATCGGCACCTCAACTACTTGTACATGTGGACAGACGCCCCAGACTGATGAACGCATACTTCAAGACTGCACTGAATATAGTAGACTGAGGAAAATCCAATGGCCCATAGATACAACACTACAGACAAAACTATATGGGCTACTGCAAGAATTACAAAAGACAGTCAAATTTATACAGGAAACGACATTGCAGATATAGACATTACTTCAGGCGAACGAAAGATAGAAGATAGCTTTTATAATTGTTTCTTTTCCCTTTCATCATAAAATAATTTTGTTTTATATTATTGCCATCTATGTATTATATCTTTATTGTCTGTAAGCATTTTATTTTTTTGGTTTGCAATAAATCCACTTTCTGTGGCTTGTTTATTTTTACTAGTCATTTTCTATATTTCTGTGTGTAAGTAAAAAAGTAAAGTACCCCCCGTCACGCCAAGTGGCGTATAGGGAAATATGGTGTTAGTGACCCTATATTTTACAGACCTTCAGCACATGATTTTTGGGGTAATGTGGTCAGTATTACGCCCGTGCTGCTTTTACTTTCCCAGAAAAAATCCGGTACCCATTTAAGGCTGGGTGAACCCGGAGCCGTCGGTTGGGATCGAACCCTACCCCTTGTCCGTAGTAGTCCAGTTCAGTAACCACTGAGCTATCACGGCTCCTACTAATTTTTAGGGAATTAGTAAAACCCAGGTGTCCTCGCCAGGATTACGAACCCCGGCTGTTGCCGTGGTAAGCCAACCGCCTATCGATTGCGCTAACCGGACACCCTATTTCTGTGTGTATCCCTGATAAATTTGTTTATTTCCATAGTTCTGATTTCTGTACATTTTTGGTTGAGCCAGTCTTTTTTTCCCCTTTGCACATTTTGTGTATTTCATTATCTATTTTGCTGTGTTGGATAGTGGTCTTCGCTGGTCTTCTTTCTTCCATTGTTTTCAAGATGAAATAAGTCATCTATTTTTGCTTTTTGTTCTTCTCTTTTTTTGCGTATGATGTCACAATTTTCGTGCATGCTTTCCCTTATGAAATACCACTTGGTTGTAACTTTTTCATCTGCATTTTTCTTCTGTACTGCTCAATTCCTTCTTCTATCAACTTCTAATGTGTATTCTCTACTTGAATTGTATAAGTATCGTTCACATTTTTTTTTAAATTTAAAGCTGTTATATCTATTGAGTTATTGAGTTATTTTCTTTAACAACATCTTTGTTGTTATATCTAGTGACATTGTTGATGAATTAGTCGTTTGTTTGTTTCTCTTTAGTTTGATTTTTATTTTAATCATTACAGGGTTGTGATTTGAGTTAATATCTGCTCTTGGGTTAGTTTTGATTTTCTTGACGATGTTACGGAATCTATCTTTTATCATTATGAGCCAATTTGATTCCTCTTTTTATCTGCAGGGCTTTTCCATTTGTATAGTCTCATTTTCTCTTGCTCAAAATCATCAAGTACCGCGCCGAGTGGCGTAGGTGATCATGTCTCTCCACAACTTTCGAACTCGGGAGTTATTTATCATTTCTGTTGTTGACCTTCTGCCAAGCCATTCTCTTAAGCTGTCTGTTATTTTTTCTCTTTGCGTCCCTCTATCTCTTCATCCCTCAATTTTTCCAGGTGTTACTATATATTCAAGTTGTTCTCTTCTCATTACATGGCCAAAAAATTATGATTGTCTCTTCCTAACATTTGGAAATTAGCTCTCTTTTTGCTTTGACCTCTCTCAGAACCTCTTCATTACTCTTCTTAGCTGTCCATGGTATTCTCAACATTCTTCTGTAAAACCACATTTCTACAGACTCCAGTGATTTTCTTGTCTTTTGTCCTATTGTCCATGACTCTCATCTATATGTTAAGACTGACTCTACGTAACATTTAAGAACTCTTTTTCTTGTTTCTATTGTCAAAAATGGATTGCATAGTATTTTCCTCATTTTTTGGAAAGCTGCTTTTGCCTGAGCCATTCTTACTCAAAATAGGTTTGTATGTTAGCAGCCTCTTTTTTCACAACATTGTTTTCAATCTTTCTCCATCTTTTTCCTAAACCTTGATTTTCTACATTGGTCTTATATCCATATTATCCTACGTACTTCATCATTCATATTACCCATTACAATCAAGATTACACGTGCTTCGTATCTTTTTTAGATCTTCATGATATGCCTGTATTTATTCATCTGTATAGTCATGAGTAGGCGCATATGTCTGTATTACTGATATGTCAATTGATTCTGCTTTCAATTTAAATAGTATAATCCTATTAATATGTCCAGTGGGTACTAAAATATTTTTGCAGCTCTCTGATTATTTAGTTTTGCAACACATTGTTGATGTTCTGTTGTGTTGCCTGAATAAATACAAGTATATTTTTTGGTCCATATGTACCCACATTTTTTCCATCTTGTCTGTGATGTGTCTAATAATCGTTAGTAAGTGTTATGTAGATATAATCCTTTCACTATCTATGTCGCAATGTGCACAATAGGAGGATGAATTAGTCGTATTCAAAATATATTGTGATTATCGATGGTTTGTACTAGATAAGAACATTGCGAAGATTAGTTGATCTATAGGTCTATTGTTAACAAAATTGAGGCGTTCAATTAATGAGGTCAGAGTTTCAAATTCATTTAAAGATAACAAGAGCAGAAAATATAAATTAAATACATGTAATACATATGTTAAATAAATAAATTATTACAAATATAATTTCAGAAAATTAAAAATGCAACAAATCTATGTCAATGGAAATGAGAAAGAGAGTCCATCGGTGCTATATAGAACCAATTCTGACCTATGGAAGCGAATCGTGGACAATAGACAAACAAATGAAAAGACGATTAGAGGCCACAGAGATGGGATTTCTCAGAAGAATGTTGAAAGTTCCATGGACAGCTAAAAAGACCAATGAGGAAGTTCCCAAAGAGGCCAACAACAAAAGGCAGCTCCTAAAAAACATCAGAAAGAAACAATAAACATTTTTCGGGCACATCTTGAGAAGAGGAAAGTTGGAATACTTGGTTACAACTGGCAAAATAAAAGGAAAGAGAGATCGCGGACGACAAAGAGAGAAAATACTGGATAGCTTTGTGTCATGGCACGGAAAGCAGTCAACAAAAGAACACTGTAGATAGAAGATTGTGGAAGGACATGATCGCCTACGCCAACCGGTGTGGTACATGATGATGATGATAACAAGAGACACCTGCTGGACAAAAGCAATGTCAATAACACCGGTACAATAATCAAGCGTCGTCTGTCGTGGATGGTAGTAGTCGTCAAATGTGATGGATGACACTGGTCGGCGCACGCCATACGATGGTTAAAATGGTACTAGTTGAAAACACTTCCTGGTAGGTGACTAATGATGAACTGTGAAAATAGGGACAATTGCCCACTTAAGACGCAAGGGAGATAAATGATCGAGCAGTCAGACTGGCACTAATTGTTGCATCCCCTATTGAGAATAATTTCGACAAATAGCATTTAAACAGACCGGGCTATACCTGAAGTAACGACAACTATTAGATTGTCTTAATTATTCTCAAAAGGAAATGCAGAGATTAGTGTACGTCTACCAGCTTGTTTATTTATCTCCCTTCTTCTCGGATTTCTCAGAGGAATGTTGAAAGCCCCGGACAGCTAAAAAGACCAATGAAGAAATTCTCAAAGAGGCCAACACAAAAAGGTAACTCTTAAAAAAAAATAAAAAACAATCAACATTTTTCGGGCACATCATGAGAAGAAGAAAGTTGGAAAACTTGGTTACAACTGGCAAAATAAAAGGAAAGATAGATCGCGGACGACAAAGAGAGAAAATACTGGATAGCTTGGTGTCATGGTATGGAAAAAAGTCAACAACAGAACTGATACGATGCACTGTAGATAGAAGATTTGTGGGAGGACATGATCGCCTACGCCAACTGGTATGGTACATGATGATGATGATGATATTATTGAATGTTCTATTCGAAGTACATCCACAGATGGTCCAACCTTTTCTTTGAAATACTAAGAACCTCCAAGTAGAACACTTACCAACGTGCACTTACTCCGTTGCACGTCACGGAATCCTTTCGGCAAGGGTATCTTTTATTTATCATTTTTTGTCCTCGCAGTGGCCATTACGTGCAACTTTTTTTCGAATTTCTTTTTACTGTTAAGTTGTTTTTTTTTTAATTTTGAAACTTGCTTAGAATGCACACGGTGCGTCTTGTTTTTTCGCCACCAACCTAAAGGGCTAGATATATTTTACAATCCAGAAACCAGAGAGGGTACAGCCACGAAGAGAAAGTTCGATTCATTTTTTTAAATACCCACCGCTTGTGGTGGGTAAACGAACTCGGAAGCTTATTGTCCAGAGGTCGATATCTTACTTCTAGCACACTCCTACCCCAATCTTTAGCTGATGAAGGTGTGTGTACACAATTATTAATATTAAAGTACATAAGTAAAGAAATCAATATATGCCTACTTCATAGATTACACCAAAGCTTTTCGCAGAATACACCATACATAGCATATGCAATGCCTAAAAGATATATATCTAGATGACACACACATGCGATTAATATGTAATTTATACTGGAAGCAAACAGCAGCAATAAAATATGACAAAGTGAATTCTACACCTATTGATACAAAGGGATGGGTTAGACAGGGATGCACCCTATCACCTTGCTGGTTTAATCTATACAATGAACACATCTATAAAGACATCACAGAGATGTCAGGCCTAAACATTAAAGGAAAGGTAATAAATAACCTATGGTATGCTGATGATAGAGGAGTTTTCGTTGCACTGGGAAACATGGAAATCCAAAGAAATTAGGTTAAATACAAAAAAAAAAAAATTTTCAACTCAAATGTTAAGTCAGTCCTATTATATGGCTGTGAAACATGGAGAACAACAAAATTGACAATCATGAATATACAGACTTTCATTAGTGGATGCTTACGCAGAATAAAAGGATGGAAATGACAGGACAAAATCACTAACATAGAATTATGAAAATGTACCAGTCAAATACCAGTGGATAACGAGATACCGCGAAGACGGCGATGGATAAGACACACACTACGGAAGTCAACTGAGAGTATTACACAGCAGGCCCTTTTTGGAATCCCCAGGGAAAAAGACAAAAAGGAAAACCAAGTAATTCTCGGAGAAGACAGATAGAAGCAGAGATGAAGATGATGGGGAAGACATGGAATGATCTTAAAAGAATGGCAAAAAACAGAACGACTTAGAAAGTGTTTGTTGAAGACCTATGCTCCACTGGGAGCTGAAAGTGTTTGTTGAAGACCTATGCTGCTGCACTGGGAGCTGAAAGTGTTTGTTGAAGACCTATGCTCCACTGGGAACTGAAAGTGTTTGTTGAAGACCTATGCTCCACTGGGAGTTGAAAGTGTTTGTTGAAGACCTATGCTCCACTGGGAGCTGAAAGTGTTTGTTGAAGACCTATGCTCCACTGGGAGCTAAAAAGGTAGAGGAAGGATGCTGATGACACTGTATTACCAGCTGAAAATCCTGAAGAACTACACAAATTACTTAATGAAATAAACATGATAAACAAACAATATTGGATATGAATATTTAAGAAAAGGCTAGAACTATGATCATAAACAAAGATAGTATTAAAAACCTACAAGTGGATATATCAAAGTTGAAGGAAAAGATCTAGAGACAGTTCAGAGTTACAACTATCTTGCATATACTATAACCAGCTATAGAAAATATAGATCTGAAATAATTAAAAGAATAGGAAAGGCACAAATCATTTTTTATTGCCATTACAAATATTTAAACATAAAAAATATAACACCAGGACTAAAACTAAGAATAGGAAAAAGGTATATCTTCTCAACATTCCTGTAATGTGAAATGTGTGTAATGTGAGAAACATAAACATTAGACAATAAAACAGAACAGAAAACTTAAATCGTTGAAATGTTGATTTATAGAAGAAAGGCAGAATTAAATGAAAAAATAAAGGAAACAAATGATGCAGTTTTAAAAGAATGAAAAATGAAAAGAGAACTTAAGAATTTTTTTTATAGATTTTGGGGCATGTTAAAAGACAGCTAAAAGTAATCTTGATAAGGAAAATACAAGGTAAAAGAGGCAGAGGTAAACCAAGACTAACAAGGACGAGTAACATCAACAGATAAGTTAGCCTATGTCAACCTTCACTATCATAGCAAGAGACAGAGCGGAATGGAACAGCGCCTCATAGTAGCCAACCTTCGATGCGGAGACGGCACTCAATGATGATGAACAATGGAAATATCTTTGCCTCATGTACAAATTTCTAATTGTATTAGGACTACTGTAGCTATCCTGGACGATGTCCGTTAACACTCCTACTGCTTTGATCAAACAGAAAGACCTTAACACTGTGCACGGAGACCGGGGCACCATCAAGGACCCTAAAAGCGATTTTAAAAAGTTGATTAATTAATGTAAAATATAGAATGACATTTATTTTGATTTCTTTTTAATTTCCCCCAAACAGCCGTATATGAAAAAAAAGTAAATTACCCCCGTCACGCCAAGTGGCGTATTGGGAATATGGTGTTAGTGACCATGATTTTTACAGACCTTCGGCACATGATATTTGGGTTAATGTGAAACAGCCGTATGCTCTACTCTTATTATTTTCCACTGAAATGAAAGTGAAGGTGATGATGATGGAAAAGAATGTTGAAGAAAATTTAGAAAAAGATGATGAAAACAGCAAAGAAAAAATGTAAAGATAAATAGAGTAGTAAGAGTGATGTTGAATAATAAGTATTATAAGAAGAAAACAAGAATGGAAAAAAAATAATAATCTTATGATGATAAAGATAATAAAAAAAGAAGAAAGGAAAGATGGAGATGTTGACAAAATGAAGGGAAATATGAAAATAAAGGAAAAAAATATGAACAACATCGTGGAGTAGATGAAGAAATAGAAGTGAAAAGCTGATTTTTAAAAAAATGCTACCTTAGAGTACTGATATGAATTTAATGCCATTAGAACGAAGACAGTATAAAATAACACCATTAGAACGAAGACAGTATAAAATAATACCATTAGAAAGAAGAGAGTATGAAATAACACCATTAGAACGAAGAGAGTATGAAATAACACCATTAGAACGAAGACAGTATGAAATAACACCATTAGAACGAAGACAGTATGAAATAACACCATTAGAACGAAGACAGTATAAAATAATACCATTAGAAAGAAGACAGTATGAAATAACACCATTAGAACGAAGACAGTATGAAATAACACCATTAGAACGAAGACAGTATGAAACAACACCATTAGAACGAAGACAGTATGAAATAACACCATTAGAACGAAGACAGTATAAAATAACACCATTACAACGAAGACAGTATAAAATAACACCATTAGAACGAAGACAGTATAAAATAACACCATTAGAACTAAGTAAAAGTAAAGTACCCCCCGTCACGCCAAGTGGCGTATAGGGAAATATGGTGTTAGTGCCCCTATATTTTACAGACCTTCAGCACATGATTTTTGGGGTAATGTGGTCGGTATTACGCCCGTGCTGCTTTACTTTCACAGAAAAAAATCCGGCACCCATTAAAGGCTGAGTGAACCCGGAAGCCGTCGATTGGGATCGAACCCTACCCTATGTCCTTTGTGGTTTAGTTCACTAACCACTGAGCTATCGCGGCTCCCTGATTAGAACTAAGACAGTATAAAATAACACCATTAGAACGAAGACAGTATGAAATAATACCATTAGAACGAAGACAGTATAAAATAATACCATTAGAACGAAGACAGTATAAAAAAATACCATTAAAACGAAGACAGTATGAAATAATACCATTAGAACGAAGACAGTATAAAATAATACCATTAGAACGAAGACAGTATAAAATAACACCATTAGAACGAAGACAGTATAAAATAATACCATTAGAACGAAGACAGTATAAAATAATACCATTAGAACGAAGACAGTATAAAATAATACCATTAGAACGAAGACAGTATGAAATAATACCATTAGAACGAAGACAGTATAAAATAACACCATTAGAACGAAGACAGTATAAAATAATACCATTAGAACGAAGACAGTATAAAACAATACCATTAGAACGAAGACAGTATGAAATAACACCATTAGAACGAAGACAGTATGAAATAATACCATTAGAACGAAGACAGTATAAAATAACACCATTAGAACGAAGGCAGTATGAAATAACACCATTAGAACGAAGACAGTATAAAATAATACCATTAGAACGAAGACAGTATAAAATAACACCATTAGAACGAAGACAGTATAAAATAACACCATTAGAACGAAGACAGTATAAAATAACACCATTAGAAAGAAGACAATATAAAATAACACAATTAAAAAGAAAACCGTGCAAAGTAAAACCATGAGAAAGAAAACAGAAGAGAATGACAGCGTTAAAAGAAAGCAGTAAAAAAAATAAAAGCATTAGAGAGAAAACAGTACAAAATAACACCATTAGAAAGAAAAAGTACAAAGTAATACCATCAGAGTTAAAACAGTACAAAATATGACATAAATTTAGTTTACTAAACAAGCCACTTAATTTTTAACTTCACAGCATCTACACTAAGGAAAATTTAAATTTCCTTCCAAATTCAAAATGCTATTTCTTTCTTCAAATCTGCTAGGCATATTGTGCCTTAATAGCTAGTGATGTTATCTGTAGCTACTTGAAACTGTGTGGTAGTCCAGAGAAACACATCGACTATTGATTCTTGAAATCTCGCCATCCCGCAGGGAAAATCCGATTGGCGGTTTCCTGTCGTGGAAACATTCAATGACCGAGAATGCAACTGAGGGCTGTGTTAAAAGTGTGAGAGTGAGGGACAAAACGTAAGAAATAAAGTTTGTCTTTGAATACGGTTGTTTAGTTTTGGAAATCACATTAACAATTTGTTTAGGAAATTAATATGCTGTTAAGTTTAACACACAATGTATTTACTTTTGCAGTTTCATAATATGTTGCTAATTACATATAAGTTTTGATAGTTTTCACATTCTGCATTCGTGATTTTTTGTTTCTTTACGGTGATTTGCTTCTTAAACTTGGTTACATCATTTGCACTTTATTCATTTACATTTTTTTTTGTTTAACGATATGAAATTCGTTATGAAGAGTTTGCAATATAAGGGCATCTGATCATCAGAAGTGGTTCTGTCGAGCAAGTACTTCGGGAAGTTATCTTCTTGACATTCTGAGGTGTGGGCGGACTCACACCTGTTATTTCCATTTTTTCAAAGTTACTTATCCTGCGTCCGAATTTGGAATACTTAAACGTTGGTTTCTTCTATGTGTCTTATATACTAAATATATATTTCTTACTTTATTGTGTTATCTATGTATTACACTATTTCTTGACATGATTATTCTGTGCAATAAAATGTCTTTTACCATTCTAAGAGAGCTCTTAATAGACATTAGAAGGAAAAGAAATTGGCATATTTCGGATATATCATGAGCATAGTTGGAATACTTTGGTCAACTGGAAAAACATACAAGTAAATGGAGATGGCGGACGACAAGGAGATGACACACTAGGTAGCTTGGTGTCGTGGTACAGTAAGCAGTCAATAACAGAGTTGATACGGTGCAATATGTACAGAGAATTATGGGAAGGACATGATTGCCTACGCCAACCGGCATGGCGCATAATGATGATGTGTTGTATTCTTAATTCTTATCGTGGTGACACCATAGTTCTGGTGGCAATTTCAATATATTTGTGCAGGCCTGCAGTAAAGTTTATTATACAATAAATGAAAAGTAGTAAACGTTGTACCATATAAGAGTAATGTCCAGTAATATATATATATATATATATATATATATATATATATATATATATATATATATATATATATATATATATATATGGCCCTTTTCGTCTTGTCAGACGGTCTAGTGGAGGCTATTGCGTATTTTTTTAGGTATTGTTTTTGCCGAACAGCTTCTCTCGTGGTTAATTCTACCAATGTTTGACAAACACACGCGGTCACATAATGAACAGGTCAGGCTCGCTGGTCCACAGGGTTTACCATCCTTTTTCATGAGTCTCTTCTCTTCTAAGTCCTGTCTTAGAACAGTCTCAAATGTTGTTATACCGTTCCTGATACGTGCTCTCCATGATGTGCGATCACTTGCCAGATGTTGCCAGACGTTTTCACAGATGGAGAAGTCTTTCAGAGATGATTTGCATATATATATATATATATATATATATATATATATCATCATCATCATCATCATCAAGTACCGGGCCTACTGTAGGTGATCATGTCTCTCCACAACTTTCGATCTCGGCAGCTATTATCATTTCTGTTGTTGACCTTATTCCAAGCCATTCTCTTAAGCTGTCTGTTATTTTTTCTCTTTGCTTCCCTCTATCTCTTCGTCCCTCAATTTTTCCAGTTGTTACAATATATTCCAGTTGTTCTCTTCCCATTGCATGGCCAAAAAATGATGATTGTTTCTTCCTAATATTGGAAATTTGCTCTATTTTTGCTTTGGCCTCTTTCAGAACGTTTCCATTACTCTTCTTAGCTGTCCATGGTCATCTCAACATTTTTATGTAAAACCACAGTTCTACAGACTCCAGTGAATTTGTTGTCTTTTGTCACATTGTCCACGATTCGAGTCCATATGTTAAGACTGGCTCTACATAACATTTAAGAACTCTTTTTCTTGTTTCTATTGTCAAAAATGGATTGCATAGTTATCTTCCTCATTTTTTTAAAGCTGCTTTTGCCTGAGCCATTCTGCATCTCACTTCTTTTGTACATCTTCCGTCTGAGGTTATCAAAGTTCCAAAATATTTAAATTCATTTACCTGTTTAAAAATTGTTCCACTTGTCTTGATTTTGCCCTGAGGTGATGTCTTTTTCTTTGTTGTTACCATTACCTCTGTCTGTTTGCTATTTAGGCTGAGTCCTTTATTTTTGCTTTCTTTCACTATAATGCCCAACATTTCTTGTAACTCATTTTCACTCTTATCGATTAAGACTGTATCATCAGCATACCTTAGATTATTTATATTATGACCTCCAATTGTTATTCCAGGCATGTCCCTTATGGATCTTAAAATAATATCACTATAAATATTAAACAAATCTGGTGACAGCACACAACCTTGTCTAACACCCTGTTTTATTTGTTGAAACATTCCCAATTGGTTTCCAGTTCTTATGGCCGCTGTTTGTTGCCAGTACATGTTGTTTATTATTCTTAGATCGTTGCTGTCTACGTTTATGCTTTCTACAATTTTTATTATTTCATGGTGCTTTACTTTGTCAAATGCCTTGGTGTAAACTATGAAACATAGGTATATATCTGTTTTCACCTCTATGGCTCTTTCTACTAAAGATCTTTTGATATAAATGGCATTGCTTGTTCCTTTATCTCTAACAAAACCACACTGTTCATCGCTAATTTCTGGACTGATTTTGTTTCGCACTCTTCGCATGATGATTCTTAGTAATATCTTAGTCATATGACTCATAAGGCTTATTGTGCGATGATCATCGCATTCAATCGCACCCGATTTCTTTGGGAGGGCTATGAATATTGATTTGAGCATGTCGTCTGTTATATATCCGCTGTTGTAGATATCATTCAGTATTTTTGTTATTATTTCTATTCCAAAATCACCCATGGCTTCAATCTCTTCTTTAGTTATATTATCTGGTCCAGGAGCTTTGCCTGCTTTCATATTGCGCAAGGCGTCTTCCACTTCTTCTCTTAGTATTTCTGGTCCTTCTCTGTATTCTGTCCATCGTTCCCTTATGTTTTCTTGATCAATCAACAGTTCTCCTTCCTTTGATCTTAGACATCCATTTTTTGATTGCGTTTTTCTTCCTGTTAATTTCTCAATTTGCTTGTATACAGTTTTAGCATCTCCTCTTGTTGCATTTCAATCTGTTTGCATCTCCCATGCTTCTTTTGCTTCATTGCATTTTACTACAATTTCTTTATTTAATCTCTTATACTCGTCTTTATTTTCTTTATATATATATATATATATATAGTGTTAGTCAAAAACCTCGGCATCGCTGTAATGAAATTTAAATCCACAATTACTCAACCGCCCGTGTCAGTGGAGTCATCTACATTAACATCTCATCTCATTGAAGTATTCAAACAAAGAAAGGCAGCATAGCAGCCACAACACACGCCAAAAAAAACAAGGAACAGCCGCACTGAAAGTGAACGCAACCGAACTGTCCTTCGTCACGTTATCACCATTCATCGTAAGCAATCGAAACATTGAAACGCGATCCGGAAGAAAAACACAACTCACAGTGAGCACGAAGCACTAAAATCAGTAGCTCCAAAAGCAAGCTGGATATTTATATATTTATAATTACATAAACCGTCTTAACTTATGTATGGATGTGAATATTATTGGAGGCTGTAGAATTCTGGTTTTACAGAAGAATGTTGAGAATACCACGGGCAGCTTAAAACGAGTAAAGAAAACGTTCATAAGAAGTCAAATAAAAAACAGAGCTAACTATCAGTATTATGAAGATAGGTAACCATTGTTTCGCTATGTGATGAGTTGGGAACAGATGGGATATATTGTGTCAACTCGGAGAAATTGAGGGATGACGTTATAGAGGAACGCAAAGAGAAAAGATACCAGAGAGCTTAAGAGACTGGTTTGGCGGAAGGTCAACAACAGAAATGTTTAATAACTGTCGAGAATTAGAGTTGTGAAGAAACATGATCACCTGCGCTATCAGGCCTGATACTTGATGATGATGACTATATATATAATAATATTATACACACACACACACACACACATATATATATATATATATATATATATATATATATATATATAATGTCTGAGTGGAATGAAATATAAAGTGTAACTGTACTACGCCATTGCAATTGTAGGTGAGGTGGCCAGTGCTCTTTCTCGCTGTCATTACTTTGCTATAATTCAGAGAATCAGGTGCTGATTTCCTTATCTTGAGAACGTAAAAATTTACTTTATAGCCAATCCAGCGCGTAACCACTCCACTACTGTCCAAGTCACTAGGTATGAGCTCAACACAATTTCTAATGCAGCTCTTTGTATTCTTGCTTCATTAACATAAAATATGTTTCGCATTGTTCTTGCCTTGTCTTAACTCTTGAGAAATCCTACGTAACGTTCATACATTCAGCTGCTCATTATATTTCTTTAGGAAACTCCTCCCTGAA
Source organism: Megaustenia siamemsis (assembly GCA_032433765.1). Lineage (NCBI taxonomy): Eukaryota > Metazoa > Mollusca > Gastropoda > Stylommatophora > Ariophantidae > Megaustenia > Megaustenia siamemsis. Next base: position 39,195,826 of record JAVIAB010000088.1, on the reverse strand, counting down.
TGAGTGATAGGTTTTAATTTTGTTTTATATTTGTTAAAGACCGAGGACTGGAATGCTTGGATTTACATGGAGTCAAGAATTCTCCAAAACTAACCATAATCACAAAGACGGCATCACTTCCATAACGGGCTTCTTGCGTCCAAGCCATGTAAACAATGTTGACTTTCCTTGTCTCCAACGGTTTATCTCATTCTATTAGAGAATTTCACGCTGTCTGTTACCACAGTGAGATGACGGTTTTTTTTAAAACGTGATCACGGGTTTGATAATAAGTGTGTGTACACAGTTCGTTATCCATCGCTGTGGATCAAATCTTTGTTCGCTAGCTTCGTTAGCAACCATGGAGGCTGGTGACCGTACTTGTGCCGACGGTTGGTTTGGGGCGAATTGTACGTTACAGTGTCACTGCTATAATGGCTTAGTTTTTTTACCGTGCTCCTGGTTTAGGATTTATGCGAATGACTTAAAATATCCGGACAGTTTCACGGTAAAACTGAATGGTTCTGCCTCATGTAACAATGTATCAAGGTTTGTAGTTAGTCCGCACGAGATTGATGCCTTCTGCCCTGGGGCTGGTCTGATCAACAAGTTACGGATTGAAAGGGCGATAGTTGCAAATATCTGTTCCATCTACATTGGCGGGGGTCGGAAAATGGCTATCAAACAGATCACAAATCAGACCGACAAATTTGATGATTGTTATACAGGAGACGGATGTGGACCAGAGGCCGCAGTTAATAGCAAAGCAAAGACCAATCTCTATGATAATGACTGCACACACACACAATGGAGAAGTGGAACCAATTCTGTTTACTGGTATTTGAACTTTGCAACGCCCCAGAAGACTCACATCATTCGAATCTATCATCGAGCTAGCACTATGATTCGGGTAAAGAACGCCACTCTACAGGCTTTCTCTGACAGTGGCGGGGTAGTGTTCCAGTATAATGATATATCATACCCTAATTTATCTGTGAACACTATTGTAGTCAAAACACAAACGTCAATGGCACACATTAAGATTGAGTTCTCACCGACCATTTCGCGGGCCGACAGTGCACTGACGGTATGTGAGGTGCAAACATTTACAGACACCTATTGTCTGGACGAGCATTGTTGGTCGTTTTGTGCAGTGTGTAGTGGGTGTAGTAAAGGCTGCAATGTCATCATCGGTACTTGTCACGGCTACTGTTCACATGGGATCTATGGACACGACTGTTCCGGTTCTAGTCTCAGTGTCTGTCCTTTATTTGAGGAAAAATCTGGAAAATGCCTACAATGTAAACATCTTGGCTATACCTGTAACGACACTTGCCCCGATGGTAATTTTGGGCTACACTGCGAACAGATGTGTTCTGATGGCTGTGACATCATATGTACTCTCAAATGTCCGGACAACCATTTCAACGACACCTGTCAACAGTCGATCGGGAATCTGTACATGCAATAGAACGTTCTATGGGTCAGACTGCACTCTCAAATCTCCGGACAACTGTTTAACGAAACCTGTGATTCCCACGTTCAGAAGAGTCTGCCGACTACAACAAGCCCAAGCATATGGACACTTTAATGTGTTTCTGTGCTAGACATGGTTCATTTTTTGGTGTTTTTTAGTGAAGCCATGGCTCATATTTTGCTGTGTTTCTGTCCTAGCCATGGCTCATATCTTAGCTTGTGTGTGCTGCCCATGGCTCATATCTTGGTGTGTGTCATGTTAGTCATATCTCATATCTCAGTGTGTCCGTGTTAATCATGTCTCATATCTTTATGTGTGTCTGTGTTTAGTCATAACATATCTCATATCTTAGTGTGTACCAGTATTAGTCATATGTCATATCTTTGTGTGTGCATGTCTGGGTTAGTGATATCTCATATCTTTGTGTGCATGTTTATGTTAGTCATATCTCATATCTTTGTGGGTGCATGTCTGTGTTTGTCACATCTCATATCCTTGTGTGTGCATGGCTATGTTAGTCCCATCTCATATCTTTGTGCATGCATATCTATGTTAGTCATATCTCTTATCTTTGTGTGCATGTCTATGTTAGGCATGTGTCATATCTTTGTGTGTGCATGTCAATGTCAGTTATATCTCATATCTCTCTCTCTCTCTCTGCGATCAGGACCCAATCAGAGTAGGATTCAAGCTCCTCACATGAACTCAGACATATCTTTATGTGCATGTTTATGTTAGTCATGTGTCATATATCTTGATGTGTGTCAGTGTTAATCATGCCTCGTATCGCTGTGTGCATGTCTGTGGTAGTCACATCTCACATCTCTGTGTGTGTATGTCTGTGTTAGTCACATCTCACATCTTTGTGTGTCCGTGTCTGTGTTAGTCACATCTCACATCTTTGTGTGTGCATGTCTGTGTTAGTCACCTCTAGTGACTCGGGCAGATGGTGCTCGTAAACCTGGGAGGGCCTACCATCTAAGGCTAAGGGCAGAATCCCCCTACAGAAAAGACAATCTGCTGCCTTGCAGGAAGATTGGGGACAATCAAAGGCTAGGGAAAGCAAACCCGAATAAAATGCTTGCTGAAATCGGATGCACTGGGCCACTGGCGCAGAACACAGTGCAACGTATTAACGGGTGTTCAGTCAGAGTGGATCTGACAGACTCTAATTGTGATGTTCTGTCTGTGGGGGCGATCAATACACTTAGCCTGACAGCTGACTTCATATGAGAGTCTGGAATCCTTACTCTGATTGAGTCCTGAACGCAGAGAGAGAGAGAGAGAGACTTCCATAACGGATCTCTACGGTATCATTTTTCGACTCTGCACCCAAAATTAATAGTCCATACTCAATTAAGATATATTACACAACATCAGAAGAACAAGACGCAGACCAAGAGTAAGATGGACATATACCATAACAGAAACGCTACATCATTAATTAAGAATGAGTAAAGCCGCCAAATGGCGAGAACAAGAACTTTGTATCTCCCTCGACACCATACCTACACAAGAGAAAGTGAAGAAAGTTAAACAGCACTCAACACTAAATTACATATTTCACAAAATGTTTGCCATTGGTAGTTTATTTGTTTCACTCATTTATGTCTTTACAGAAATATAAAAGAAATAGACTTCTATTGTGCATTTAATTTGATTAGAAGAAGCGATCTTTTAAAAAAGAAAGTGATGGCTTCTTTTTTTTTTAAATATTTCAATCTTTGATATTTTAAATAAATTATTATTATTTTTTTTTTGCGCTTGCCAACTTTCACATCTGGCGAAGCCCATAGAGACGTGGAAATGAATTTTGCGTTTCAATCCGGTTTTTTACCAACAGCAGCGTGCACAGGGGTGCCTCAGGCAGATAACTCCGTCTTCGGAGGTACTCATTTTTTTTCTGTTCATGAGTAATTGACGTTTCAAGCCGGGCCTCGCTGATAAGACCATGGGTGGTTGCCGCAGAGAGAAATCACAAATAGAATCCCAACTGGTGCAGTCGGAATTTGAACTCAAAACCTTTCTGTCTCGAGAACGGCGTTTTACCTCGAGACCAACCAGTTCCCCTGATATTTTTATAACGAGTATTACTCAACTGAAACATCATTTATATATATATAAATTGACTTTGGATAAAAATGTTTCGTTTTGCGCATTGTGTGACAGATTGAAATCACTTCCATAAACTATCAATTTTAAGAATGAGTGGGTTGTACCAGACTCGAGTCTACACCAAAAAAAAATTGTTAAAAAAAGTATGCAACATTTCCAAATGTTTAACTAAATTATCACTTTTATGTTAAAACAAGTAACTGTGATCTATAAAGCATTGGTAATAAATTTCTCCTTCTGAGAAAGGGACTTTTAAAGAGTATTTCAAGTTGTTTCACATTCTTCACGAACGGAAGTGAATAATGTTGATGAATAATGTTGATGATTATTAAAAGCAATACGCCTTATGAACAAATACAATAAAGAGTTCGAGTAGCTTATATAACAACGTTCATTTGGTGTCCGTCGACGTAGGATCAAACCTTAGAGAAAGGAAGAAATCAAGTTAAGAAAGACAGAAGCATTTAACGGACGAACAAGTATCGTTGAATCGCTGAAGTCAAGAGTTGAAACACGTCAACAGTTTCTACCTGTGTCTGTCCAGTCGTCAACGAAAAGTCCGCTGAGGTCAAAAGTCAAACTACGTTGTTTACAAGTTAAAGAGAGAGATGCACTACAAATTCTAGGTCAGCTTAAATCTGACCTGCCAACTCAGAATTGTCATTTTTATCAATCAAGAATACCTGTCTGTTCCAGTTAAAAGCTCATGTACTAGCAAAATTTGTCAGTTTATCTGCGTTGTCGAGTCGTCTGGACTTCGTCTGGAGATGTCCGTCAAACATAGTTTTGTCCACCTGAAATTCAAATCTTCATTCATGGAGCCTGACCTTTGACCTGTAAACCGGTTGTTATTATAAAATCGCTAAGTTCAGGTAACTGGAAATCTTGGAACACATTTTATTGAAAGGAGAAATATCCAATGTGTTAAATTAATTGAGGAAAAAATTGTGTTTTAATAATTCCAGTGGTGTAGTAGTTATATAATTAGAGAACTTAATCAAGTAATAAATAACAGTTTTAGTATTCAAGTTTTACAATGGCCATTCGCGTGTGTTAGTTAGATTCTTTTTTCTTCTACTTTTCTCTTTTCACTGATACCTGATGAAAGGTGTCGTGGTTTATATCATTTGTCGTTTTTGAGCTGCTCGAACTGTCTGAATTAGTGATTTTCCTCTGTTGTGACATGTCTCCTGTCACAGCATCTATTCAACTTCTTCTAGGTCTTCCTCTTGGTCTTTTTCCATGCATTCTTGAGAAGAACGCCCTTGATGATGATTGGTGAGGATTCATTCTGACCAGGTGGCCAAACCATTTAAGTTGTTGTTGTTCTATATATTCTTGGCAGAGTTTTGTTCCTACTATTTTTCTTATGGTTTCATTTGGTATTCTATCTCTTCTTGTGTTGTTTGTTACTTTTCTCATCGTCATCACTGCAGAGAATCAAGAATTAAAGTAGAATAATTCAGTAGTTAGTTAATTAATTAAATGTATTAAGTAGTTAGTTAATTAATTTTGTTATGTAAAAAAAAAAAAAAAGTAAGTACCCCCGTCACGCCAAGTGGCGTATAGGGAAATATGGTGTTAGTGACCCTATTTTTTACAGACCTTCAACACATGATTTTTGGGGTAATGTGGTCAGTATTACGCCCGTGCTGCTTTACTTTCCCAGAAAAAAATCCAGTACCCATTTAAGGCTGGGTGAACCCGGAAGCCGTCGGTTGGGATCGAACCCTACCCCTTGTCCGTGGTAGTCCAGTTCACTAACCACTGAGCTATCACGGCTCCCTAATTTTGTTATGTAGTTTGGTTAAATAATTATTTTAAAAATATTATTATTATTGGTAATTTGACATACCATATTGTAATACATTTTTTATGTGCTGGTTGTATTTTTTAAAAAATAGTTAATGTTTAAATTGAAGTGAAGGCTACTGTTTATTATAAATTGAAGATAACCATAATTATTAATATTATACTACATTGTAATATTGTTGTTATCCACAGGGAAATTAACTAATAATAATTTCTGTTTGTTTCAGAAACTGAGGCCAGAGTTAATAAAGTGCTGATATTTTTATATTTTATAATAACTAATAAACCTTTAATTGTTTTTGTTCTATCAACAGTCAAAGGAGATATAGGTATTGTAGTGAGACATGGCAACCACATTAAGCCCCACAACTGAAACACTGAACTGAGACTAGCGATCAACCATCAGAACATCAGCAGTAGTATCCCCACATTTAAAGGAGAGCCATCAAAATTTAGAGGATGGTTAGAGAGTATAGAGACGTTTGCCTACTTAACAAAGAACAGGGACCTAAAGAATACACAGCCTTCCAGACTTGTTCGGTTGAGGTATCAACATTCAATAGAAGGAAGCTAGAATCAGTACCAGAGGAAACATGGGAGAGCACAAAACAGACATTAAGTTGAGATATGTAGAAGAAAGAAATTCAAGTAAGAGATAGATGAAACATTATATTGAGGAAGACTAAAGGGGTCTTATGCTTCAAGTAAGAGATAGATGAAACATTATATTGAGGAAGACTAAAGGGGTCTTATGCTTCAAGTAAGAGATAGATGAAACATTATATTGAGGAAGACTAAACGGGTCTTATGCTTCAAGTAAGAGATAATTCTGATTTTGAGAATAGATAAAAGATACTAAGAGAAGAGTTTATCACGAGAAACTGAGTCTAGAGAATGAGACTAATGTGAAATTAATTATGTAACAGAGTGATAACTCGAGAAAGGTTACATAAGAAATCAACGGAGATTTGTAAGTTGTATGAGAGGTGATATCCTGAAGAAAATGAGTCTAGAGAATGAGACTCATGTGCAAATCAATATGTAACAGAGTGGTAACTCGTGAAAGGTTCTATCTATCTATTGACCTTTCGAGCCGTAACCGGCCCATAGGGCGTAGACCAAGATACACCTTCTCCTATATGAATTTTTGTTCTAGCAGTTTTCTTTTAAAGATATTTTATCAAATCTCGCCATCTGTCTCTGTTCTGTGCAAGCAGTTCTATCTCATTGAGGGAGCCGATTCCTGCTGCTCTTGCCTCTCTCATCAATGTTCTTCTCAGTGTCTCCCTGGGTCTTCCTCTTTTTCTTTTACCTGTTGTTTCCCATATGAGGGCTTGCTTTGCTATTCGATTATTATCTCTTCTCATCACATGTCCAACGTATGACCATCGTCTTTTCTTTATTACTGAAGATATTAGTGGTTGATTGGCGATTTCTCTAATTTCCTCGTTTGTTTTGAATTCGTTCCATTCTATACCAAGTATTTTCCTTAGACATTTATTTTCGAATGCTTTCAACTTTGTTTCTATATCTCTTGTTGTTTTCCAGCTTTCACACGCATACGTAAGGGTTGATAGTACATTTGAAAGGTTACATGAGAGAATTATATGAGACTTATAAGAAGTCATATGATATAGTGAATAGAAAGAAATGGAACTTGGATGAGAATTTCCATAATTTATTGAGACTAAATAATAGTCCTGTGAGTACAAGAGATTTATGCAGATTCACATTATTCTGAGTCTAATGAATTTGACTGATAAGATCACGTCACATGGTCGATATCCAGAAATAATTCTGATTTTGAGATAAGATAGAAGATACTAAGAGAAGAGTATCATAAGAAACTGGGACCATATAAGAGTGCTCAGAGAAGGATTATGAGGTAAATAGAGATTTAAGTCTGAAGTATATATATATATATATATATATATATATATATATATATATATATATATATATATATATATATATGTTCCTCAAGCTAAGTGTTGTTTGTGATCGTGATCTCCGGAGATATGTGTGAATTGTCCAGTTATTGTTCAATATATGTTTATGAACATTAAGAAGAATAGGTTCTGATAGTAATGAAGACATATTAATACTTCTATTTCAGATCAGTAATTAGACATCTGTCAGAGATGTCATTTGTATATAAGAGTTGTTGATGATAATGTTAATATTTTATTAATATCTGTGAAAGAATACATGTTGTAATAGATGTTGTGAATTTATGATGAGTTTATTTTTAGATTGTCATACAGGATCACAGACGCCAGTCAGAAATATATCCTGTTGTGGGATGCCTGTAATGCATAGTTCCTGTCGAGAGCAGTCTACCAGTTCATTTATTAAAAGTTAGTTTAGGATATATATATATTCCCAATAAGACTGAGATGGTTGTTGTACAGTTTAATTATGTCAAGGGACACAACTCGATATATATTAGAAATTACTTCCCTTGTGTCCACAATTTTTTTATTAAGATAATTTTTTTGAAAGAGTTTTTTCCTTGTACCGTACGTTGAGGCTCCAATTGTGTATGGATGTTGATTATCTAATAGAAGTATGTTGTAATACTGACAATTATTTTGATGTAACCATTTTTTATGGGATTTAGAATCTTATGTTTGGATTTTATAATGGGATTCTATCGTATTATATATATATAAATATAAAATTACTGTTACTGTTGTTTTTTTTACGGTAAAAGATGTAATTACTGCTTAATTAAATCTTGTCTTTGTTGAAAGAGAGGAATGTAACAGTAAGCTAGTGAAATCATGAAGACGGGTAACTTAGTTGTTACCCACTTCTCAATAGGCAATAGCAGTAACAAATGGTAGGGACCATCAGTGTTAGGACATTAATTTAAGTATGGAAAATTTCCAGCCAGATAACAAGTTGTAGAAACAAAGTTAAGGGAGTAAAGGTTTATAGTGGGTGGTAGACACACAGAGGTGAGGAAGGTAAAGTAGAATTATACAGAGAGTTTGGGTCCATGGAATTTTCCACGCAGCAGGTTGTGGAAGTTGGAAGATAGTGCGGTGTTTGTAGGGGTGGGGACCTCAGTCATGACAGGGACACCCACCAAGCTAAGGTCGGAATGTCCTGAATTATCCTGGACATAATAGTTAATGGAAATTTCTACGATTTCCACAATAACCTGTTGTTGTGGAGGTGACCATAGATGCATGACTAGCGCATGCATTGACCCCATGACTTTGGTCGTATGATAAATGAGTGGTCATCCAACAAATGTGTCATGGAGATTCACGAAAACAAGGTGTTTTCATCAAACCAGGAGCAGATTCAGGTGTCGGTCACAGAATAGTGAGCAGCGACCAACTCAAGTGACTAGAAGAGCGCAAACTGTCACTTGGCAACAGTTTTAATTGGCTGCTGAATTTTAGACGAAGAGAGTGGTTGGGGTATTTAATCTTCAACACAATAGGTTTAAGACAGTTCGAGTCAAGAAAATAATTAGTCAGGATTAAATTAGTCAGGAATGAGAATAGTCCAGATGTAGACTAAGTAAGCTTAGTCCGGCTTCGGCCGAACTGCCGAAAGCAGATAGAGATAGAACAGTCAGAACAGTTAGGAAGTTAAGATTAGAAAGTGAAGCCAGTTAGTTAGGAAGTTAGAATCTCCAAGTTGTAGTTCAAGTCAGTTGAGAAGTTATTAGGATAAGTTGATAGATAGTAGGAGTATAGCAATGAGAATATGAACATTAGTGTCGTGAAGTGTTTTCAAGAGTATTTCAAGTTCCTCATGAACGTAAGTTGAATAATGTTGTATGAAAAATTTGCACTTGTGACGGGCCATAGTCATCGGCGGTAGCCTCAGATAAGTCCCGAATTAATTAACAATAATTTAAGATAAGTGCATCAACCACTAGTCGATCATTGTGCCTAGAGATATCAATAAACTTGATTATCATTATGTATCCAGAAAAAGAGTCTGTCTTGAATTACCTGTTGTGATCAACTAAAAAGTAAATGTGATGTGCTGTGACACAATAATATCAAGATATAATTACAATAAAAAATCTGTAATTACTATAAAATTGTGACGACGACAGTATCGCAATATAAAAACACGTTGTTTTTAAATGTTTACCTAAAGTTGTACTGTTGTTATCTGTTTAATGTTAGAAAGAAGCTTTTGTTTCATCTACAGCCTGAATAGTAATTCTATCTCTTTCTGGAAATTACGGCTATAAGCTGAAATACTTGCCATTTCTACAACAGAGCATTGAGTAAAAGAGCAGCAGTTTATTTTTCTTTTCACTCGTTTAAATGACAAATTCAATTTTCTCTGCCTCTGTCTTCTACCTCTGCCTTCTGTATCTGTCTTCTACCTGCCTTCTTTTATCTTGTATTTTTCCCATCCAAGATTACTTTTAGTATTCTGTTGTGTCTTTTAACATGGCCCAAAAATCGCATTTGTCTTGTTTGAATTGTGTTTAGTAGTTCTCTTTTCATTTTCAGTTGCTTTAAGACTACATCATTTGTTTTCTTTTCTTCCCATCCAATTCTACCTCTTCTTCTATATCCACATTTCAAATGCTTCAGTTCTCTGTACTGTTTTTTGTGTGCTCTTATTTGACCATCTAATATTAATGCGAGGCTTCTGTGTATGAAAGTTTAAGAAAGAGCGAAAATAAGTTAGACAAATTGATTTAACATTATAGTGATTGAAATAAAAAAAATAAACTTAGCTTAAACAGCAAACAGAAAGAAAATGTGACAGCAATTGCACAAAACATGTAAACAGGATAATATTACAGAAAAACCAATGAAGGCAAGTAAAATACCCGCGCACTGTGGTGACTTGAGATTCACATTCACGATGCACAGTGTACATGGGATGCAGAAGAGCTCAGGCAGATGTTACAATATATGGAAATCAAGAAAGATAAGACGAAAGCAATTTTTTTTAAATGGAAAGAGTTTGTCAGTGTTTATGTGGATCCGGACAGTGAAATCTTGGCAATTGAACAGCAGCTGAAATAATAACAGGAGGCTACAAAAATGTGGTTTCACATAACTATGTGGGGTATATCATGGACAGTTAAAAATAGTTATGCTGTCCCTGTAAAAGCAGCCAAAGTAGAAAGAAAACCGTTTACCTACACCACAAGGAAACAAAATGTATGTTTGTTCATGAAATAACAGAGCAGAGCATTCTAAGACAAATGGAAGTATTAAGGGAAACAGAGACGAAACCCAAGGCAGTTTAAACCAATGTTTTAGTAGGAAACAGACAACCCAATTACTCAACAATATTAAAAATGGTTGTGGTGAGACATGATCGACTACGCCCGAAGGCGCGGTACTTGATAAATATATCCATATAGGGTTTTCAATTACTGTAAAGTCATTTCTAAGTTATGAAAAGCTTAATTCCAACAGATGACAGAATATATATGGAAAATAAGCCAGTGGAAGAGATCGACCACTTTATCTATCTTGGATGTCATATTGATCGGGAAGGGGATACAAGTAAAGAAATTAGAATCAGAATAGCTAAAGCAGCAAGCATGTCTTTCAGAAGCCTTGAAAAGTTGTGGAAATCAAAACTCATCAAACGGAAATACAAAACTTAGACTATTCAAATCAAATGTACTATCCTTACGTATGCATGTGAGAGATGGAACACAACACGAGACATAAAAACAAAGTTGAACGCATTCGAAAATAAATGTCTAAGGAAAATACTTGGTTTAGCGTGGAACGAATTCAAAACAAGCGAGGAAAATAGAGAAATCGCCAATCAACCACTAATATGTTCAGTAATCAAGAAAAAAACTATGGTCATATGTTGGACATGTGATGAGGAGAGATAATAACCGAAAAACAAAACAAGCCCTCATGTGGGAAACAACAGGTAAGAAGAAAAGAGGTCGATCCAGAGAGACACTGAGAAGAACATTGATCAGAGTGGCGGGGCAAAAGTAGCCGGAATCGGCTTCCTCAACTAGATAGAGTTGTTTGTACAGAAAAGAGACAGATGGCGAGATTTGATAAAATATCTTTAGAATGATTGAAAAACTGTTAGAATACAAATTTAGATAAGAGAAAGAGTATCTGGGTCTATGCCCTATGGACCGGCTACGGCTCGAAAGGTGAATAGATAGATAGATTACTGTAAAACACTTGCCATGGCTGATAATTTGGAATGCAGGAATTTTGATAATCATCTAGTCACATGTTATTTATATAACATTTCTCACATCACAGTCCGTTTGAAGTAATCTGTCTCTAGTCAGAGCACGTACTATGTTGTCCAGGTTCTCTATTGTATTGAAATCTCTTTATTCCTAGTCTACACCTTTACAAGTATTCATGGAGCCTTCAATTTTTAGTCTTTCCTGAACATGGTCTTTTAATGCGAAAAGAAAATAAGAAAACAAAAGACGAATTAGGAATTATCTTTATCTAATTACTAAACTTTCAGCAAGACAGGACGCTGATTTGTGACAAGCTTCACCTTTTTTAATCTTTGAAGCACATTAATTTCTATGACATAAACAATGTAGAGAGCTTTCTTTTAAACAATATTCATCATCATCATCATCATCGAGTGCCTTCTCCGCAATGAAGGTTGGCTACCATGGATCGCCATTTTACTCTGTTTCTTGCTTTGATGGTGCAGGCTGTCATAGATTGACTTGTCCATCTTTTGATGTTCCTCGTCCATGTTAGTCTTGGTCTGCCTCTGCCTCCTTTACCTTGTATTTTTCCTTCCAATATTATTTTTAGTAGGCTGTTGTGTCTTTTAACATGCCCCAAAAGTTTCATTTGTCTTGTCTTAAATGTATTTAGTAGTTCTCTTTTTATTTTTAGTTGTTTTAAAACTTCATCGTTTGTTATCTTTTGTTTCCATCCAATTCTACCTATTCTTCTATAAATCCACATTTCAAAGGCTTAAATTTTCTGTTCTGTTTTCTTGTCTAATGTCCATGTTTCTGCACCATACATGAATATTGAGAAGATGTAACATTTTGCCATTCTTAGTTTCAGCCCTGTTGATATTTGTTTTGTTGTTAGTACATTTTTCATATATATATATATATATATATATATATATATATATATATATATATATATATATTAATCTGTTTGGGTAAGACCATGCGTGTAAGTCACTTGTCTTCAATGTTTAGGATTTTCAGTGTGATGACATTTTTTTTTCTTTCGTTACTATCACTGGTAAAGATAGTAAAGTCTGTATTCGAACGGAAGTGTTGCGTAGAGTAAGTGTAGATAAGGAAATACCAGTCAATATGGTTAGGTGGCAGGAGCTGTTAAAGGCTGTGTCCGAAAAGTGTTATTTGTAGCAGTTTCCTCATATTCCAAGTCCGGCTTGTTGCAGGAGCTACTGAGTTAAGTGCTCTGTGCACATCGTGAGCTGTGTGTTTCCTCCGAATTGTGTTTGGATATTCCGATTGCATACGATGAATGATGATATCGTATGACGGGGAACAGATATCTGTGTTCGGTTTCGCCTTATGTATTTTCGCGTGTGCTGAGAATGCTATGATGGAGATTGCTGCTGCCTTTCTTTGTTTGGGAAATCAGATAGTAATTCGGGTGATTCCACTGGCACGAGCGGTTGAACAATTATGGATTTTAATTCGTTTGCAGTGATACCGGGGCCTATCTTAACCATAAACCATAAGTGTAAATATTTTGTGACTAATATATATTATAAGCTTTAGCGTCAACGCAGCAGGAGGTCAACGCCTGGGGAGTTATGACCCAGGCAGGGTTACCTTCCTTAGAGTGTCAAGAATCTAAAGGGCCGAAACACTTGCTTGCCGGGCCTTCTTCTGATGATCAGATTGCCTTCTACTGCGAAATGGTTGTATATAGAGTTTCCTACCACATTGGTACTCAGGTAAATTATGTCCTGGGGTATTTTGTTTCGACTGCACCAACTTTGATCGAGCTTGGAAAAATTGAAACTTGTGCTTTCAGTGCTTCGTTAATTCAAGGAAAATGCAGATATTTGCAGTCCATCAATGGTTGGTAGCAATGAGCAAGTGGTGACGTGTAACATACACTCATACAATGTATGGTGACAGCTTTTGCAAAAAAGGAGTACATCAAAATACTGACGTTCGACCTACATGCGACCTACCTCAGAAAACACAACACAACCGAACAACGAAACACCACTACATTTAGAATCAGCGGGACTATAAGTTACATTTATAATCTGTATCAATACGCATTTTGCCATATTCTTTTCTTCCGCTGTATGTTCCAGTACTGCCTTACGCTTTATTTCTTTTTTATTCCATTTTCTCCTTTCTGTTTTTAAACTACCTATTTCAGACACACTACCATCCCATCCCACCTCGTAGATCGCAACCCATAAAAGTAAAGTACCCCCGTCACTCCAAGTGGCGTATAGGGAATATGGTGTTAGTGACCATAAATTGTACGTACCCATTAAAGGCTGGGTGAACCGGAAGCCGTCGGTTGGAATCGAACTCTACCTCTTGTCCTTTGTAGTCCACTTCACTAACCACATAGCTATCGCGGGTTCCTGATCGCAACCCGTGTTCACATCTAATCTTCTATGATCCGATCGTACACCCAAATTTATCCCCTTGTTGCCCGAGGTACGTCTGGCTTTGTTTGATCAATGTTTCCTCGCCCTAGCATACATTTCTCTATTTCAGCCAAGACCTATCTAATTCTCGACCGCCATTCATACTCCCTGCTGTCACCTTCCCACTTCTATCGGACTTCTTTTCTAATCACATGAATGTATTTTTCCCCATCTCACTTTTCATCACATTCGCATTTGACGTAGTCATTCACACACCTGACAGCTTCTGGATCGAGTTTCAGCTCAGTTTCGCAATTTTTATTATTTAATTATGTTTTATAATTATCTATTTTGATTCTCTTAATATGTAATTAAAAATGACATGCAAAAAATATGGACTAGATATGAATGTCAAAAAGACTAAAACTATGATTATAAACAAAGAAAATACTCAAAACCCACAAGTGCATATCAAAGTTGAAGGAATAGACCTGGAGACAGTTCAGAACTACAGCTACCTTGGACATACTATAACCAGTGATGGAAAATGTACAACTGAAATAAACAAAAGAATAGGAATGGAAAAAAGTAAAGTTAATATCATGAAGGACATCTAACATCAAAACAAATAACATCAGGACTAAAACTAAGAAAAGCAAAATGTTATGTCTTCTCAACATTCCTATATGGTGCAGAAACATGGACATTAGACAAGAAAACAGAACAGAGAATTGAAGCCTTTGAAATGTGGATATATAGAAGTATAGGTAGAATTGGATGGAAGGAAAAGAAAACAAACGATGAAGTCTTAAAACAACTAAAAATGAAAAGAAAGCTCATAAATACATTGCAAACAAGACAAATGCGATCTTTGGGCCATTTAAAAGACACAACAGCTTGCTAAAAGTAATCATGGGGTGGAAAATACAAGGTAAAGGAGGCAGAAGCAGTGGCAGACCAAGACTAACATGGACGAGTAACATCAAAAGATGGACAAATCAGACTATGACAACCTGCACCATCAAAGCAAGAGACAGAGCAGAATGGCGCTCCATGGTAGACAACCTTCGATGCGGAGATGGCACTCGATGATGATAATGAATATGTAATAGATAACCCTTTTGTTTTATTATTTCATTTCTCATACCACTTTTTATTTTTCCTTGATTTACTAGTTCTTTTCAGATGTTGCAGAGTTTATCGTTGTTCCTTTGTCCGTTTGTGTTCTCGTTTTCTGAGGAAGAACGCATATAGGCTGAAAAGTTAGTATCTTCCTTTTTTTTTCTCTTCTTGTCTTCTTTCTTGTTTATTTTTTTAAAGCTGTCGCAATAACTTGTAGGAGTGTACGTTACACACTACCGCTTGCTTTTTGTTAAATCTGTGCAGAGAATGTAAATGTCGAAGAACAACAGAAAAGGAAGCGTAAAGACCATAATGATGTCATGGAAATTGCTGGAAAAAATATTTACAAATGTTTCTGATCATACAGAGACCCCAAAAAACGGTTGTAAATGTGCAACCGAAAAAATGATATACTCAACGATTACAAGGAGACGGTGACGTTAGATAGGTCACGTTCTGAAAAGAGATGTGGATACAATAACATGAATTGATATGAAGTTTGCTCTGAAGGCTAAGCAAACGAGGTACAGATAACGAACGACTTGACAAATGATCAATTGAAACCAATGAGAAGTGTACGCCAGACCTGTGAAACACTTCGATGGAATGCTGAAAATCTCGCTAAGTCAGAAACTTTCTTTCTGCTTAGGATGCCTCGTCGCCTACTTGAAATTTACTGGATGATGATGATGCAAATGAATATCCTAGACATCCAATGAGGATATTCTACATGCTGTAAAATTATTCATAAAATTGATGTCATTTTTGCTGTATTTTCCTGCAATTTCTACACACACGTTGTCTCATATTTCATCTAGCACTACATATCTCTCTCTCTCTCTCTCTCTCTCTCTCTCTCTCTCTCTTTCATTTGCTCTAACGCTTAACCAAAAACAACTTTCCACCCATTAATTTTATCAACTGATTGGAAGAATCTATTGCAAGTCTCTATCTAACAGATCCAATTTATTTGATTCAAGCCAGCCTAGCTTTCAACTAGAGTATCGTCCCCTTGAAAGTTTGAGAGAGAACACAAAGAACGATATCTTGAAGTTGGTTATAAAAACATCCAGTTCACTGCATGGGATAATTTGTGAACTTAGGATGACTCTCTTTTGAAATAGTGGAATGGGCAAACTGAAATTCGTAAATGGAGAGAGTAAGAAATAAACAAATATTGTCTTTCTATGTCACATACAAAGGAGGTTTTGCCTAAGTTAAATAATGACATTGTTTGGAAACGGGGGATACACACACACACACGCACACACGCACGCACACACACACAGGCGTGGGAGGAGAGAGAGAGAAAAATAGAGTGTGTGGTATCTAGGCCTGTTGGAACTGTTTGAAGATAGCTACCCCATCGGGGGAAGGGCGAGAGGAGCTGCGGGGGGGTGGGGGGGAGGACCCACGGTGAAAGGAGAACATTATAGAGACACTGCACGCGTGTCGTGAAAGGCGAATTAAATTTGGAATCCGTCGCCTGTGCAATCGAGTGGGACTTGCACGGAGCGACTGATTGTAATGAAACTGGTTCCATTGTGAGAATAGAACATATCTATTTTAATGTGTGCACTGCTCTTAATACATAAAATCATTAACTTAAAAAAACAATAAAACCCAAACATTGTACCTTACTTACTCTTTAAGTAAGAAAGGATTTTTATCAATTTAGCGGTAGAGATTTCAGAGACAAAATTGTTCATGTTTTAAAATAAAAATCTACATGTTTATATTTATTTAACACTTAACATATAATATATATATTTTGTTAGAATTAAACAAGGAATTGTATTTCACCAATACCAGATGATACAAAACATAATAAAAAGAAAATGGTTTGATTACAGTTTGTACTAATCTAATTGAGAGTGACGCACTGTGCGACGAAACGAACGGAAAGAGCTAATTTTGAAATTGTACCGACATTTTTCAAGATCTGAAGAAAGCTGATGGCGAAAGTGGAAGGTGGGGAGGAGAAGGATATTATTGTCTGGAAGACATTGAGTTGTGCAAGAGGAAATTAAAAATGGGCAATACTGACATGGCGATGGTTATTAAAGTCCAACTCTCACATGAAGATTATAACGAAGCGGAAGACATACACGTTAGGGGAATGGTGGAATGGGACGTCATGAAGGTTGAAGTCAGTAAACTATTCTCAGCTGAGAAGAACGCAACACGTTTAAAAAAGACAGGAGCATGCAGAACACGAATATACACAGGCAAATTCATGCACATATTAGACAACTAAATTCCAAAGAAATATTATTTCGATTTCGTACGATGCTCCAACGTTTAAAATGCATATGCACAGGGGTACTATAATAATTATATCTTTTAAGGCATCTAATAATATTCTTGCATGTCCCATTCATCTCTTGGGGTTATGTAATATTCTTGCATGCCCCATTCATCTCTTGTGTTAATAATATTCTTGCATGTCCCATTCATCTCTTGTGTTAAGTTAATAATATCCTTGCATGTCCCATTCATGGGAGCCGCAATTGCTCAGTGGTTAGTGAACAAGACTACCACGGACAAGGGGTAGGGTTCAATCCCAACCGACGGCTTCCGGGTTCACCCAGCCTTAAATGGGTACCGGATTTTTTTCTGGGAAAGTAAAGCAGCACGGGCGTAATACTGACCACATTACTCCAAAAATCATGTGCTGAAGGTCTGTAAAATATAGGGTCACTAACACCATATTTCCCTATACGCCACTTGGCGTGACGGAGGTAGTTTACTTTACTTATGTACCATTCATCTCTTGTGGTAAGTTAATATCATTGCATGTCCCATTCATCTCTTGAGGTAAGTTAATAATATTCTTGCATGTCCCATTCGTCTCTTGTTGTAAGTTAATAATATCCTTACAGTCCCATTCATCTCTTGTTGTAAGTTAATAATATCCTTGCATGTCGCATTCATCTCTTGTGGTAAGTTAATAATATTCTTGCATGCCCCATTCATCTCTTGTTGTAAGTTAATAATATCCTTGCATGTCCCATTCATCTCTTGAGGTAAGTTAATAATATTCTTGCATGTCCCATTCATCTCTTGTTGTAAGTTAATAATATCCCTACAGTCCCATTCATCTCTTGTTGTAAGTTAATAATATCCTTGCATGTCGCATTCATCTCTTGAGGTAAGTTAATAATATTCTTGCATGCCCCATTCATCTCTTGTGGTAAGTTAATAATATTCTTGCATGTCCCATTCATCTCTTGAGGTAAGTTAATAATATTCTTGCATGCCCCATTCATCTCTTGTGGTAAGTTAATAATATTCTTGCATGTCCCATTCATCTCTTGAGGTAAGTTAATAATTTTCTTGCATGCCCCATTCATCTCTTGTGGTAAGTTAATAATGTGCTTTAACGTTATTTGTGTTTGTGTGTGTGTTTGGTTATATATAACAATTGTCTACGACTATCAATAATTGCATCAATAAAAAGCGTGGAAGCAACGAATCCAAGAAGGAAGGTTGCAGTATCGACGATTGAAATGATATCATCATCATCGTCTTCATCATCGTCATCATCATCAAGTACCGGGCCTACTGGCGTAGGTGATTATATTCTCCACAACTTTCGGTCTCGGCAACTATTTATCATTTCTGTTGTTTACCTTCTGCCAAGCCATTCTTTTAAGCTGTCTGTTATTTTTTCTTTTTGCTTCCCTCTATCTCTTCGTCCCTCAACCTTTCCAGTTGTTCTCTTCTCATTACATGGCAAAAAAATGATGATTGTTTTTTCCTAATATTGGAAATTAGCTCTCTTTTTGCTTTGACCTCTCTCAGAACATCTTCATTACTCTTCTTAGCTGTCCATGGTACACTCAATATTCTTCTGTAAAACCACTTTTCTACAGACTCCAGTGATTCTCTTGTCTGTTGTCCTATTGTCCATGATTCGCACCCATATGTTAAGACTGGCTCTACATAACATTTAAGAACTCTTTTACTTGTTTCTATCGTCAAAAATGGATTGCATAGTATCTTCCTTATTTTTTTGGAAAGCTGCCTTTGCCTGAGCCATTCTGCATCTCACCTCTTGTGTACATCTTCCGTCTGAGGTTAACAAAGTTCCCAAATATTTATATTCATTTACCTGTTTTAATATTGTTCCACTTGTCTTTATTTTGCACTGATGTGATGTCTTTTTCTTTGTTGTTACCATTACCTCTGTCTTTTTGCTATTAAGGCTGAAATGATATAAGAGCTTAAAATGAAGTAGTGAAGCATTACATGTATGCCAGACTATTAAGTGGTCTTCTCAATCAAAACTCCCAAACGGTATTTCTAATGGGCAGAAGAAAGACATATAGAGTGACAGATCGACATATAGAGAGAGAGACAGAGAGAGAGCGTGAGAGAGAAGTAAGGAGAGAAAATACTAGAAGTAAATATATTATACGTTTATAAAAATGAATTTCCTCTTCTATGCAGTAAACTTCCTCTATACTAGCCAAACATCTCCACTCCTCACTGACTAGTCAATTACATTTACATTTCATTATAAATCAGAAACGTATTTTATTAATTATTTTTTTCAGTTTATTTATGACATTTAATTGTGCTACCTTTTACGTTGTATTACTGGTACGAGTAATTGTTTTCATGTTTGTAAAAATGTGAATTGATAAGTGTCTGGGGAATTAATGTATTCACTTGCTATTACCTGTAATCAAACAAATAAATGATTCAGATCTCGAACAGATTTCTAACAGTCTACTGGATGAAATTAAGTTCGTAGTTAATAGCACAATTTCTCTTTCTCTCTTACTATCAATTACTTTCTCTCTCTCTCTCTCTCTCTATATATATATATATATATATATATATATATATGTCTCTCTCTGTGTATATTGTATATATATATATATATATATATGTGTGTGTGTGAATATATTGAAAGAATGTTAATTGATTACATTCCGCGATGTGGCCCCAATCACACATATTCATCAAAATGTCATTTGAAACAATAAGTTTGCTTGTCTTGCTGAAGTCGACAGTTTATATGGAAAACAAAAAGATAAAAAAAAATTAATAATAGGAAAAATTGTAACGTTTTCGAACCCTGGTGCTTTCTTCTTTAGGAGCCAGTAGTGCGGTGTAAGGTACAATCCTACAAGGTACTGTGACGAGTTTACAAGAAAGAAACACAACAAAATACTGACGCTTCGGCCTACATGCCTTCCTCAGAAAAAGAGAACAACACAAACAACAACGGAAAAAAGGTAACTCTACCACATTTGGGATGTTGATCTTTGATATACCTGTAACGCTCATCCTAGATGTAATCGAGTTATCTTTTTTTCGTTGTCCGTTTGTGTTATTCTCGTTTTCCGAGGAAGATATGTAGACGGAAACGTTAGTATTTTGTTGTGTTCCTTTTGTGTAAAGCTGTCACCATGTCTTGCAGGAGTGTACGTTGCACTCCACTTCTGCTACCATCTTTACCGCAGCACTGAAACCTATTGTCATCTTCAATTCCTCTTTAGACGTGACAAACGTGAGACCCTTGTGACTTGTCTAATTGTGTTGACTTATTTTATTGTTAGGATCATCATTACTGCACACCGGACAGGTTCTATAGGTGATCCGATATTTCCCCCCAGAAATTTAAGGAGAATTCTGGTTCCCGTGCTGGAACTCAGTAGCGCGACTTGGGAATCGCGGTGTGGGTAGGTTTATAATAGTCTATCATAAGCCATGTCTATTGCTACTTTAATTTTTCTCTTGTTTTAAAAAATGAAGTATATTTTCAATTTGCAAATCAATAATCTACTATAGTTTACCCTTCCTCTATTCTCTTTTTAGTCTGATTTTTAAACGTCCAAATAGCAATTTTTTGTTGCCAGTATGAAGAAATCACACTTGTACCCTATAACTACGAGGGGAAACTTATAGTGTAAACGCTACTATTATTTTTATTTCACCAGAGATTTGAAAACAACCTTTCTAATTTTTTTAAAAATCCTTGACCGTTAATTAATCCATAAAAGTGATATGATAATTTATCAGAAATATGTAAAGACACAGCATATAACTAGATAAATGTTTGAATGCATTTCACGTAGAAAGAAAAGATTTATGAAGAACGTCCAACATTCTTGAAAATAATTGTAAAAAGGAACAATAATAAATGATACATTTAGACATTGTTAACAAAAGCTTTGAAATATGAGTAAACAAGGCCACAATTCACAACTTCATTTCTGGTAACACTCATTATTCTGCTCTTGTCGTAAATGATACATGGTCGTTATTTTATTTGGTATCAGCAAATGACATGACAAGATTAATTATATGAAGTTATCCAGGACAGGACAGAACAAGGATTAAGCCACCAGCAGATTACGAGCAGAAAAATACAAGGGATTGGACGTACACTAAGAAAACCTGATGCCAGCACAGCAAGACAGGCACTGTCACGGGCCCACAAAGAATGAAAAAAATAAGTACGACCCAGAAATAGATTGGGAAGAGGATTCATGGAAACTATGGAAAACATGGTTTGGATCAGGAGGAGAAAAAGTTTCTCCAAGAAGGGGGATGGATGGAGCGAGCGTATACTTGACTTTTACTTTCAAAAGAGATTTTGATGGGATCGACTGAATGAATGATTGGATTGATTTGATTGATTGAGTTGTTTGGTATGTTTGTTCGTTGGTTGGGTGGGATCTTGGTTGTTTGGGTGATGGGTTGGTGGTTTGTTGGTTGGTTGGTTGGGTGGTTTGTTGTTTTGGTGGGTGGTTGGTTGGGTGGGTGGTTGGGTGCATGGGTGGGTGGTTAGTTGGTTGGGTGGTTGTTTAATTATTTCGGTGCGTGCGTGGGTGGTTAGTCGGTTGGTTGAGTGGGTGGGTGGTTTGTTGTTGGGTGGTTGATTGGTTGGGTGATTTGTTGGTTGGTAAAATTAGCAAATAATACTGTTTTGCTTTTCATTGTCGATGAGGACCCCACTCTTCTCATTCTCTAGGTGAGTTAGAAGATGGCAGATGAGACGAATGATATCCTGAAGTGACAGTTGTAATGAGGACATGTACGTGATGGGTGTAAAATCAAGAACATGGTTTTATATTGCAGTTTGACATATAAACTTATGACTTCAGGATGACGTCCTTTATTTATTTATTTTAATTACGTGCCGTGCCCGTAGCTATCTTACTTCGCTTTTCTATGTGGCAGGTATTAATGTTCACCCAAGAATAATGTTACAGTGTTAGTGGCGTCATTGGACTTCCGGTTCCACGATGGTTGAGTAGGGTTTGTTTTCCATCCACCGCTGCAAGATTTGCGTTTGGAGACTGATTAATTTCAGCAATCTATTGCAAATCGTTGCGTTAAAGTCAGGCGGATGTTCCACTTAAATGATACATGATTCGCGCCTGAGCAGCGGAGTCCGTGCACGGCGATCCGTTTTGGTAAACCTGGTGATGTGAATACGACTTTCCCCAGTCGTTGAGTAGATATGCGTTCTATACCATGGCATTGAGAGCTGTTCAATAACCGCCGTTGGATTTACTCGGCGACAATTAAAGTTCGTTCAAGGTATTACTTTATGGATTGTTCTGCAAAGTAGCGAAGGTTCTACGTTAAGGATTCTGTGCCGACGCAACGGTGTTTGTGTGTCTTGGTTGTGTTCCTGGGATTGAATCAAGCGTTGTAGACTCATCCATTGTTGTGTGTGCTACGTCATAATGATGGGCGATCGTTGTATCCTTCACCCACCGTATGCGCGAAATAAAGAGTGAGATGATAACAATTTAGGCGCTGTTCGTGAATTTGCACCACTGGTGCTACTCCCGGATCTTCATGTTAGTCATGAAGGATGTTGTGTCTAAATTCAGGAGAGCTATGGGAACAACGAGGAGCCGTGATAGCTCAATGGTTAGTGAACTGGACTATAAAGGACAAGAGGTAGGGTTCGATATCAACCGACGGCTTCCTATTCACCCAGCCTTTAATGGGTATATTCTCTCTTTATCATCTAGAATTATGTTTTCTGCATTTTGTCAGTTGTAACTAAGTTTATCAACTATCATCTTCTCAGTTTTCGCCCGAAAAATGTTGACTGTTTCTTTCTAATGTTTTTAGGAGCACCCTTTTCATGTTGGCCTCTTTGAGAATGCCCTAATTAGTCTATTTAGCTGTCCAGAGAAGTATCAACATTCTTCTGAGAAACCCCATATCTGTAGCCTCTAATCGTCATTTCATTTGTTTGTCCAATGTTCATAATTCGTTTCCATAGGTCAGAATTGGCTCTGTATCATTAACATCATCAAGTACTATGCCTAGTGGCGTAGGTGATCATGTCTCTCCACAACTTTCGATCTCGACAGTCTTTTATCATTTCTGTTGTTGACCTTCTGCCAAGCCATTCTCTTAAGCTGTCTGGTATCTTTTCTCTTTGCTTCCCTCAATTCTTCGTCCCTCAATTTTCCCAGTTGTTGCAATATATTCCAACTGTTACCTTCTCATTACATGGCCAGAAAATGATGATTGTTTCTTCCTAATATTGGAAATTAGCTCTCTTTTTGCTTTGGCCTCTTTCAGAACGTTTTCATTGCTCTTCTTAGCTGTCCATTGTATTCTCCACATTTTTCTGTAAAACCACATTTCTACAGCATCCAGTGATTTTCTTGTATGTTGTCCTATTATCCATGGTTCTATACATCGACGCTAAACTCTCTTTCTCACTTTCAGTGACATGGAAATGTTGCATAACACGGTTTTAAATTACTGATATGCTATTTTGGCCAGAACTATTCTGCTTTTAATTTATGTCGTAGATCTTCCATCTAATGTTATTATTGTGCTCAAGTATTTAACACGTTTGTACTTGTTTCAGATATGTACGGTTTATTTTTATGCTGCATGATGGTGATAATTATTTCTTTTGTTAATTTGTATTTCTGCTGTTTGTTGCCGGTACATGTTTTTTTAAATGATTCTTAGATTCTTGTTATTAATGTTTAATTTCTCCATTATATTGATTATTTCTACAGGCTTTACTTTCTCAGACGTATGTGACAGACGTATTCAATATTAATACTATCAGAGTGTGAGTTGTGTAATCTTGTATTTAGGTTGATTGATTTTCCTTGTTAGATATTTCTCATTCTTGTTAATGCAGTTGCTTTTTGCGCTATTCTTCTGTTGATTTCACTTAGGTAAACTTCATTTATTACTAATTGTCCACTCAACATTTGGTTTTTTCCCCCTATTTTTGTCTGTCACTGATTCCATTTATTTATCACACTCGGTTACATGTTTATTTATCTCCTTTTTATATCTCTCACTCCTCGCATTTGTTACTCCTTCTCGTCCGCATAATAGTTATAAAAAGTAAAACAAAGTAAGAAAAGGTTCTCTCCACGTCCTACTGGGCATATGAGAAATATGGTGATAGTGATCATATTTTTCTATGAGCACGGCACATGTTTGTGTGAGTGGTCGGTATAACGTCAGGGCGCCTTTACTTCCAAGAAAAATCGCTGGTACCTAATTATAGAGTCTGATTTCATCCCAGAGCCTTGTCGGTCCGAAAAAAATTATGTGAATTAAACCCGGCCCCTTCTGATGGGGGAAGCGAGCGCACTTACTACTCAGACACTGATGCTCCGTAATGATTTATTAGCGTCCTATATTTATTACATTCATATTAAATGTTAACCTTAGACGGTAGATGTACAACAGAGGTGAGATGTAAAACGGCTCAGTCAAAAGCAGTTTTACAAAAAAATGAGGAAGATACTGTACAATCCAGTGTTGACAATAGAAACAAGAAAAATAGTTCTTAAATGTTAAGTACAACCATTTTAACATATGGATGTGAATCATGGACAATAAGACAACGGACAAGAAAATCATTGTAGGATGTAGAAACGTGCTATTACGGAGGAATGTTAAGAATACCATGGACAACTAAGAGGAGTAATTGAAATGTTCTGAAAGAGGCCAAAGCAAAGAGAGCATATATCAAATATTAGGAAGAAACGATCATCATATTTTGGTCATGTAGTGGGAAGGGAACAGCTGGAATATATTGTGACAATTCCGAAAGTTGATGGACAAAGAGATAGAGGGAAGCAAAGAGAAAAGATACCAAATAGCTTAAGATAATGGCTTGGCAGAAGGTCAACAACAGAAATGATAAATAACTGTCGAGATTTAAATTTGTGGAGAGATTATCACCTACGCCAGTAGGCATAGCACTTGATGATGATGATGTTTATTACTCACTCCAAATATTTATCATTCTGTCGCTCTATGTGCTACTCCCTTCCTTTACTAGTCACTTTCTTCAGTAATTTCTCACTCCTTACATGGTTTATTCTTTCCCTAGATCAATCATTCTTCCTTTTTATTTATTCATTTCCTCCCTAAAATTATCACTCCCGTGTTTTATTTGTGCAAATTTATCCTACATTTATCATTCACTCAACTAATAACGTCTGCTTCAAATTTAAAAAAATTACTTACTATTTATCCCTCACATATTATCCCAAATTTTCAACCGACCACACACACATAAACACACAATTCCCTTCCCACACCACACACATATGATTACGCAATCTCTCCTCCCCCCCCATCCCCCCAACACTCCAGTCTCTGTCTCATTCTTTATATTTCCTCTTTTAGTTAAAGCTCAAATTCCGCCCATTGTCACACACACTCTCTCTCATTCTCTCATCAGTACACTCTCTCTAACAATCCGTCACACACACTCTCTCTCATTCTCTCATCAGTACACTCTCTCTAACAATCCGTCACACACACTCTCTCTCATTCTCTCATCAGTGCACTCTCTCTAACAATCCGTCACACATACTCTCTAAACTCTCACATATTCACACACTTTCACATACTTTACTTCTGTACTTTTCATCTCAGACAAGCATTATATTCATCATTCTGTGCTATTCTATCTCACGATGTTTTCTCGCACTCTTGTGCCATCATTCTTAAATACTCTCTTAAATGCTTTTTTAAGTACTCTTTCAAATACTCTCTCAAATACTCGTTCAAATACTCTCTCAAATACTCTTTCAAATACTCTCTCAAATACTCTTTCAAATACTCTCTCAAATACTCTTTCAAATACTCTCGCAAATATTCTTTCAAATCTTATCTCACATACACTCTCAAATACTTTTTCACTTACACTCTCAAATGCTTTATCACATACACTTTCACGTACTCTCTCACATACAATTTCGACTGTTCTTTAAAATTCACTTTCGAATGATCTATCACATACATTTTCAATTACTCTCTTACATACACTTACAAATGATCACTCACATTCTCAAATAATATATCACATACTCTTATAGAATCTCTCAAATACTCTCTCACATGCACTCTTAAATACTCTCTCACATACTCTCATATAATCTCTCAAATACTATCTCACGCACACTCTCATATAATCTCTCAAATACTCTCTCACATGCACTCTCGTATGCTCTCTCACATTATCTCTCACATACATTTTCACAACTCCCTCATTTTCTATTTGTTCTCCCACATATTCTCCCCACTCTTACTCTCTCACACATTATATCTCCCCTCGATTCCGTTTGTTATTGTAAACAAGACTTCCATCCCATCCATTGTCAACCACAGTCTCTCTACTCCCGGTCAATTTTCTCACTGGCTGTTCCAGAAACTCTCACGAAGGCCACAATTTCCGCTCGAGCCGGATGTGTCCAGAATTGATGCTATTTCTTGAGGATTAGGTTCAGCCTGTGTCCAAATAACTCAATGCATTTCATTAAATACAAAACCCCTGGCTGGCAGGTAGGTGTGATAAACGTTGTCTTCCACAAAGTACTGGAATGTCAGCCCGTCATGACCTGACTTAAATACTAAACATGGCGCATTCGTCTCTTTCATTATTTGTCACTTTTTTATGTTTATTTCTTAATATATTTTAAATATTGTCTCCTGTTTCTTTAATTTTTATTGCGCCATTCTTTTTTCCTGGTGTGCATATTTTTGTGTCTTCTTTTGCGCATCTTGGCTTGCGTTGCAAATTACATTGTTGCAACATGTTTTGCAACCTACGGTCTAGCGTGCAGAGAAATCATCTAATTGGTTTCTCTGCTGTCGTAGAGTAAGAGAAATATAAATTTAGCTGACTAGGTGTGGTACTGTCTTGTAAGACAATGTAATGCATGACAGAGAGAGAGAGAGAGAGATAGAGATAGAGAGAGATAAAGGAAGGGAGAGAGAGAGAGGGAATAGAGGGTGAAAGAAATTTTAAAAATGTATTGACAGAGCAAAAAGCAAGAGGAAAGCAAGTAGAAAAACATGAAGGAAGAGTTAATAAGAAAAGAATGGAAGATAAAGAAAGAAGCCAACATATCGCGCCTTGTGATTTATAGAGAATATGATTTTAGTAAATTCGTTTTTGTTTTTACTTGGATACTCTTTCGCCTAATCTTGTCAATGATGCCGGCTATACTCATTACTCCGATAGAAGAACTGCATATTATGGGAGGCGTCACCTGAAACGACACGCTATGAGGGTGATATTAGCAGTATGGTCAGTCAGCGCCAGAACCGGTGTTTTCATTCGATGTTCGATGTGCAGTGACGAAGATCTGACGATTAACAATCATTGAAGAATTATTTTTGTCAGGTAAGGTAATTTACATGCTACGGTATGCACTAGAAAGTACAAACCTGCGACTGCCTTGCTAAATTTTTAGGTATGCTAGGGAGAGTAAAAGGCTAAGGGAGGGTACCCTAAAGTAAAGCAATATCACTCCCCTGTGGATGAGACTATTTTTTGTTTAGTCAAAGGCTAGCGGAGTCAACCGTAACCAAACCGATGGATGGCAACGGTAAACCACCGTAGTAACTTGTTTGTATAATAATGGGTCACCACAATTATAGACCGCGATAGCTCAGTGGTTAGTGAACTGGACTACAAAGGACAAGAGGTAGGGTTCAATCCCAACCGACGGGGCCCGGGTTCACCCAGCCTTTAATGGGTACCGGATTTTTTTTCTCAAAAAGTAAAGCGGCACGGGCGTAATACCGACCACACTACCTCAAAAATCATGTGCCGAAGGTCTGTAAAATTTATGGTCACTAACACCATATTCCCTATAAGGCACTTGGCGTGACGGGGGTACTTTAATTTTTTTTTGCAGTTATAGAATTCTTGACAACAACGTTAATGTTGACTCCAGTAGCATATCGTACGGTAGGGGACATCATGTGAGGAATTATAGTTACATTTCAAGCTGCTCTAGATGATTTAAGAGACATATTAATTCCAGCAGTGGCGATAATTTAACGATTAACAAATACCCCCAATAGAGGAATTATTTACTTTTCAAGTTGTTATATGTAATTTAGCAGGAATATGATTCCAGCAGTGATGACCTAGAATTCATTTAGTAGCTCGAGGTATGACATACAAACACTCAGTAGCTCGAGGTATGACATACAAACATTCGGCTACAGAGCAAAAGAAAAAGCCATAGAGAGATTTGTGAATGAGAAACAGTTTTAATGACAAGAACTTAATCTGTGCAACTAGCCAGGGCTAGAAAATTACACTGTCCTTTTCTGTACAACACATATCATTATATATACAACTAGCATTACTATTTACATGACAGCATCTTTGTCTATATTCATTCATTTATTCATTCATTTATTCACTCATTCATTTATTCATTCATTTATTCATTCATTTATTCACTCATTCATTTATTCATTCATTCATTTATTCATTCATTTTTCTCTCGGGCCCAAGATGGCACATGGGACGAAAGTCATAGTTCTTAACTAGTAACGTTTTGCTGCTAGTTTTTGTAGTTCTTGGTTGTTTCGACTTTCCCACGGTTCAGGCTTTCCTAGTAATAGTTCTCCATAGCGATTCTCTAGGTCTGCCTTGTTTTCTTTACCAGATGGTTTCCGTATGAATACCTGGCGGGGAAGTTCATCTTCATTCAATGTGAGCACATGACCGTTATATTTTTAATGCATTCTTTCTTTTGACGTCATTACAATCGTAGACTGGACTTTCCTTTTTCAGTACCAATTGATGTTTTTTCGACGGTGGCTTGTTAGGCCGCAGATAAACCGTCTCTATATTGCCATCATCATTTTCTTCGTCATCTCTCAGTCCTCTCATTTTTGGTTTTCAGTCTATCGATGGGAGATAAATATGTTCTCTGTTGCTCTTCAGGTTGACTATCCTGTTGTTTTAGTTCCTATTGTTTCTAATATTACATCAATTAATCTCTGTGTTATCTGCCCTTGGGTACCGTATTATCGTAGCGTTTTTAAGTTGTATCGCATTTTGATAGGTCTATGTCATCACATGACCAAAACATTGTATCTGAAGTTTGTTTCTTATGTATGATAACATAGACTATCGTGAAGTTCTGGAGGCTGGTGATTATGGTTTTCCTTGTTATCACTATCATCTTCATTACCGCCGTCTTCAATCCAATATACAATTGTATATATTGTCCCCATTATCTTCTTCTGGCGTATTTCTGTCATCCAACAATGTTTGCTCTTGTGTTTCATTGTTCCATGATTCTCCTATATAAGATAAGATTGGCTCGACATAAAACATAATAGCTCTAGTTTCCTTCTTCTATTATAAACAAAATGGCAGCGCAATGTATAAGCATCATCGGGCTTGAAAAGGAAAAGTGGAAGGACAGAAGAAAAAAAGAAGCACAATATTTGTCTTTCTTCGAAACACAATCTTTGTTTGAAATATCCTTCATCGCTCTTCTATTGGGCATTTATCATTGAAACTTAACATTATTGTCAACTTTCTTTATATTTGTTTGATTTATTGTCACCCCATTTACTTTAGATGAGCCGCGATAGCTCAGTGGTTAGTGAACTGGACTACAACGGACAAGCGGTAGGGTTCGATCCCAACCGACGGCTTCGGGGTTCACCAAGCCTTAAAATGGGTACCGGATTTTTTTCTGGGAAAGTAAAGCAGCACGGGCGTAATACCGACCACATTACCCCAAAAATCATGTGCTGAAGGTCTGTAAAATATAGGGTCACTAACACCATATTTCCCTATACGCCACTAGGCGTGACGGTGGTACTTTACTTTTTTTTTTTTTACATTTACTTTAGATGGGAACGCTAATTAAAGAAGAAAGTTTAGTATGCATTGCTTCCTTTAATGAGACAGAATCTAGTCAAGGACAAGGATTTATGGTGAAGATCATTGCGAGATCTGAGTGGCATGTCATGATAATGATTTACTTTAATTGTGCCTCTGGATGGTTTTATTTCATTTTCTTTGCTGCGATCATAGCTTACGTTATTTTCTTACGTGAGTTTACTGTCTTCTCGTGTCTTTTTGCTGATGATTCCCACAGCAAGATGTTTCTTAACAATAGTGTTCAGCTACTCAATACAGTTTACGTTATGTAAATATGTCCGTCACATTTTATGGGAAACAGGGAATATGTGCATTTTTTCCCCATGCATTTTGCATACTTATTGGTGATGTGGTCAGAATAACGCAAAGCTAACTTAACTTACAAATACGGTGAGCTACTTAGACTATATGATGGCAGTGTTATATAAGTGGTAATTATAGTTGTGAAAGTGGTAGTAGTGATATTGGCAGTAATTATAGTGGTATCAGCAGTAGTAGTGGTAGTAGTAGTGCTGGTGGTACTAGTAGTAGCGGTAACGGTTGTAGTAGTAGTGGTAGCAGAAGTAGTGGTAATAGTAGTAGTAATATTGATAGTGGTAATCGTTGTAGTAGTAGTCTATGTTATATATATTAATCGTCTATTTAATTGCATAGGTTATATAAATAGTAAAGCCGTGTCTATTTATTTCCTTTTTTCTCTCCACATTTCCCTTTCATCGCGCGGGTGTGATATAAGTAAAGTAAAGTACCCCCATCACGTCAAGTGGCGTATAGGGAAATATGGTGTCAGTGATCATATATTTTTACAGACCTTCAGCACATGATTTTGGGGGTAATGTGGTCGCTACTACGCCCGTGCTTCTTTACTTTCCCAGAAAAAAATCCGATACCCATTTAAGGCTAGGTGAAACCGGAAGCCGTCGGTTGGGATCGAACCCTACCCCTTGTCCTTTGTAGTCCAGTACACCAAACACTGACCTATCGCGGCTCGCGGGTGTGATATAATTCGAAGTTATTATCAGCTTCTTATGTTATAAAGTTTCCAGGTGTTGCTAGCACTTTTGTAAAATCATCTGTTTGAATGACATCCAGTCAAACTATTGTTTTTATTTCTTTTCTATTTAGAATTTATTGATTGAATATTGTGTCTCTGTTGTCACGTGGCCAAACAATTTCTCTGTTATTCCTAACTTCGCTGCAATATTTGTGAAATTACGTCACCGATTGATGAAATTTACCTCATGATATTTAGTGCCGATAAACTCGTCTGCAGTATAATACAACAATCCTTTTTTTATATTCCACGTTTCATTGTTTAAGGGAACTTGTGTTAAACATTGAAGATTTGGTATTTTTGGTTAACATGTCCTCCGTAACCATATGCGACTAAGTAGCCCAAAATGTTTCAATGAAACAATCAACGCAGAACGTTAACGTATGTTAAACCTGAAACCATTCATAGCCCACCTTACAGAGAAGGCAATATTTTTTTTTCGTTTGCCAGCTTTTGACCTCTGACGAAGTCCCTAGAGACTAGGAACTGAATTTAGCGTGTTAATACGTTTTTCCCTGGCAGCCGTGTGCACAGGGGTCCCTCACCGCACAGGCAGATAACTCCGTTTTCGGATGTACTCATATTTTTTCCGTCCATGAGTAACTGGCGTTTTAAGTTGGGCCTCTCTGCTGAGACCAGGGGTGGTTGCTGCAGAGAGAAATCATAAATAAAAATCTCAGCTGCTGCAGCCAGGATTTTAATCCACAACCTCTCTGTCTCGAGGCCGGCGTCTTGCCGAGAGACCAACCAGTCTTCCGAGCGGGAAATTAAGGAAGCCTATTTTGAGCAAGACAGAGCAAGAGGACAGACAGCAGCAACATCATTTTCTCATTTATAAATCATGTTTGTAAGTGAGATTATTACACGTGGAATCTGGGCAGCTCCTTCACCAGACCTAACTCCGCACAACTATCATCTGTGGGGTGCGTTGAAAGGGAACGTTTATCTAAATAATCCACAAACAGTTAATGACTTAAAGACAGAAATCGTCACCAACATCCAACACATATCACCGGTCTTTATCATGAAGGTTTTCGAAAATATGGGGAGAGGAGCCAACAGATGTCTTGATACTCGCGGCGGATATTTTGAACACATATTGTAGACGCAACTTCATCGTGTGAAGAGCCACTTTACAAGCCAGTCAAGAGCAATAGTGGCTTGATGAATAATACAAATTTACGTTACAATTTCCTGTAATTTAAAGAATATTTTCACTACACAGCGACTTTATAAACACACTGTATACCCAGTATATATATATGTGTGTGCACGAAGGACAGCTTACAGAAGCATTTGAAATAAAAACAGGAGTAAAGAAGGAATGCCTTCAATCTCCGATTCTCATTTTGCTGGCCATAGATTGGATTATGAATTTAACACAGCACAATAGAAGTAGAATCCAGTGGTCATTGACCAAGCAATTTAATGACTTAGACTTTGCTGATAACGTAGCTCTCTATCACATAATCATCAACAGATACAAGATAAAATGAGCATACTTGATGAGAGATAATAACAGTTGGGACTGGTAATAAAGACCAAAATAAGAATTAATGCAGTTGGCAATAACCAAATAACAATAGGAGAAATACCTCTACAAGACGTACAATCTTAAATTTATCTGGGTAGTAATATAGATAAAGAATGAGGAACAGAGAATGATACCAAAATAAGGATATCAGAAGCAAGATGAGCATTCGTTGTACTAGGAAACATACGGAAAGTTTTCACTTTAGGGAATTTGCACCGTATTTCGTTCGTTGTAGGCTGCATTCACTAGAGTAATCGGGAATCCATGGGCGCAGCCATTGTTGTGTGTGCTACGTCATCATACTGACTCATCGTATATCCCTAGACCGACCATACGCTAATGTTCAAAGGCGAAATGACCGATCTTTATTCAAGACTTTCCAACACCGGGGTGACTCTAGGAGTTTCATGTTAGTCAGGAAGGATGTCTAGATCCAAGAGGGCAACATTGAGATCTAGGGTAGACATGCTTGCTGCTTGCTTGCTGCGTTCGCCTGATGACTAAAGGGGTACACCTATTCATCATCCGCCCTTGATAGGACGTTAGGTGTGCTTGTCTGTGTTGTGTTGTGGCTTACAGTATAATTGTGATATTTGCGCCTTTAGGCCCAACATATCCGACTTCAACGCATCATTTTTGAGAACCAGGTTATCTTCCCTCTTCGATCCCTACTCGCTTGGCCAGAATAGACAGGTTAGTCTAGTAATAGAGGCACCTATGGAACTGGATGGTTCTGATTCACCGATCCTGGCGCAAGCCATCAGCTGTGAGTCGCTGACTACTTTCAGCTCTGGTGCTGT
Source organism: Megaustenia siamemsis (assembly GCA_032433765.1). Taxonomy (NCBI): domain Eukaryota; kingdom Metazoa; phylum Mollusca; class Gastropoda; order Stylommatophora; family Ariophantidae; genus Megaustenia; species Megaustenia siamemsis. The sequence goes on along the minus strand of JAVIAB010000088.1, from coordinate 39,162,193 downwards.
GATGTGTGTCTTCGCCTCCGGGTAGACATGTGATTTTATAATCTCAATATGTAGTTTATAATTTTACAAATTCACATTGCGGGAAGATCTTACGGTCTGTTGTTTGGAAGTGCAACGGGGATAATCCGACGACTAACTCAGAATTGGAGCCAAAAACGATATCCTAATATCATCAAGCGCTATACATTTTTAAAAAATATGACATCATCATTTTCTGGAGGACGTAAACTTCCGGTCAATATGGTGGATAGGCAGCAGGAATCATTGAAGGCTATGTATGAAAAGTGTTGTTTGTTGCAGGAGCTACTGAGTTAAGTGCTATGTGCACACCATGAGCTGTGTGTTTCATCCGTTTTGATCGTGTTTCGATATTCCAATTGTTTACGTTGAATGATATCATATGACAAGGAACAGTTGGCTGTGTTCACTTTCTGATTATATATATATAATCATCTTCGTATTTTTAATTCCCTCTGGACCACAGGTCTTCAACAAACCCTTTTTCCAAGCCGTTCTGTTTCTTAACTATTCTTTAAGATCATTCCATGTCTTCCCCATCTCCATCTCTGCTTCCATCTGCCATCTCCAAGAATATTTTGGTATTCTTTTTTTTTTTTTTTGGGGTGGGGGGATTCCAAAAAGGGCCTGTCGTGTAATAATCTCATTTGATGTCATCGTCTTCGCTGTATCTCTTCATCCACTGGCATTTGACTGGTACTTTTCCATAATTCTATGTTAGTGATTTTGTCCTGCCATTTCCATCCTTTTATTTTGCGCAAGCATCCATTAATGAAGGTCTGTATCTTCACGGTTGCCAATTTTTGTTGTTCTAATTGTTTCACAGCAATATAATGACTTAACATTGGAGTTGACGATTTTTATTTGTGTATTTAACCTAATTTCTTTGGATTTCCGTATGTTTCCCAGTGCAACGAATGCTCATCTTGCTTTTGATATCCTTTTTTTTTGGTATCATTCTCTGTTCCTCATTCTTTATCTATATTACTACCCAGATAAATTTAAGATTGTACGTCTTGTAGAGGTATTTCTCCTATTGTTATTTGGTTATTGCCAAGTGCATTAATTCTCATTTTGGTCTTTATTACCAATCCCATATGTTATTATCTTTCATCATGTATGCTCATTTTATCTTGCATCTGTTGATGATTATGTGATAGAGAGCTATGTTATCAGCAAAGTCTAAGTCATTAAATTGCTTGGTCAATGACCACTGGATTCCATTTCTGTTGTGCTGTGTTATTTTCATAATCCAATCTATGGCCAGCAAAATGAGAACTGGAGATAGAAGGTATCACGTCTTTACTCTTGTTCTTATTTCAAATGCTTCTGTAAGCTGCCCTTCGTGCACACATTACATTTCATCCATTCATACATTGTTTTCATCAGGTTAGTCAACTTTTTGGGATTTCCGTAATGACTCAGAAACTTCCAAAGCATCGCGCTGTCTAAACTATCAAATACCTTTTCGTAATTTATGGATCCGATATAAAGCGCGGACTGTTGTTCTAAGCTTTGTTCAACAATTATACGTAAAGTAGTTATTTGATCAGTGAATGATCAGTTTTTCCCTACACATATTTCCCCTATAATGTGTGCACTACTGTAAAATTTCCTTCTTTGGTAGTTTGATCATATAATCGTCTTTCCAGTCTCTAGATATCTGTTCCTCTTCCCGTGTTTTATCAAGTATATTATGTAATATCTTGGTAGAGGTAATATCTGCTTTGATGGCTTCTGAGGGAATTTTATCTGGTCCCGTCACTTTACCAATTTTTAATAGTTTGATGGCTTTCATTATCTCTTCCTTGCTTTACTTTCCACAGTAAATGTGCAAATTGTCCTCTGCTGGTTGAATATCTGGATGGTTATTTGGCCGGGTCTGTTTAAGAGTTCTTTAAAGTACTCCTTTCATCTCTTCATTGGTTTCCTTATATTATTAAGCAGATTTCGTTTCTTACTTTTAATAAAGTTATGGATGTGTTTGTATATTTCACTTAATTTATTTGTGCTGCTGCACAGTTCTTTCATATTTTCTTTGTTTACCGTCTCCTCTGCCTCTTTGTCTAGTTCAGCTACATATTTCCACTTATCCCTTTTAATGCATCTTTTCACTTCTGTGTTCACCTCCGTAAAATTTTCCAGTGCCTTGGCTTTAGTACTTCTTGTTTTGCTTTTATTTATGTCTGCTTTCTTATTCTTTATCTCTTTTCTTTCTTTCTCCATGGTCTCTGCTGTCATCCGTGCCTTATTTTGACATTCTCTTGTCCCAGGGTTTCTTCACATGTCTCCTCCAATTTATCCTTTATCAATTTACAATGATCTGTTGTATTTATTGTATGTTCTAGTTGTTGGAGGACGTGGTATTTGTTGATACTGTGACTGCAAAATTAATCTTTAAATCCGTGCTTTTTAAGAAACCTTACACTGAAATACTGTCTGACCTTATGTGTTGTAGTATGTCTTGTCAGTTTATGTTTACGTTTGGCTATCAGAAGATGCTGATCTTAAGTTACATTTGGCACGTCCAAGTTACTTCCTTCAAAGTACATCAAGTTCGTCTCAATACTCTTCTGTAAAACAATCTTGTTGTGGCCTTTATAACGATTTTCTTGTCTGTTTTTGCGACTGTCCAGGAATCACTTCAATAAGTTAAAAACGATTCTACTAAACACCTATTGTACACATCCTATTGTACACGTGCAGTCATGTACCATTCTACACGCCTAACATTACCATATTTTCAACATTTAAGGTGGATAGTTCTAAGAGATTGTGTTTGCCATTTATTACATGCATGGTATACAATAATAGTCTTGGCCCTACAGCTTCCCATTCTGTCAGTGTTTTCTGTGCTTCTCTGGATAACATTATAGCCATCACTTCACTATGTTGTGCTCCAGGTTCCTGGTGTCCTGATGATACAGTCATCTCTTATAATTTTAGTTTTGTCCTTTCTGTTCTTAACCATTTTGTTTCGCACAATCCATAATATCTATTTTGTAGTTTGTCATTTCTGCTGCTACTTGTGCAGCGTTTCCTTGTTCATTTAGAGTATGTATATTCCGGGTGCCAATTCTGGAGGATTTCCGGGTAGAGAAAAGGTGAGTCGGCGACTAGGACTCATTGCGGATTTCTCTGGATTTCGTCATACATCTCTTAGACAGAGAGCCCTTATCTTTCGTGGATGGCGGATTTACTTTTTTTTTTTTTTTTTGCTCTTCTTTCGCTTGCCCATCTTTGTAAAGTTTTTGTGGCTTATTTTTTACAGTACAGGATAGGCAGGGCCATATCCAACCGTCCTTAGTCGTGGTAGGAAACAGCGCTACAACACTCTACTCCCCTGTCGGGCCTAGAGGCACACGAACGTAAGACATACATACATAGGCAATAGTTTCTATTAGATGTAATCCACTGTGTAGGCCAGCATCTTCAATCTTGTGCCTATAATATTTTCTACATTCAGATTCAGACTCAACGCGACAGGGAGGCCGTTGTCTGGCGGTCACGTTTTAACGGAGACCGTTTCTCCAACCTAGAGTCCCAATAATCTAATAGGCCGAAACACTGCATGACGTGGGTCACTTCAAATGAAGAGATTGCCTCCTTCTACGAAGCTCTGTATTAAGCCTCTTACTGCCCTATACATATCTACAGAGTGTTTATAAAGTCGTTGTGCGGTGAACTGAAAAACTATTTTTTGAAATTATGTCACCGATTGATGAAATTTACGTCATGATATTCTGAGTCCACAATCCAGTCTGCAGCAAAACACAACAAGCCGTTGTTATATTCGTAATCCAGTCTGCAGCAAAACACAACAAGCCGTTGTTATATTCGTAATCTAGTCTGCAGCAAAACACAACAAGCCGTTGTTATATTCGTAATCCAGTCTGCAGCAAAACACAACAAGCCGTTGTTATATTTGTAATCCAGTCTGCAGCAAAACACAACAAGCCGCTGTTATATTCGTAATCCAGTCTGCAGCAAAACACAACAAGCCGCTGTTATATTCGTAATCCAGTCTGCAGCAAAACACAACAAGCCGTTGTTATATTCGTAATCCAGTCTGCAGCTAACACAACAAGCCGTTGTTATAATCACGGTTTCATTGCTGACAGGAAATGGTGTTAAACATTGAAAATTTTGTATTTTTTTTGGGTTTGGTTGAACTGTCTTCCGTAATGGTGGCAAATATACTGAATGAATAATTCGACAATTTGTGCTGAAATATTCAGACACATGCTGTAGACACAATTTCTGCAACCTCATCGTGTGAACATACACTTTACCCAATACAAGCCAGCCAAGAACAGTATGTGCTGTCTCCTTGTGATTTTTCTGTTTATTTTCCGCTTCTCTCAGCAGTTTTAGAATTTTCCTTGAGACTGCCAGATCTACCAAAGGTTTAGGGCTTAATTTATCTTCCTTCTAGACCGGGAATGAAATCGGCACGGTTAAAAACTAACGTGGGTCACTGGATCAGCAGACAGGTGTAGCAGCAATAATAGTAGTTATTGTATGTTTATGCAGAAGCAGCAGTAGTAGTCATCATCAAGTACCGGGCCAGCTGGCGTAGGTGATCATGTCTTTCCACAACTTTCGATCACGACAGTTATTTATCATTTCTGTTGTTGACTTTCTGCCAAGCCATTCTCTTAAGCTATCTGGTATCTTTTCTATTTGCTTTCCCCCCTCTCTCTCTCTCTCTCTTCGTCCCTCAATTTTTCCAGTTGTACAATATATTCCAGTTGTTTTCTTCTCATTCTATTCTCTATAGACCTTTCGAGCCCTAACTGGCCCATAGGGCGTAGACCGAGATACTCCTTCTCTTATCTGAATTTATTTTCTAGCAGTTTTCAATTCTTTTAAAGATATTTTATCAAATCTCGCCATTTGTCTCTGTTCTGTGCAATCAGCTCTATCTCATCGAGGGAGCCGATTCCTTCTGCTTTTGCCTCTCTCAGCAATGTTCTTCTCAGTTTCTCTCTGGGTCTTCCTCTTTTTCTCTTACCTCTTGTTTCCCACATGAGGGCTTGCTTCGCTATTCGGTTATTATCTCTTCTCATCACGTGTCCAACATATGCCCATCGTCTTTTCTTTATTACTGAAGATATTAGAGGTTGATTGGCGATTTCTCTAATTTCCTCGTTTGTTTTGAATTCGTTCCATGCTATACCAAGTATTTTCCTTAGACATTTATTTTCGAATGCGTTCAACTTTGTTTCTATATCTCTTGTTGTTTTCCAGCTTTCACACGCATACGTAGGGGTTGATAGTACATTTGATTTGAATAGTCTTAAGTTTTGTGTTTGTGCTGATGAGTTTTGATTTCCACAACTTTTCAAGGCTTCTGAAAGACGTTGCTGCTTTAGCTATTCCGATTCTAATTTCTTTGCTTGTATCCCCTTCTCGATCAATGTGCCTTCCAAGATAAATAAAGTGATCGATCTCTTCCACTGGTTTGTTTTCCATGTATATTTTGTCGTCTGTTGGAATTAAGCTTTTCATGACTTTAGTCTTTTTTGGTTGATCTGAAGCCCAATTTTGCTGGCTATTGATAGTTCATTTGTGTTTTCATGCATCACTTTTATCTGACTGCTGATGAGAACTATGTCATCAGCAAAGTCGAGGTCTTCCAAATGGTCTTCTCTTCTCAATACATGGCCCAAAAAAAAAGATAATTGTTTCTTCCTAATATTGGAAATTAGCTCTCTTTTTGCTTTGGCCTCTTTCAGAACGTTTTCATTACTCTTCTTAGCTGTCCATGGTATTCTCAACATGGCCATACGCTAATTTTACGGTCAGTTGTTTGATGTGAGACGGGGATAATCTGACGACTAACTGTGTGTTATATGTTCGGATTTGGAGTAAAAAAAGGATGTCTTAACATCATCAAGCGCTATACAGTTTTAAAAATATGACAATCATCATTTTCAGGAGGACGTGAACTTCTGGTCAATATAGTGGATAGGCGGCAGGAACCGTTGAAGGCTATGTATGAAAGTGTTCCTTGTGCAGTTTCCTCATATTCCAAGTCCGGCTTGTTGCAGGAGCTACTGAGTTAGGTGCTCTGTGAACACCGGGAGCTGTGTGTTTCATCCGTTTTTATCATGTTTCGATATTCCAATTGTTTGATGAATGATGATATAGTATGACAGGGAACATTTGGCTGTGTTCACTTTCTGTGCGGTTTCGCCTTATGTCTTTTGGCATGTGCTGAGGCTGCTATGATGTGGACTACAGTTACATTTCTTTGTTTGGGAGATGAGATAGTAATTCGGATGATTCCACTGGCACGGGCGGTTGAGCAATTATGAATATTTAATTCGTTTGCAGTGATACAAGCCTTCCATAACCAAAGAACCAAAGTAGTAGTAGTAACCGTAGTAGCAGAATACCATCAGTTATGAAAACAACAATGGACATGGTGCTCTTGTAAGAATGTTATTTGAGGTTGCCTTTGCTTCCTTTGTCACGTCTGTGGTCTGCAACCATTTTCAAATTGAGCTCGCCTGCTTTCAGTCTACCACTTACCGTCTGCCTTCTTTTGGATTTGCGTTAACTAATACTTACCTGTCAGGAATATATTCAAATAAAGAGTCTTCATGTTACATTTACATACATCTTTGTAACGTAGAATGGGTCTTACTTTTGCCAAAAGCTGTCTCTCCATAAAGGATATATTTGCAAATCCGTCCACCCTGCATTTGTTGCAGGCAACCCAGCGATTTTAGACAATACTGCTGGAAAATAGCGAACGTACAAAGTTGTGTATGCACGTAATCCAGTACTTCATTGTTTGTAAATTGTTTGTCCAGGAGATACAGAGTATCGATTAGACAGCGGGTGTGAATAGCAATAATGTAGTAATGGATTAATGTAAGCCTTAAAATCGTTGATGTACGTTCTCGCTTTCAGTGAAGCCAAAAAATGTATTTGTTTAGTTATTAGCGGATAACAAAGTACATTTCTTTATTTATTCATTTTCGGGGGGAGGGTGGTGTGGTCCTACTTCTTGGCGAGGCACTATCCGTTAAACTCAGGAGAGGTCTTCTTTCTAGGTTATGGTAGACCGCATTTACCATCCCAGATGAATTGAGGGGACAATCTTGTTTATTATTGTGCAGGACTTTGCTTCTCTTGATGTTTTACTTGAATGTCTCTTGGCGGTTTCAAACTCTGGAATCAGGATTTTTAGGTTTTACTTGTTTCTTTTTCTGAGATCCCCTGGGCTGTGTTGGCCTTTTGTTCTCTTTAGGTTTTGCATGACTGCCTCTTGTGGTGTAAAATTCTGGTAGGAGGAAACTGTTCTTCATAACTTGCCGTTGTTCTTTTATACTAGAGACTGGTATTTTTAATAATTGTTTTGACTACTCTGACTCTTTGTCATACTTAGACAGGGTGGAAAAGATACAGAACGAATTTATGCGGATCGTCTTTGAAGAACAGAAGATACACTATGCAGTGTTATACGTTACCTCGCTGATGCCAAGAAAGACCGAGGAAATAAAATGTCGAGTACGTGCCTTCCTATAGGGCTGAGTGGACACAAACCATGAACTGCACAATTAGATAAGTGTGAGAAGGAGCAGGAGAGTGAAACCAGGGAAAGGCCAGGCCGAGGACGTTCAACGGATGTGTTCACTTGAGGGATTAGGACCTGGCGAAGAATGGGTACGAGTGCCAGCAACGTTCTTCTCAGTATCTATCTATCTATTGGCCTTTTGAGCCATAGCCGGCCCATAGGGCGTAGACCAAGATACACCTTCACCTATCTGAATTTTTGTTCTAGCAGTTTTCTTTTAAAGATATTTTATCAAATCTCGCCATCTGTCTCTGTTCTGTGCAAGCAGCTCAATCTCATTGAGGGAGCCGAAACCTGCTGCTCTTGCCTCTCTCATCAATGTTCTTCTCAGTGTCTCCCTGGGTCTTCCTCTTTTTCTCTTACCTGTTGTTTCCCATATGAGGGCTTGCTTTGCTATTCGGTTATTATCTCTTCTCATCACATGTCTAACATATGACCATCGTCTTTTCTTTATTACTGAAGATATTAGTGGTTGATTGGCGATTTCTCTAATTTCCTCGTTTGTTTTGAATTCGTTCCACGCTATACCAAGTATTTTCCTTAGACATTTATTTTCGAATGGGTTCAAATTTGTTTCTATATCTCTTGTTGTTTTCCAGCTTCCACACGCATACGTAAGGGTTGATAGTACATTTGATTTGAATAGTCTAAGTTTTGTGTTTGTGCTGATTAGTTTTGATTTCCACTTGTCAAGGCGTCTGAAAGACATTGCTGCTTTAGCCATTCTGATTCTAATTTCTTTACTTGTATCCCCTTCTCGATCAATGTGACTTCCAAGATAGATAAAGTGATTGATCACTTCTACTGGTTTGTTTTCCATATATAATTTGTCATCTGTTGGAATTAAACTGTTCATGACTTTAGTCTTTTCATGGTTGATCTCAAGCCCAATTTTGCTGGCTATTGATGATAGTTCATTTGTGTTTTCCTGCATCGTTTTTATCTGACTGCTGATGAGAACTATGTCATCAGCAAAGTCGAGGTCCTCCAAATGGTCTCCTTGTATCCATTCGATGCCTTTATTACCAGTGCAGCATTTCTTCATTATGAAGTCCATAAAAATTCTCAGTATGCATCACATTTAATATATAATACATTAAACAAAACTCAGGGATTATAGGTACAAATGTGCAGGATTTAGTTTTCTGTGGATAAAGATGTCATAGATAAAAATGGGTATGTTTTACTGCATGGTCTGTACTCATAAGCGTTCACAGCTCTGGTCTGTGGGAAAATTGTGAAGGAAGACGATGGTACTTTTGCTTCGACATATTCTGTTTTTCTTTGCGGTTCCTCAAAAACAAAATAGGTTAACGTGTCTTGTCTGGTCAAATGTATAGAGATCAACAGGAAAGGCAACTCGGTACTCAAGAACACTATGTCAAAATCGGATGTGTTTGGTCGAGAGGCTACAAACAACAGCTTTACTGCAAACCACAACAAAACATATCTACACAACAAAACATATCTACACAACAAACATATCTACACAACATAACATATCTACACAACATAACATATCTACACAACATAACATATCTACACAACAAAAGATATCTACACAACATAACATATCTACACAACATAACATATTTGTTAATGTCTCGGACTGATACTATCATTTTCATGTTCAGGTTTGGGCTTTGAATATGGCTGTTGTCTTTGTGTGCTCCATCATCACTACATTCGGACAATGATGTTACCAAAACCAGCCTTGTTAAACAACCATGTTAACAATGCCATCTCGTTCAAAATAGAACAAGAACTAATTTAGAGCTTTACATGAGCTCCGTATTATCGACGACAGACCCGTGGATAATTCCAGAAAGCGTGTTAACTCTATTTAAAGCTATAATAATTCTATTTTTCAATATTTGAAATTTAGCCTGAGCAGAGACACAGATTTTGTTTCGATTTTAAATTGTCAATGTTCGTTTACATGCTCACTCTGGATAACATATACAATTTTCATCGTTCGTTTCCGGTAGGTTAAGGTACGTACCATTGTGCAAGGGTTGCTAATATTAAACAAATCTGTCATCGCGATGACTGTTAGGGATCAATTATCACATGAAGTGGATAAAGAACCGTAGAACAACATACACGGTCAGAGAAATGGAGGAAAGAGGCACCACAAATAGTGAAGGCACAAAAAAAAACATACTTAGTGAAGAGAGCGTAACACGTTTAATCAAGAAGGACGGGAACAGTCAGCAGTCTGAACAACTTTGAAGATTGATTGAAAGGGCGGAGGAGCGAGTATGGGAAAGTTCTGACTGTAGTTACGTCAGTCCGAAATAAAGACTAAAGTTAAGATACTTGTGATCTCACATATATTGAGATTTTTCTCGATCTAAGATTATATTCCAAACGCTCTAGACACGCTTCGAACAGTAGATCTTGCTGTTCTGAGACAAGCATCTTGCCCGAACATGGACTACCTGTGACGGGGTATAACTTGTGAATGATTCTAAAATATCGTAAATAAAGGGCGTGTTGAGTGTGACGACGACCCGGAAATGTGCATCATGAACTCCGCATTTTTTTTCAGAACGCGACACGTTCAATAGAACAGTGTGAACGAAATGGATGACGACAATGTTGGTTGTTGGAACGGGGGCGTAGCAGATAAGTGAATCCTCCGCTGGTATTGACGCCAATCTTTTCTGAGGTGTATAAAGAAGGGAAACAACTTAAGAGCTCTGTCATGTCAAATGGCACATAGGGAGTATGAAGGTTAGTGAACTTATTTTCAATAGATCTTTCACACATTAATTTTGGGGTAACGTGATCGGTATTACGATCCGTGCCACTTTACGTTGCCATAAAAACATCCGGTACCAATTTAAGGCTGGGTGAACCTGGAAGAAGTCGACCAGGACTGAACCCGACCCTATTTCGTAGTAGTCCAAATACTAACCCATGAGTTGTCGCAACCATTTGGTATATTGTTGTTGTTGTTGAGTTCGTCAGCTTTCAACTCTGACGGAAATCCCTAGAGACTAGGAACTGAATTTTGCGTGTTAATCCATTTTTCCGTTGCAGCCGTGTGCACAGGGGTCCCTCGCCGCACAGGCAGATAACTCCGACTTCGGAGGTACTCATGTTTTTTTCGTCGATGAGTAACTGACGTTTCAAGCCGGGCCTCGCCGCTGAGACCAGGGGTGGTTGTCGCAGAGAGAAATCATAAATAATAATCCCTATCGGTGTAGCCGAACCTAAAACCTCCTGTCCCGAGGCCGGCGTCTTGCCTCGAGACCAACCAGTCCCCCATGGACTTGGTATATGTATCCAACATTAATTACAAAGCAAAAACACGTGGATGTGAAAATGGCTGGGTAGTTTCCCCATTGTTAATACATCTGGCACTGGGCCGACTGGATGGTGTCAGACTGATCCTGGATCTTTTTGTCATGTAGTCAGCGCACTTACCCTAAGTCATAATCAGCTAAACCGTCAGCACTGATCTCTTTATCAATATCATTGTTCTCAAAACATTTAACATAAAAACAAAATTTGTTAATTCTTTTTTTTTCCTCCTCCACTGTCTGTCCTTCTGTTTCTTCTTATTCGTTAGCGTCTGCTTATTTTTTTTATCTTCGATTTATGTATTTTTTTCTTCATTGTCTTATCATTTTTTTGCCTGAACACTTCTTTTTTCTGTTTTCTTCTTTACTTTATCACTTTTTATTTGTTCATGTTGTCTCTTGTTTCTTATTTCTCCATGTTCTTATATGCATTCTTAATTATCAATATCTGCATAACCTTCGTTTTTTCTTGATTTGTTTTCTTTCTCCGTTTCCAATTTCATTTATTCAATACTTCCAACAGAGGGATAGATTGTCTTCATAAATCTGATCGGCTGATGGAATAATCTCTATTGACCGATATTTTATCTTGCACTTGTCTGCTTGGTGGGGGGGTCGGATTCTTCTATTCTAGATTTTTTATTAACAAATTGCAGCATATGTCCTGGAGACCGGCTTGACACTATACTTTGCGTTGTATTAAATGCTTTAACTTTCCGATCGACGCAGCCGTCGTTGCAGATTCTCACATGTTAATCGCCTTTCAGCGCTATCACCGTCGATTTCCAAAACGTCTGAATCTTTTGTTCCGTTAAATTTTCAATTGTAAAATTACGTCCCATGTACAACCATAGTGATCTCCCCTTAGACACATCCTGATTAAAGCGGAAGTAGCCCTGAATCAAGATTATATTTAAATTCAAAATTCAACGCCTCCCTATAACATTGTTGTTTTCGGCAATAATTCTCATACTGTGGTTACGTACACAATCCCTGGTATCAATTTGGAGTATTTGAAGACTCCAACAGGCTTGAAAAACAACAAATTAACTTGTATATATTAAATTATATTACATTTTGTGTGCGGTGGCTGAATGATTACTTCCTGATCGAAAGGGTACAGATTCGATCCTAAGATGTTACACGTTTTTGTGAACAAGGTGCCTAGGTTCACCAGGCTCTAGAAATGGGTACCAGAGATTTTTTTGGAAAGTGAAGGCGGTCTGTTGCGATACCCACCACATCACCCACAAGTTCCGCGGTCAAAGAAAGATATGGTCACTACCACCATGTGATCCATAGTCTAGCAAGGCAGAAGAGGGAACATGTACCATTACTTTACATTTGTATAAGTGAGAACAATAGAATATAGTTTGTTTACTTTTCATTGTAATGTTTAGTCTGTCGAATGATGTACAATATATAAACTTTTGACATTATTTTATGTATACTCTTATCTACATCACATTTTAAATTACCTATATCCTTGAACCTGAAATAGCTTGGTGTAATGGCATGGAAAACAGTCAACAACAGAACTGATACGATGCACTGTAGATAGAAGATTGTGGAGGGATATGATCACCTACGCCAACCGGTATGGCACATGATAATGATATCCTTGAACATTCTGAACGACATATTCATTTAGAAAAATATTACATTGATACATATACAGATACACAATAATTGTACTAATTGTACACAGAATAAAGTTTATACCTGATTTTATTGCATTTTCATCTGGATTCATATATTTGTGAGTTTATCATTATTGTGTACCGTTACGGTACTACTAAGGTTTGCTATCATAGAGCGCCATTCTACTCTTGTTTCTTGGTTTGATAATGCAGCTTGTCATAAACTGTCTTGTCCATCGTTTAATATTACTCGTCCATGTTAATTTTGGTCTGCCTCTGCCTCCTTTGCCCTGTATTTTACCTTTCAAGTTCATTTTTAGTAGACTGCTGAGTCTTCTAACATGCCCCAAAATACTCATTTGTCTTGTTTAAATTATGTTTAGTAGCTCTATTTTCATTTTTAGTTGTTTTAAGGCTTCATCATTTGTGTTATTTCTTACTATTGAATTCTTCCCATTCTTCTATAAAGCACTCACTTCAAAGGTTTTAATTTTCTCTTATTTTTTTTTTTATCTAATGTCCATGTTATTGAACCATCTTAAAAGTTGAGAAGATATAATATTTTGCTTTTCATAATTTTAGTCTTCTGTTATTTGATCACAGGTAGAGTGCCACAGGCATGGAGAGAAGCAATTATGATACCATTACTAAAGCCAGGAAAAGATAGTTCAATGACATCCAGCTATAGACCAATCAGCCTTACAAGCTGTTTGTGTAAAACAATGGAACGTATAATCAATCTCAGACTGCAGTGGTACCTGGAAAGTGAAAATCTCCTTGTCCCACAACAAGCAGGCTTTAGACAGTGTTACTCTACCGAAGATCAAGCAACCTATCTTTCCCAGGAAATTGAAGATGCGTTTCAAGAAAAGAAACTGGTACTAGCAGCATGGATAGACCTAAAGAAAGCATTTGATAAGGTATGGAAGGAAGGGCTTTTGAAGAAACTGAGAAATTATGGAGTAAATGGCAGGATGTACAAATGGGTCAAAGCATACCTGCATAACAGGAGAGCCAGAGTGCAACTGGATGGTCTTAAGAGTAAGAAGGTCTTATTGCGCCAGGGCGTTCCACAAGGAGGGGTACTATCTCCAACACTTTTTCTGATCTACATCAATGACCTAGTTACTGAACTACCACATGGCATCAAAGTGGCAATGTATGCAGATGACTTGGTAATGTGGTGCACAGAGGAGTATGCAACAGTGGCCTCCAAATTGCTACAAAGAGCTATGAATGCACTGAATTCATGGACAAATAGATGGTGTATCAGCATCAATACAGACAAATGCAGTACTACACTTTTCACACTCTCCCCAAAACAAAAAGCAGGAGCCATCTACATAAACAATGAGCCTGTGAAAGAAGACATACAAGCTACATATCTCGGAGTTACATTTGATAACAAACTATCTTGGAAACAGCAGATAAATAAGGCAACCCAAAAAGCAAGGAGAAAATTGGCTATTCTAAGAAAGTTGTGTGGAACCACATGGGGTGCGAGTGGGAAAATACTCAGTAAAGTTTACCAACAGAGTATACGCCCACATTTAGAATATGGATCATCCGCATGGTGCTCAGCATCAAACACCACATTGCAAGAACTGGATAAAGTACAAAACCAGGCACTTAGGGTCATCACAGGAGCAATGAAATCAACACCAATATTGGAGATGGAGAAATTGTGGAGGATACCAGCACTGAGAGAACGGAGAGACACAAAGGTGCTGATACAGGCAGAAAAATTTGTATGCATGCCGAGACATCCAATGAAGGACAGATTCCAAAATCTTGCATTGGGACGACTTAAGAGAAGCAGCTTTATCCACCAAGCCAAGCGTATTAGTAGACAAACACCAGACATGCCAAGAGTTGTTAAACCCCTTCTGCCCATACCAGAACAGACTCCCTGGACAGATGAATCAGGATTATCAGTTCAAATACGGACAGAAGTGAAAGGAATAGTTGACAAAGAGGAACAAAATAGTCTACAGCGAAAAAGAATAGCTCTCAGTTTCCTGGATGAAGAATACCCACAAGACCTATGGATTCGTGTGTACACAGATGGATCAGCACAGAATGCAGTAAAGAATGGGGGAGCAGGTGCATATATAGAGTACCCAAATAACACTAGGGATATGGATAAAATAGCAACAGGGAAATATTGTCACAATTATGATGCAGAAATACAAGCAATAAAGTTGGCAATAGAAAAACTGCTGAACAGTAATCTTAGCCCACAGCCTGTAGTGTTTTTGACAGATGCAAGATCAGTACTCCAGGCACTACAATCCAGAAAATTACCACATCTGCAGACCTTATTGACTGAACTCTGCAAGCACCACAGGGTTGCCCTGCAGTGGATCCCGTCTCACTGTGGAATACCAGGAAATGAGAAAGCAGATCAGTTGGCAAAGGAAGGTTCAACAGGCACACAACTAGATACACCAGTTACATACCATCATAAGAAACAGATAATCAAATCAATCAGAGGACCACAAGCCCCAAATCAGGATGCCTTTCATAATATGAATAGATATGAACAAGTTATCATTATACGCCTAAGAACAGGACACAATCGACTCCATAGTCACATGTATACAAAATTCAAGATCGGCACATCAACTACTTGTACATGTGGACAGGCACCCCAGACTGCTGAACACATACTTCAAGACTGCACTGAATATAGTAGACTGAGGAAAATCCATTGGCCCATAGATACAACACTACAGACAAAACTATATGGGCCACTGCAAGAATTACAAAAGACAGTAAAATTTATACAGGAAACGACATTGCAGATATAGACAATACTTCAGGCGAACGAAAGATAGATAGATAGATCTGGATTCATATATTTGTGAGTTTATCATTATTGTGTACCGTTACGGTACTACTAAGGTTTGCTATCATAGAGCGCCATTCTACTCTTGTTTCTTGGTTTGATAATGCAGCTTGTCATAAACTGTCTTGTCCATCGTTTAATATTACTCGTCCATGTTAATTTTGGTCTGCCTCTGCCTCCTTTGCCCTGTATTTTACCTTTCAAGTTCATTTTTAGTAGACTGCTGAGTCTTCTAACATGCCCCAAAATACTCATTTGTCTTGTTTAAATTATGTTTAGTAGCTCTATTTTCATTTTTAGTTGTTTTAAGGCTTCATCATTTGTGTTATTTCTTACTATTGAATTCTTCCCATTCTTCTATAAAGCACTCACTTCAAAGGTTTTAATTTTCTCTTATTTTTTTTTTTATCTAATGTCCATGTTATTGAACCATCTTAAAAGTTGAGAAGATATAATATTTTGCTTTTCATAATTTTAGTCTTCATGTTATTTGTCTTGGAGTTAGTATATTTTTTCGTGGCATTAAAATTACTTTTTGCCATTCTGTTTTACATTTTCCATCATTGAATGTAATATGCCCAAGGTAGTTGTAGCTCTATATTGCCTTTATGTTTATTCCTTCAATTTTGGTATCAACTTGTAGGTTTTGAGTAATATCTTTGTTATGATCATAGTTTGTCTTTTTGATATTCAAATGTTATCTATATTTTTTGCTTGCCATGTTTACGCAATTACGTAATTGTTATAGATTTTCAATTTTTCTACTAGTAATACAGTATCATCATCATATCTTCGGTCATTGATTATCTTTACATTAATATTTAGGCCTGACATCTCTGAGATGTTTTTAAAGATTTGCTCAGTGTATAGATTGAACAAGCTTGGTGATAGGATGCGTTCTTGTCTTACTCCTCTTGTTATGTCCATGGGTGTAGAGTTCTCTTTGTTATATTTTATTATTGCTGTTTGTTCCCAGTATAAATTACATGTTAGTCGCATGTCTATGTCATCTAGATGTATATTTTGTAAGCATTCTATAAGTTGTTTATGGTGTATTCTATCAAAAACTTTGGTGTGGTCCATGAGTAGGCATATATTGGTTTGTTTATTTTAGTGTTCTTTTCAATTAACGTCTTCCTGCAGAAGATGGATTCTTTTTTGTCACAGGTTTTTATAAATCCAAATTTTTGCTCTAATTCTATATTGATTTTATCCTGAATCCTTCCGTATTTACTTTTCGCAAGAATTTTGTTACATGTCTCATTAGGCTTATTGTTTTAAAATCACTGCATTCATTTGCACTAATCTTTTTAGACAATACTATAAACGTTAATGTTTTTAATTCATTCTGGTATGTATCCTGTATTGTATATGACGTTGCATATGTCTTATGATCACTCCAATGCCAAAATCGTCTAGTGCCTTTATCATCTCTATCTGTATGTTGTGATGTCCTGAAGCTGTTTCAATTCTTCATTGTTTGTATAGCTTTTTCCGCTTGAGATTTTAAGATTTTATAGCCTGACGTACATTGTATAGTTTGTTTCTTTTCCCTTTCTTCATAAAATAATTTCTATATATATCTATATATGACCATCTATTGATTATATCTTTGTTGCCTGTTAGCATTTTTCCTTTTTTGTTTCCAGTACATCCATTTATTAAGGCTTTATTATTTTTTTTAATTTCTGTTTTCCTTTATTTCTGTTTAAATCCAACTCAAATCTTGTTTATTTTCCGTATAAACAATTTCTATACATCTTTGGTTGATCCGCTCTTATTTTTGCCTTTTTGCACCTTTTTGCGTATTTCATTATCTATTTTGCAGTATTTGGTTGTGTTCATCGCTTGTCCCCTTTCTTCAATTTTTTTCAAAGATGGCGTTAGTCATCCATTTTTGTTTTCTGTTCTTTTCCTTTGAGAGCAAGCTGTTGTAAGTTTCTTGTATGCTGTTCTTTATGCATTTTCCTTTAGTTGTAACATTTTCATTAGCATTTAGCGAGTCCTATTTTTCCAACATTCTTTTCACTTTTTTCACTTTTAAAATATATTTACCCGAAACATATTTTGTTATATACAAATCTTATTACCATATCGTTCAATAATATATATTTTTTTATTTTAATATTTTGTATTATGTTTTATTTGCAAACAGAGGTTTTACAGACGTTTTACTTTGATGACATTGTGTGGTTCACAGTAAATGTACGTAATTCAGATGAAACATCAGAGATGCTGCAACACTGGCTACTCAACACAAAAATAACATGCACAATAAATTGGTGACTCTGACTGATGCACTGTCAGTACAATCAGCTCTAAAATGCCCCAAGAACAATGAACTAGATGATTTGAGAACAATTCTGGACCAACTATGCAATAACTTCCATAGAGTAGTCATTCAGTAGATACCATCACACTGTAATATACACGGGAACGAACGCGCAGATAAATTAGCTAAAGAGGGAAGGAGATTACCACAAGAGAACCAAGCATTCAGTTATGATGAAGCCAAATTCATCCTCAAAGGTCAGTTGCATGAAAAATGGAAACGAGAACACTCAAAGCATAACGAGAGTGACGGATACCACCAACTATCAAGGAGGGATCAAGTCATCATACTTCGCCTACGCACTGGCCACAATAGAATGAGAAATCACATGTTCACCAAATTCAAAATAGGTACAACCAGCCTATGCCACTGTACACTGAACAATATGACCACAAAACATGTTCTACAGGATTGCCCCCAGTACACAGACCTGAAAAGAGCAATGTAGTCCTCACCCACCTCCCTGGAAGAGAAACTATATGGGGCAATCGATTCACTTTAACAGACAACTGACTTCACGAGAGAGTCTGGAATCCTACTCGGATTGAGTCTTAATTGCAGAGAGAGAGAGAGAGAGAGAGAGAGAGAGAGAGAGAGAGAGAGAGAGAGAGAGATGAAACGAATAAAAAATGAAATGAAGGTAATGCGTTACAAGCATTTACAATCTGTAAATATTGGCTTTCAGTTTAAATGATCTTGCTCAGAGCAAGAAAAATATTAACTTAATGAGAAGGTATTTTTTATTAAGTTCTTGTTAGTGCCTTTATGTGTTTCCTATTGTTAATTTTGTTTTTTTTTAATGAAAGTTAACATAGTCTTTCTTTGTTCTTCATGTAATTGTAATAAGAATCAAATCTTATCAAAACGAATTGAAGATCGAATTAACTAAGCCAAAAAGTAAATTTATATCGTAACTAGTTAATAACGAAGAATGTATCACAACAGTGGATCCATTGTAATAGAGTCAGAAACAAAGGTTAACATATATAATGTGCAGGTATATTCGAACATCTAAACCCACCCTCACTGTCCTCATCCATAGCTGTCATTTTGTCCATGCTTCTCCCATTTTGTCAGCAATACTAAAATAAAAGAAGAAAAAAGTGGTATGGTGACAGCTTTACGTGATAATGAAGAAAACAAAAGTCGACGTTTCGGCCAAGTAGGCCTTCTGCTGGAACAACAAACAACAAACATAAAAAATTATATATAAGGATATGTAAACAAATCTAACTACATGGCGATAATATGCTAGATACTCAAGAAAGGAAATAAAAAAAAAGGGTCATTTCCCTGTGTTCCAGAGCGTGGTCAGCCTCCGAATGGACTAAAATGAGAAGGCAGGATGACCAACTATAAATCTCACTGACCAGGCAGTCAAGCAAGAAGACGGAACAGAAGGGTTCTTGTTGTTCCAGCAGAAGGCCTACTTGGCCGAAACATCAACTTTTGTTTTGTCCATTACCACGTAAAGCTGTCACATACCACTTTTTTCTTCTTTTTTTTAGTATTGCTATTATCATCAGCTTTACAGCAGCTTCGCATCTTGGTGCATCTTGATGCCTTTACTTCTATTGCTATTTTTTCACCGGTCTTTCTTTCAGTCTGTCTAACAGTCTAACTCTCCGTCTATTTCTGCCTCTAGGTCTGTATGTCATTTCATTATTTACGGCGTTATGTTCGTTGGGGTCTGAGGAGGTCTACTAAAAGTTCAGTTGTCAAAAAAAAAACGTACGTGCTGTCAAAGCGCAGGTTATGACTATCATCATTATAATATTCCTTCCTTCCTTCCTTCCTTCCTTCCTTCCTTCCTTCCTTCCATCCTTCCTTCCTTCCTTCCTTCCTTCCTTCCTTCCTTCCTTCCTTCCTTCCTTCCTTCCTTCCTTCCTTCCTTCCTTCCCTCCCTCCCTCCCTCCCTCCCTCCCTCCTTCCTTCCTTATTTCCTTCTTTCTTTCCTTCTTTCCTTTCTTCCTTCTTTCCTCCCTCTCTCCCTTCCTTCCTTCCTTCTTTCCTCCCTCCCTCCCATCCTTCCTTCCTTCCTCATCTCACAACCATTGGGGTAGTTGTAACACTACAGATAAGACTCCAACAACTTTCTCCATAGATCTCAATCTCCAATAATTATATGTGGTCTCTGCGAAGTTGAGGTCAGTTCAATCACTGATGTCTTTCTACCTACCTCTTCTTCTTCTTCCTTTCACAATAACCCGCGGCAGAACACCCTTCTCCAGGCCAGATGAATGAGTTCCCTGGCCAAAACATGCCATTTTGCTTTTCTTCACACGAACATTATTTACACTGGTTGCCTGTTGTATCCGTTTCATTCATGTTAGGACCCAAATGAGAGCTTCAAAAAACAAAAAAATCGACCGAATTTCATCTCCATAACTTGTATTTTATTCTTTAGCTTTGCTATAAGGGTTCACGTTTTGATATCGTATATAATATATTATCTAAAAATGTTTCCAATGAACCTGACTTTGGAGCCAAGAGTGATATTCCTATCATACGTTATAATCACCATTATCATATGCTCTCACAAAAATTACTATGCTTTTCTCAGTATCATAAACACTATATTATTTTTTCGTTCTTTCCTCGTCACTCTATCATTCACACCAGTCTAAAGTGGATTAGTCTCTTATGTGCAAATCCACTCTGCTCTTATTAGTTCTCTGAGATCGAGTTTCCCGCAATGCTTTCTAGATAACTGAATAACTGATATATTCCTAACGTGTTTGTCTGTATATTCTGCTCAAAGGCGTCCCGTATTCCAATTCAAATATATTTAATCGAACTGGAATACATTGCTCTCTGTTCGAATTTGCTCATTCGTTATTGTACAATATAGCAACAATATTTTCAGACCCAGAAACGAAGGACGCGCCAGATTAAATAAACGGTTTATTTTACGTATATTGGATGGGCCAAGTGAAATGGGGGATGAATGGAAATTGTCGTTTTCCAATCTGGTGCATGTGACTTCAGTTCCGGTTTTGGAATTGGTGGGAGTGGAAATTAAATATTGTGACGTATACATCACATGATGACCACATGAAGCACACGGCATTTATTCCCTGTTCTAAATATATACCTACTCCTTGCCACTACTCTCCGTAAAACATTATATAAAATACTATGTACTGACTTCAGCAACCATCAGTCCACGTCACTCCTTCGATTGATAGAGATGTGAGTTAAGGTGGGTCCAGCCGGAAGCGATAAACTTAGTGGGCTTAAAAGAAGACTTACCAACCAACACAGAACTGGAGTTATCAGTTGCTGGACACTGCGGTACTTGCTGGGGAGGGGATCTGAGCACCTATGGACATGTTCGAAGTGCAATGGTGATAACCTACAAATGACTCAATAACCAAATTTTACTTTAAACTTATTATGCTACATCAAGTTTTCATTTTTTAATAAAGCATCCCCACCCCCTCCCCCCAAAAAAAAATTATGTGGAAAAAAAATTACCATTACTGCATTTTTCCAAAATTTGATGGTCACAAATGTTTTCTTTTGGCCTGGAGAATAAATGTAGCATGCACAATAAAGTCGCCAATGTCTTTTCTCATTAGTAGAAAGAGTCATAGAAATGAAAAAAAAAATTTGTATGCGTGTATTATAGATTGCACTAAAGCGTTTTATGAAGTAAAACTTCAAGAAATCAAAAGATTTAAGATTAATGAAAACAAACCATATTTTCGTTCGGATCTTCTTCATCACATACTAATGGGGGTTTTGGGAGACCAGTGATAGACTTAGACAACGTTCTCCACTTCTCCCTATCTTCAGTCATTATTTGGAACTCTGCAAAGTCAAAGACTGTCCATTCTTTGACATTATCTTCTCATCTATTTCTCTGTCTATTTCTCCTCGCTCTATTCACAGATCCTAGCAGCAAAGGTCTTTGCTAGTCCAGACGATTGAGATACGTGGCAGAAACATTTCAATGTGTGTTTCTCCACAATAGTCAAAAGATCATCTAGTGTACTTCAATTTCTTATTTCCTTTTTTTCATTCGTGACACGATCTAACCACGAGATTCTCAAAATCTTAAGATAACATTTCATCTCCATAGCTTCTATTTTCTACTGTAGCTTTGCTGTATAAAAGTCTATGTTTTGCAAGCGTATAGAAAAACATAACCAGGACGTGCATTAGCCTGGTTTTAGAGCCAGGAGTGATGTTTGTCCGTCGTTTGGGTTGAAAGAGATAACATAACCTGAAGGGACCTAATGCTATCCAGGACAACATTGAACGTAAAATCAATGTGTTTATGTTTCCGCACATAAATCAAGGTGCTAAACGATGGTGTGTACTATCACCAGATTAATTTAATATGTATAGTGAAATCATTGTAATATTCCTCACGAAAATGTCTTTAAGATAAATTGGATAACGAAAAGACCATTGCAAACATATTAAAAGACTTAAAGAACTGGCATATACACACCATTCTACAGAGGGAATTAAAGTACTATGGCCATATTATGAGGACACAATCTTGGCCGCTCAGAGTGAGAATGAGCTACAAAAAATTATCGCGGTTGTAGTGATGGATGGTCAAATAGAAGGCCTCAATACTACACAGAGGGAAGCAATGATTACGTCAACTACATGCATACTAGAAATAAATGGGACATTCAAATCGTGGAGTGGAGGATCTTGTCCATGAAGACCGCACAGGCAGTACCCGAAACTGATTTCTTTCTCGGTTGTGATCAAGAGAGGACGATTGTTGTACTTAGACATATGTATGCCCACCAGCAGGTCTGTAGATGACGTGAAAGTTAATGTTCAAATATCATAACACATAGCATATATACACAATCAATATATGTATTAAGGAAAGCAAACATGTAAATAAGGAGAGAGTTTAAATAATTTACCTCATTTCTAAGAATGTAAAGAATTCCAAAGAAATTAATAGAAGACTGAACAAAACTTTCGAATTTTAAGACATAGTATTATTATATATTTTTTTAAATTTTTCATTGCACCATATGACTGTCAGACATCGACTTCTTCTTTTTCTGCTTTCCTTCCTCATCTGCCTTTCAGCGTCGAGGGGAGATATAATTTTGCTTTTGTTCGCCTCTGCTGCTGTTATGTTTCCTAGTGCTTGTAATATTCCATCGATCCATCTTTTTCGTGGTCGACCCTTGGTCTGGTGTTCTCACAACATTTACCTAAGGCTCGATGTGTTGTGCTTTGATCTTTCTGCCTTGTCACGTGGCCAAACCATTTTATCTTTTGTTTCCTTATATATTCTATGGCGGGGGCTATTCCTAGCTTTTTCTCAGTTCTTCATTTCTGATCTTATCTCTCAGACTGTTTCCTGCCATTCGTCTAACACATTTCATCTCAGTAGAGGTTATTTTTTTTTATTGTTCTTGCATCTAGGGCCCAGGTCTGGCATTGGTAACACAACGTTGGGATGAAGATTGTATTGTATAGTGCTCGTTTTGCCTCCAGAGTTATTTCCTTGTTGGAAAATAGTGGTGATAAGTGTCCAATGATTTGACAAGCGTTGTTACATCTTTGCTGTTTGAGAATTATCGTTTGTCTCTAACATCGACTGATTTGTCGAAAATTCGTCGTTACCTTTGAATGCAAGTGTTACTGAAAAATACTCAGTATACTATGGTTGAAGGGAAAAAAAACATGTCTATTTTTCAAGAACTTATAATCCACAAAAAGTCTGATAAAAGACATAAAGACAAGACAAATTAAAACGGATTATGTAAAACAACATATACATATCTAATGTGTGTGACATGGAGATCAATCTTGAAAAAGTATGACCAATAATCTGAGAGATTTTGTTGAATGAGTATAAATAAATGGTGAACAAGAACAAGTTGACAAATTTAAATATTTAGGATCGATTCCTATATGGTGCAGAAACATGGACATTAGACAGGAAAACTGAACAGAGAATTGAAGCCTTTGAAATGTGGATATATAGAAGAATAGGTAGAATTGGATGGAACGAAAAGAAAACAAACGATGAAGTCTTAAAACAACTAACAATTAAAAGAGAACTACTAAACACAAGTCAAACAAGACAAATGCGATTTTTGGGCCATGTTAAAAGACACAACAGCCTACTAAAAGTAATCCTGGAGGGGAAAATACAAGGTAAAAGAGGATGAGGCAGACCAAGACTAACATGGACGAGTAACATCAAAAGATGGACAAACCAGCCTATGACAGTCTGCACCATCAAAGCAAGAGACAGAGCAGAATGGCGCTCCATGGTAGCCAACCTTCGTTGCCGAGATGGCCCTCGATGATGATGAGGATCGATTGTTAGCGAAGAAGGCTCAAAATCTTAAATATTGGCGTGAACTGCACAGACTACAGCACCCCTTGTTGGGCTAAAACTGATTTGCTAAGATAAGAACAAAGCTCCTGGTTCTAAGTCAGGCTGGCATGCACGCTATTGTTCTGTTGAGGAACATCGAAACTTAAAGCAGAGCTTCCGAAGAAAATACCAATTATGGGAATGAAATGTTATCGTAAGATTGTGGGCATCTCTTGTTTAGATCGTATCACAATTAAGAGAAAATTTTTCCAACAAATTACAGCAAACAGTCGGAGTGCATGACGATCTTTTTATTGTAAAAAACAAATAAGAAGGAAGAAATGAACGAATACGTGTAGCACGAATTCTAAGTTACAGCTGAAAGAAAAAAAATAACTAATTTGACTGCACTTGGCAAATAACAAAGCCTTCGGAAAACAGTATGTCCCAATATAGATTAAATATCATATGTAATAACAGCAGAAACAAGAACAACAAATGGAAGATAACGGAGTCAAGAAAAAGAGGTAGCTAATCATTAAATGTCATACAAATTATTTTCAAAGAAACAAACCCAAAAGTTGTGCAAACACTCCATTTCTCCTCGTAAAGAATAAAACATGCATTCACAGAACAGATACGTTTTTAGATCATATAAGTTTATGTTATTTTGTTTGCTTCTTCATACATGCATGAAACATTGCTGTACCTTGCAGATGTTGAAAATTGCGTAGTGTCGAAGTCAGCGTTTATGAAAGTTCCTCTTCATCAGTCGTAATTATCACTCATTCACATTCCGATCCTGGATTCTCTGATAAACTCTTATAAGTTTCAGGTTCTCACTAACGCCATTAGGTTTATCTTCAACTTGAGATTATTAAACGTTACATATAAGTGACAGTAGAATACAAGCGAGCACAAGATGATACTTATATCTCAATATAAACAAACGATCATCATCTATTATGTGTTTAGGACATTTCATTTGTATACATTCATAAATAAAGGTCTTATCTTTGCTCTAGCTGCTCTTTCTTCTCTAATGTTGAGGCAGTAAAATATTGTTATCGTCCACTATTATTTAATCTTTCTAGTCAAGCATATCTCCTAGATAAAGCAACAAATGTTACTGAGATTACCTTTAATTTATTGTGATCACTGTACTCCGTTAAAAGGACGTTAAATTGGCACAGATACGCTGTGCTGTAGAGTACAGCAAGCATCTCTATGCCCAACATGAGTGCATGGTGTGAGTAGCGATCTATATTTTCCAATAATAAGGTCATTTTTCCCCGTCTCAAAAATTCATGCAATACTAAAAAAAAGAGGAAAAAAGTGGTATGGTGACAGCTTTATGTGGAAATGAAATTTTCCATTTCCACGTAAAGCTGTCACCATACCACTTTTTCCTCTTTTTTTAGTATTGCTTTTATCATCAGCTTTATAGCAGCTTCGCATCTCTACGCATCTTGATGCCTTTACCTCAAAAATTCATGTTGGATAAATGCATGATAAACGTAATTATTCAACTAACACTGAAACTTTAGTTACAAAATAATTATAGCAACGAAATAACTATTCCATTTTTATATTATTCCCATAATACATAATTTCCTGGAATAGTTTCATGTACGAAGAAACAGAATTACTCAGTGCTGATAACGTGTGAGATAATTAACACATAACTAGTATCTATAACATTAAACTCCATATATAGCCTTTAGTATTTTAGACAGATGGTTGGTTGGTAAGAATCAGTCGTGATTTGTCACTACTCTGATAATATGTTAGTGTCTTATACTGGATGCTACTTTACTGAGAAGATTCTTTCTTGACTGAATCTGCCAATATTGGATAGAGCATTACATTGCAGAATGAAACGATACACTTGTGGTGTCTGGCCTAATCATTTGCATCCTGCTCCTTTCGTCTTTTAATTTTCACGTTATCACTTCTTCGAATGTTCGCAGGCCGACAGTGCACGGACGGTGAGTGAGGTGCAAACATTTACAGATACCTATTGTCTGGACGGGCATTCTTGGTCGTTTTGTGCAGTGTGTAGTGGGTGCTGCAAAGGCTACAACGTCATCATCGGTACGTGTCACGGCAACTGTTCACATGGGATCTATGAACACGACTGCTCCGGGTCTTGTCTTAGTGTCTGTCCTTTATGTGAGGAAAAATCTGGAAAATGCCTACAATGTAAACGTCCTGGCTACACCTGTAGTGACACTTGTCCCGATGGTAATTTTGGGCTACAGTGCAAACATACGTGTTCTGTACTGACTGTACGTGCAAGGAAACGTACTACGGATCAGACTGCACTCTCAAATGTCCGGACAACTGTTTCAACGACACCTGTGAACAGTCAACCGGGACCTGTACAAGCAAAGAAACGTACTACGGGTCAGACTGCACTCTCCAATCTCCGGACAACTGTTTGAACGAAACCTGTGAACAGTTAATCGGGGCTTGCGTCTCGTATGTCGATGATTCCCACGTTAAGAAGAGTCTGCCGACTACAACAAACACAAAAATATGGATACCTTAATGTGTTTCTGTGCTGGACACGGTTTATTTCTTGGTGTTTTTCCGTGAAGCCATGGCTCATATCTTGATGTGCTTCTTTGTTAGCCATGGCTCATATCTTAGCGTGTGTGTGTGTGTGTGCTGGCCATGGCTCATACCTTGGTGTGTGTCATGTTAGTCATATCTCATATCTTGGTGTGTATCTGGGTTAGTCATGTGTCATATCTTTGTGTGTGCATGATTGGGTTAGTGATATCTCATATCTTTGTGTGCATGTTTATGTTAGTCATATCTCATATCTTTGTATGTGCATGTCTGTGTATGTCACATCTCATATCCCTGTGTGTGCATGGCTATGTTGGTCATATCTCAGATCTTTGTCTGCATGTTTATGTTAGTCATGTGTCATATATCTTGATGTGTGTCAGTATTAGTCATGCCTAGTATCGCTGCGTGCAAATCTGTGTTGGTAACATCTCATATCTTTGTGGTGTGTGTGCATGTCTGTGTTAGTCACCTCTAGTGACTCGGGCAGAATAAGCTCGTAAACCTGGGAGGGCCGACCATCTAAGGGCAGAATCCCCCTACAGAAAAGACAATCTGCTGCCTTGCAGGAAGATTGGGGACAATCAGAGGCTAATGAATGCAAACCTGAATAAAATGCTGGCTGAAATCGGATGCACTGGGCCACTGGCGCAGAACACATTGCAACGTTTTAACGTGTGTTCAATCAGAGTGGATCTAGCAGACTCTAATTGTGATGTTCTGTCTGTGGGGGCGATCAACACACTTAACCTGACAGCTGACTTCATGTGAGAGTCTGGAATCCTAATCTGATTGAATCCTGATCGCAGAGAGAGAGAGAGAGAGAGAGAGAGTGTGTGTGTGTGTGTGTTCCAGTGGGTTTTTTTTTTATTTTTGTTTTTCATGTTCAACGATATGACATTGCTATTTTCCAAGGTTTTTTCTTTTATTTAATTTAATTTATTATTTTTTTTAAAAAAGAACCCTCTCTAGGAAGCCATGTAAACATCTTTATATCTTAGCACAACATAATTTTTAAAAAGATGCAACTGAACAGTTTAACACACGCAAATTAAAATGCTTCTGTATAAAATAATAATAAAGTATTGTGTATATCATGGACAATAGGACGACAGACAAGAACATCACTGGAGTCTGTAGAAATGTGGTTTTACAGAAGAATGTTGAGAATACCATGGACAGCTAAGAAGAGTAATGAAGAGGTTCTGAGAGAGGTCAAAGCAAAAAAGAGAGCTAATTTCCAATATTAGGAAGAGACAATCATCATTTTTTGGCCATGTAATGAGAAGAGAACAACTTGACAACTTGAATATATTGTAACAACTGGAAAAAATTGAGGGACGAAGAGATAGAGGGAAGCTAAGAGAAAAAATAACAGACAGTTTAAGAGAATGGCTTGGCAGAAGGTCAACAACAGAAATGATAAATGGCTGCCGAGATCGAAATTTGTGGAGAGACATGATCACCTACGCCATTAGGCCCGGTGCTTGATGATGATTGTGTACACCATATCTCGCAAATTTGAGATTGTATATTTTGGATATTTGAGGCCGATGTTGCCGTAGACATATGAACAAGATGAGTTAGTGAACAACTCTGAGAAGACTGTGTTTCAAAGAATAAAAATAACAGACACGTACGACCCTTTAACAAAACGGGTTTTAAAAATAACGAGACTGCACCAGCACGGTTGAAGAGTATTTCTGTGAAAGATGTCGGAAGTTGATCTATTTTGGAAACTGACCAATTTTTTTATTCTGTCACCGAAAGTATTTCCGACCTGAGTTGGATCGTGATAAATCGAGGCTGGCATAATTACGGGTCCATCCTCCAGATTTAGTTAACGGAGATATGATATCCCGTGAGGCTGGTGTGGGCTGGATAAAACGTGCGAAAATACAAATAGGATTGTATGTGGTTACTTTTACTAGGAGAAGACAGCACGATAGACGATAGAGGTTTCGGACACGGGTATCTATAGATCAGTGGCATTGAGTGAAGCTGGCCCATATATGTGAATAGACAGAAATACAATAAATCATAAGACTAGTCTTTGTATATTTATTACACGGATCATAATTTTATATATAAGTTTACATACCGTGTATAATATGCGTCTCATTTTTGAGACATCGATTTAACTGAATTTTGCATCTCTACCAATTTCTAACGTATCTAACTTGTTCTTACGTTTCTAGGAGATTTTCAATGTAACCCATTTGCGAGTGTTTTAGTTGAAAGACTTGTTTAATTTTGTCTCATCCGTACATCTCAAGGATCGCACCTATATTCAGTTATTTTTACTCTGTGTATGGGTAAACGGAGGTGCGCGTGGCCGTGCGGCTAAAACAACAAAGGATTTTTTCTATTAGGAGTTAAATAAAAATCTTGAGTCGCGCTCGTCATGGCGACTACTTGAGCAAGCGGCCTTTATCCCTCTGGTTCTATCTTTGCCCCCCCCCCCCCCCCGACATACACCAGCAATGGTTCTATGTGTCGTAAAGATAGCTTTTTTTCTTAATGAGTAAACTCTTTCCGTACTGAAGTCTTTTGTCGTTGCAACGAAAGAGATTGCGGAGACAATATTTTCCATGGTATTAAGAATCAATCTACATATTTACATTTATCTAACATGCCGTTTTATATGTGCATTTTTAGATAAGTGAACAAAGTATTCAACACCAGGATGATGCCAGACATGTAATAAAATATGGTTTTTTAAAAGTCCGGCTTGTTGCAGGAGCTACTGAGTTAGGTGTTCTGTTCTATTGGTTATGGAAGGCCCCAGTATCACTGCAAACGAATTAAAATCCATAATTGCTCAACCGCCCGTACCAGTGGAATCATCCGAATTACTAACTCATCTCCCAATCAATGAAAGGTAACTGTAGTCCCCATCGTAGCAGTCTCAGCACACGCCAAAAGACAGAAGGCGAAACCGCACAGAAATTTAACACGGCCAACTGTTCCCTGTCATACGATATCATCATTCATCGTAAACAATTGGAATATCGAAACATGATCAAAACGGATGAGACACACAGTTCACGGTGTGCACAGAGAACTTAACTCAGCAGCTCCTGCAACGAGCTGGACTTGGAATATGAGGAACCTGCAACAAGGAACATTTTTCAAAGTATAACAAGAGGGATGGATACCTCCAACTATCAAGGAGGGATGAAGTCATCATACTTTATCTACGCACTGGCCACAACAGAATGAGAAACTACATGTTCACCAAACTCAAAATAGGAACTACCAGCCTATGCCGCTGTACACTGGATAACATGACAACAAAACATGTTCTACAGGATTGCCCCCAGTACATAGACCTGAGAAGAACAATGTGGTCCACACCCACCTCCCTGGAAGAGAAACTATATGGGGCAACCAAATCACTTAAACAGACAGCTGCTTCATAAGAGAGTCTGGAATCCTCGTCTGAATGAACCATGATCGAACAAGATGAATTCAGAAGGCAATCAGCCATTGTATTTATGTCTCTCTTGCAACACCTGTGGTTGTTGTACTTGTGGTGCAGTTTTTTAAGTGCTCTGTGCACACCATGAGCTGTGTTTCATCTGTTTTTTTTTTTATAGTATTTCGATATTCCAGTTGTTTACGATGAACGATGATATCGTAAGACAGGTAACAGTTGGATGTGTTCACTTTCTGTGCGTTTTCGCCTTATGTCTTTTGGCGTGTGCTGCGATGCTATTATGAGGACAACAGTTACCTTTCTTTGTTTGGGAGATGAGTTAGTAATTTGGATGATTCCACTGGCACGGCGGTTGAGCGATTAAGGATTTTAATTCGTTTGCAGTGATACCGGGGCCTTCCATAACTATCGTTTGATGACGGTTCCAAATAATCAAAATGAGATTGACGCCCTATGTGATGAAACGTGGACGACCGAAATCGGCATGGCACACTGCGCGTAGAAACGTGCGGAAAGAGTTAACACTCGTCAAAATATCGAGATTTACGGACTGGGCCACTCAGACAATAATCCACAAACCTAACAAGCTGTATTTAATTCCATTTATTACAAATTTATTTTTTCAGACTGATTTTATGCGTTCGGTTCGCAATGATTACGTTTTTGTCCAGTAATTTAATCCACAATATGTTTTTTTTTTCTAAAATAATGTTGTTTTTTATTTCAGCGAATTGCAAGCATTTTGAAACTGGAAACAAACCCGTGAGTTCGTCCACTGATTTCCTCAAACTATTCACCAGATCTCGAAGTGTAATAATTTTGGAACGTATGAGCTCCTCAATATTAAAATACATTTGCTTCTTTAACTGCCATTGAATAAACACAAGGACAATATATCTGGAGATCTGCTTATCTACAAAGAACTTTCCGTGTGTTAAAGTCATTGTCTTTATATACAATAAAGTATCTGAAATTTGAATCAGGACACGATTTGTCTTCTATACAGTAGCTATCTACTGTAAAGTATACGAAATCATTCTACAGTAATTTCCGAGGACTATGACAAGTGCTAATTCACTCATGCATTTAATGATGAGGGTCAGTCCGATGTTTCAAGTTGAGTGTAAAGAGTACAAGCCATTTTGGTAAGTCATTTCTTTTTTTACAATTGTGCTTAATATTTATATGTAATGTGTATTTATAAAACACTTAAGAGTTATTTCTTACAAGGTAGTTTGCTGTTCATTTTGAAAATAATAGTATCTATATCTCGAGTGATAATTAAACATGTAATATTGGCTGCTTATATATAAAATATGCAACGACCCATAGCTGACTGTTCGAGTCATAACCAGAGGAAATAACAGCTAATCAAAATTTTACCTAACCTCCGGACGCTGCCATTAGGAATAGATTAATTAGTCAGACTAAGCGAAGAAACAAGGCAGCAAAATCGAACAAAATAATGCACTGAGGTCAGATGTCTTGGGCCGAAAAGCGCAAAAATTTCACAACTTGCGGTAAACCACAACATAGCGCATCCACGTCAATTATCGTTCTTTCGAGAGCGAACAATCCAGAAGAATAGACATGGGAAGAACTTCATTTTTTTGTTTTTCTTTTACCGAGTCGGGTTCTTGCAAGAAAACTGTCAACTGTTTAGTGTCACAAATATGTGGCTTTTCAGAAGAAAGTTGAGTAATCTAATCAATAGACAATTAAATAGAATAACAAAAGTGTTCTAAATAAAACCAAGGTAACAGAAAAGCTTATTACCGAGATCAAGGGAAACAATAATCATTGTCGGGTAATATAATGGGAAGGGGTCAGCTATTAAATATTGTGACCTATATGGGAAACATACAAGACACGATTAATATAAGAAAACAGACTTAACAGACAGAAACCTAAGACTACCGCAAAGGAGAAAGCAACAATAGAACTAACAAACTTGCGCAGAGACAGCAGTAAGCTAAAAATATAACTAACACACAAGTTCAAAGACAGTGTAAAGTAACAATAAAACAAACACAGGAGTGTAAAACAGTAAGAAGCAACAAATAGAACTAACACAAGAGTGTAAAGAAGTAGGAACTAAATATAGAACGAACATAGAAGTGTAGAGACAAGAGGAAGCAAATATAGAACTACCACAGGGGTATAAGGAAGTTTGAGAAAGAAATAGAACTAACACAGGGGTGTAGACACAGTAGGAAGCAATAACAGAACTAATGCACGAATGTAGAGAAGTAGGAAAAATTAATAGAACTAACACACGAGAGTAGAGTCAGGTTGTGTTCGGAATTCTGAAATCTGATATCGTATGTCTGTCACTTCCAATATGTATTCTAATATAAATGGTGGTTTAAACCATTCCCAAACCTACTTTAAATTTGCTCACATATTTCAATTGTTTAATTACCTTTGTTGTCTTGACAGATGGCCTGTAGCAAACAGCAGTAAATGTCGCCATATCTTATCAGGTGCATTTTACGACCAACAGCTTCTGTTACGAATGAATGTAGCAACGTTAGACACATATACTTACTTGGCCACTAAATGGAGCCAGATGTAGTCACACTTTACGACTATACATGATTCTGGATTAATTTTTCATCTCTTTTGGCAAATATATTCTGAAGTTTTTTAAACTCAATTTCGAATGCCCTTAAGCCTCTATTTATTTCTACTCTCCATGAATACAATCTGTCGCCAGATTATATCAATCATTTTCATTGATTGAAAAATTACTCACGGACGCTTTGAAAACATATGTTGTATATAAGTCTAATCGCATCGTTTAATATTCACACGTGTTCATAATCCTTCTACGATTTATAGCAATGTCTTGCAACCATATTCTAACGTCTATTTTCTCAATGCATTTATTGTATATATTGTCAATAAATTCAAATACATAAGGAGCGTTGTTATAAACTTCTTATATGATAAATGTACAGTAGAATGTATCATAATATCACGAACACGAATCAACTATCAGAATGGAGGGCGAAACATTAAATCGGTTTGCAGGGCAAAATGGTTGCGGCTGGGATATATCCTCACACATGTTCAACATTTATGCTGGGAACATCATGAGAAATGTAAGAAATGATGTCAGATTTGTGAAGTTCGACCCTTTAACCTTATAAAAAGTAAAAAAAACGTAAAGTACCCCCGTCACGTCAAGTGGTGTAAAGGAAATATGTTGTTAGTGACCATACATTTTACAGACCCTCGGCACATGATTTTTGAGGTAATGTGGTCGATATTACGCCCGTGCCGCTTTACTTTCCTAGAAAAAAAATCATGTACCCATTGGGGTAAACTGGGTAAACCGGAAGCCGTCGGTTGGGATCGAACCCTACCACTTGTCCTTTGTAGTCCAGTTCACTAACCACTGAGCTATCGCGGCTCCCTCTTTAACATTATATGATGACATAATTCCAGAACTCAGATAGGACGCACAGCTCACGGTGTGCACAGAGCACTACTCAGTATCTCAGGCAGCAAGCTGGACTTGGAAATATTAATATTTCCATGTATAGTTGGGACTTTGAAAAGCGGATTGATGGAAACATGGAGAGTTGGATTTATTGTTCCTTCGAGCCGAAGACGGTACATAGGGCAGAAATGGTAGACTCTCTATGTCCGACGCTTTTTGTTATCAAGTGTCAGATCCTGCAATTAATCCGCTTTCTATCACTCCTCATGTCCTTGTTCAGGGCGAACCGCTCAATCTCGACAAGGGAGCGTATGCATGCTGTTGTTGACTCTCGTATCAGTGTTCTATTAAGTTTTTTTGCCTCTAGGTGGGATTCTTTTTTCATTTACACTCTTGTTCCCATTTGAGAGCCTGATTATTAGATTCTCCTGTTGTCTCTTCTCATTCCAGGGCCGACATTTGACCGGTATCTTCTCGATATTAATCATGATATTTTTGGATGCTCTGACATTTCTCTTATTTCTGCACTGGTCTCAAATTTATTCCATGATAGACATATGTTCCTGAGGTATGTGCTTTGAAATGCATCAAGTTTCTTTTCTATTTCTTTAGTAGTTTTCCCAGCTCTCGTATGCACATGTAAAGGTGGATAATGCATTTGATTTGAAAATCATGAGCTTTGTTTTTGTCCTGGTCCTTAATAATTTCGATTGCAATATTTTGTCAAGGTTTCTGAAAATCATTGCTACCTTTGCTATTGTGATTCTAATTTATTTGCTTTGTGTCTCCTTGATTTATCCAGTTTCCGCAATATACAAATGATCTATTTCTTCCACTGATTTTTTCCATATGAATTGTTTTCTTCTTCTGGCCCAATTTGATGTTTCATTACTTTCGTCTTTTCTTGCTTAATCTCAAATCCTATTTCTCTATTCATTAATAGCATGACATTTTTTTGTGTGTGAAAGAAATGAATGTATAAAAAATAATTATTTTTTCGTTCAACTGGAAATTTTTAAAAAATATATTACTTAGCACAGCTCGAACACGTCAACTGATATTTTTGGGCCATGTGAAGAGACCCAATACCCAGCTGATGTAGTCATGGAAAGATAGGTATAAAGTAGTCAAGGCAGAGGCAGACCACACATTAAAAACAAAAAAAAAACGTGGTCTGATATCATCACATGATGTACAGGTAAAGCTACGTCAACGTGCGTGAAAGAGGGAGTGAAATAAGGTCCCATGGTAACCAACCTTCGAGGTGGTGGCGGTACCCAACATTGATGAAGCTATGAATGTTATTAAAAACTAAACGAACCTGTAGTAGAGCTACAGTGTACAAAGGGAAAAAAATGGGGGGAGGGGGTAAATAGTAAACAAAAGTATGCATATATATATATAATAACAACTACTAATCATCAGCATCATGTGCCATACCGGTTGGCGTAGGCGATCATGTCCCTCCACAATCTCTATCTACAGTGCATCGTATCAGTTCTGTTGTTGACTGTTTTCCATGCCATGACACCAAGCTATCCAGTATTTTCTCTCTTTGTCGTCCGCGATCTCTCTTTCCTTTTATTTTGCCAGTTGTAACCAAGTATTCCAACTTTCCTCTTCTCATGATGTGCCAGAAAAATGTTGATTGCTTCTTTCTGATGTTTTTTAAGAGCTCCCTTTTTGTGTTGGCCTCTTTGAGAACTTCCTCATTGGTCTTTTCAGCTGTCCAGGGAACT
Organism: Megaustenia siamemsis; assembly: GCA_032433765.1. Classification (NCBI taxonomy): domain Eukaryota; kingdom Metazoa; phylum Mollusca; class Gastropoda; order Stylommatophora; family Ariophantidae; genus Megaustenia; species Megaustenia siamemsis. The sequence goes on along the minus strand of JAVIAB010000088.1, from coordinate 39,126,949 downwards.
TTCAACATTCTTCTGAGAAATCCCATCTCTGTGTCCTCTAATCGTCTTTTCATTTGTTTGTCTATTGTCCATGATTCGCTTCCATAGTCTATATAGCACCGATGAGCTCTCTTTCTCATATATATATATATATATATATATATATATATATATATATTTACACATATGGATATACTATAACCTGTTATGGAAAATGTAAAACTGACTGAAATGAACAAAAGAATAGGAATGGCACAAAAGTTATTTTAATGCCATGAAAAGTATACTAGCATCAAAACAAATAACACCAGGGCTAAATCTAAGAATAGCAAAATCTTATATCTTCTCGATATTCCTGTATGGTGCAGAAACATGGACAAGAAAACAAAACAGTAAATTGGAGCCTTTTAAATGTGGATTATAGAAGAATAGGAAGAATTGAATTGAAAGAAAAGAAAACAAAAGATGAATTTTTCAAATAACTAAAAATTAAAAGAGAACTACTAAATACAATTCAAACAAGACAAATGAGATTTTGGGGACAGTTAAAAGACACAGCAGGAAATTAAAAGTAATCTTGGAAGGGAACATACAAGGTAAAAGAGGCAGAGGCCGACCAAGATTAACATCGACGAGTAACATCAAAAGATGGACCAGTCAGCCTATGACAACCTGCACCATCAAAGCAAGAGGTAGAGCGGAATGGCACTCCATGGTAGCCAACCTTCGATGCGGAGACGGCACTCGATGACTGGATACACATATACATACACACATATATGCATACACTTCCTCTTCTTCTACATTTCAGCTCCCTGTGGAGCATAGGTCTTCAACAAACACTTTCCACGTCTTTATGTTTCTTGCCATTATTTTAAGATCATTCCACGTTTTCACCATCATCTTTATCTCCGCTTCTGTCTGTCTTCTCCAAGAATTTCTTGGTCTTCCTCTTTGTCTTTTTCCCTGGGGATTCCAAAAAGGGCCTGTTGAGTAATACTCTCAGTTGGCTACAGTGTGTGTCCTATCCAGCGCCATCGTCTTCGCTGTATCTCTTTATCCACTTGTATTTGACTGGTACATTTCCATAATTCTATGTTAGTGATTTTGCCCTGCCATTTCCATCCTTTTATTCTGCGTAAGCATTCATTAATGAAAGTCTGTATATTCATGATTGTCAATTTTGTTGTTCTCCGTGTTTTACAGCCATATAATTGGACTGACTTAACATTTGAGTTGAAAATTTTTATTATTGTATTTAGCCTAATTTCTTTGGACTTCCATATGTTTTCCAGTGTAACAAAATCTCCTCTTGCTTTTGATATCCTTATTTTGGTATCATTTTCTGGTCCTCCCTCTTTATCTATATTACTGCCAAGATATATGTAAGATTGTACGTCTAGTAGAGGTATTTCTCCTAATTGTATTTGGCTATTGCCAACTTCATTAATTCTCACAATGTTGGTCTTATCTCTATTAATTTTCATATAGTTTTTCAAAATGTTCTTTCCATCTCTCCCTTTGTTCCCTTATATTACTAAGCAGATTTTCTTTCTTAATTTAATTAAGGCATCGATCTGTTTGTATTTTCCACTTAATTTCTTTGTGCTGTTGTACAGTTCTTTCATATTCCCTTTATTTGCTGTTTCCTCTGCCTCTTTAGCTAGTTCATCTATATATTTCATGTTATCCCTTTTAATGCATTTTCTCACTTCTTTGTTCATCTCTGTGTAAGCTTCCTGTGTCTTGGCTTTATTACTTTTCATTTTGCTTTTATTTATGTCTGCTTTCTTGTTCCTTCTTTCTTCAATTTTATGCAGGGTCTCTGCTGTCATCCATGCCTTATTCTGGCGTTCTCTTTTCCCCAGCGTTTCTTCGCATGTCTCTTCCATATATCCTTTACCTGTTTCCAATGATCTTCTATATTTATTGTATTTTCTAGTTGTTGGAGGACTTGGTATTTGTTTGATATTGTGACTGCGAATTTATCTTTAATTCCTTGTTCTTTACGAAACTCAACATTGAAATACTTTCTACCCTTATTCGTTGTAGTATACCTTTTTAATTTAATTTTAAGTTTGGCTAACAGAAGATGATGATCAGAAGCTATATCTGCCCCTCTATATACTTTTACATCCTGTAAGGATGACTTAAACTTATTATTAATACATATGTGATCAATTTGATTTTCCGTTCTATGATCTGGTGACACCCATGTAGCTTTATGTATTCTTTTATGTTGGAATATTGTTCCTCCTATGCTCCCTTGATTAAGGGCACAGAAATTCACAAATATCTCTCCATTCTCGTTTATATCTCCAAGTCCATGTTTTCCCATAATCTCTTTTCGAAGCCTATGTTGTCTGATCCTACTTTAGCAGTTAGGTCTCCCATCAATATTATAATATCCTTGGCTCGTCTTCCATCCATCTGACATTATAACTGTTTATATAATTCATCTTTAACTTCTTTCCTTCCTTATCTGCCTTTCAGCGTCGAGAGATTCATCTTTAACTATTTCATCATTATCATTGGTTTGTGGATAGCATTGGATAATGTGTATTTTTATTTTGTTATTTATTTTAAATGTAGTTACATTAGTCTTGTCCCTACTGCTTCCCATTCTATCAGTGTCTTCTGTGCATTCCTTGATAACATTTTAGTTACCCCTTCACTATGTTGTGCTCCAGGTTCCTGGTGTCCTCGTGATAAAATCATCTCTCCTGTATTTCGTTTTATTATTTCCGTTTCTAGCCATCTTGTTCCGCACATTCCCAGAAAATCTATTGTGTAATTCCTCATTTCTTCTGCTACTTGTGCAGGTTTTCCTTGTTCGTTTAGGGTACTTACATTCCAGGTGCCAATTCTGGAGGATTTCCTGGTAGACAAAAGGTGAGTCGGCAACCCGGACTCCTTACGGCTTTCTCCGGCTTGCGTCATACGTCTCTTAGACAGAGAGCCATTGTCTTTCCTGGATGACGGATTTACTTTTATTCCTTTCTTTGACTTGTTCATGTTTGTGAAATGTTATTCGGCTTATTTTTTTTTTTTTTACAGTATGGGTTAGCCAGTCCCATGCCCGCCATCATTTTTCGCCTCTTACGAACATGCCTGGTAGTAAGGTGACCATATTTTTTAAACCCTAATTCGGGACGGATAAATTTGACATAAATATTCCATCAATAAAATGAAATTTTTTTGTCTTTTTCATGTGAATTATACATATATTTTAAAACTAATTAAAACACCTAACAATATAGACTTACAAAACGTTATCAGGAGATTAAAAAAACATTAGTGATACTCACTTAAATGGAAGGTGAAGCAGAGTTGCTGTAATTTTTTTTATCTGTCTTTCAGTTTCAGTATTTCAGATTTAAAACTTGGAGCGCATTTTACTGTTACTATTTCGCCAAATGAACAGCCAGTTCAACTTTTTAAACATTTTCTACACAACAACGGAATAATGTCTATTTTTAAGTCGAAGAGACGTTTATCATATTGGCAAAATTGGTAAACGTTTGTGTTCCTAATGTATTTTAACAAATCCGGGACAAAAGCTAAAAAATCCGCCAAAATCGGGACAAATTCGGGACAGTGACAAATCTGGGACAAAGGTTCAAAAAACAGTAAAAAATCGGGACTGTCCCGGAAAAATCGGGACGTCTGGTCACCTTACTGGTAGGGTACAGCGCCACTTTTCTTTACTCCCCTTTCGGGTCCCGGCAGCGCACGGGCGATACATATACACACGCACAAACACATAAATACATACGTGCATATACACATGTACATACATATACTGCCTTTGGTTTTTTTTTCCTTCATAACAAAATAAAGTGAAAACAATTGGCTGAAAGAATAATGGTCGCAAAAGTAAATTATTTCCTACATTGCCTGGGTCTGTCCAGATCAGGAGGCTAGAGGTGGGGAGGTTCTGGGTTGTGTTTATTTCCTGGCAATTACTTGCTATATAACAGTCTTCGTATACATGACAGCGCTTTGAATTCTGTCTCAATAACAGAAGAAAAAAAAATGTTGAACCTGTTAGAGGAAGGAGAGAGATAGGCGAAAGAATTAGTTTCACATATACCATTTTGGGAAACGACCGACTCAGTCCACTTGTAAACCGTATCAGTCAACAAATCAACGGCATATATGAAGCAAATCATTGCAAGTACAGTCACTAATGACCAGAACAAGCAATGTATATAGGGACTCGGTAGCCTAGTTGAGAAAACCACCCGACTGGGCTACCGACATTCGGACAACCCGTGATCGATTCCCGCTGAAAGCAGTGTGAACTGTACTCGCGGTTGGAAAAAAAAAAAAACACCCGCGGTCGACCAGCCACTGGCAGAAATGGGTACCAGGGTAGTACTCTGGGCAGGTGAGTAATGCCGCCTTGCATAAAAAAAAAGTAAAGTACTCCCGTCACGCCAAGTGGCATATAGGGAATATGGTTTTAGTGACCATATATTTTACAGACCTTCAGCACATGATTTTTGGGGTAATGTGGTCGGTATTACGCCCGTGCCGCTTTACTTTCCCAGAAACAAATCCGCCGCCTCGCATGGTGAGTGCTTGAAGCGACCGAGATAGGCGACCGAGCACACGTGAAAACGTTCTAAGACGTCATTTCAAGTCTCGTACTTTACCTTTACCTTACATACAACGTCAAGCAATCTTATATTCAAGGAAATAAAAATAAACCTCAAAAGAATAACAAACTATTTGGCGATATTTATTGTTTTCTTATTTAATGGAATGTTAAGATTAACTCCACCATAGATACCAGAACAGTGTGCAGGCGTATGCAATGGATGGATGGAGAAACATAAACACATCTACTTGGTTTGTCCGGAAAGCATTAACATTGATTCACTGAACCCCTAATCGTTAATTTCGACAGCTCCTTTCATGTCACGATGTGTGTTAAATGTCGATTGGACAAATTTAAATTGTGCGTGACATGTGATCACTAGGGACACTCTTGTACACTATTTATAGAATTGTAATTAACACCATGTACACACTTCATCCACGGAACAATAAACACGCTCCTTGCTTATTTTTACTGGTGTATAGTTCAGAGCATATTACGCATATCTGCCGTCAATTAAATCTTAATTGGCCCCATTAGATGCACTAGATAATTGAACCGTTGAAATTTAAGTTTGTTTTTCTTCGTCCTTTTACATTCTCTACACGGCGATTTTAATAACTCATTAAAAAGGAAAATATAATTCCTTAAATTTACTCGTCTATTTATATTGTTTCAGTAAAGAATAATATATATGAACAACTGGAACACAGAACATCAAGGCTGCAGGACAAAAATTGCAAACAGATTGAAATACCACCTTTTTTAACACTACAGAAGTACAGGGTGCTTTTAAAGTCGCAGTGCAGTGAATTTCTACTCTCGGAAGAAAAACGTCACCAGAAATGCGGTTAACTAATGCGTCACACAAATTGTAAAATAAATGGTATTATTCAAATATACTTGACTGCTATCGGCGAGCTTATAATGGGTAATGTTGGTATTAACACAATAAAGTTGTGCCTAAAGCATATGTTGAAAATGTCCACCACGGGCCTCAAGACATGTCGCGATTCGTCTTTCCATATTTGCGAATACCTTCAGAATAATGTCTGGTGATATTTGTTTAATCTTGTCTACTATTTCAGTCTTTAGGTCATTAATTGTCTGCGGATTATTTTCATAAACTTTCCCCTTCAATGCCCCCCCCCCACAGATAATAATCTGGGGGTGTTAGATCTGGTGAACGAGCAGGCCAGATCCCACGTGAAATAATGCGATTTGCAAATATGCTTTCTAAATAATTGAGTGTTGATGTGGCTGTGTGTGCTGTTGCCCCATCCTGCTGAAACCAGGATTCCATAATTTCCCGTTCAGTAAGGCGTGCTATGAACGGTTCCAGAATTAAAGTACGGTAACGTTCTGCATTTATTGTTTCATTAAAAAATATAGGTCCTATTATCCGCATACGACTTATAGCGCACCACACTCCGACTTTTTGATCGTAAAGCGGCACTTGATGAAATTCATGGGGGTTTTCACTGCTCCACAGCCGATTGTTCTGACTGTTCACATAACCGGATAAATGAAACCAGGCCTCATCAGTGAAAAAAGTGACGTCAAGGATGGCAGCGCCATGTTCATAAATAAAATTCTGAAACCACATGCAGTAGTTTAAACGGGATTCATAATCTCTTTCTTGGAGTTGAGACACTTCAGTTAATTTGTATGGACGATAGTGTAGTTCACTTCTTAAAACCTTGTGAACAGAACTCTTAGATATTTGCACCTGTTGAGACAAGTGGTTTAAAGATGCATTTGGACTCATTGTAATTCTGTCTTGGAGTTCCATAATTTGGTCTTGTGAAATTGAAGGTCTTCCAGATCGGTGGGTGTTTCTTTAATGACTGTGCATTATTTGAAAATCTAGTTGTTCCAATTTATTTATGTAAATCACGCATCATGTACTGCTGTAGCTTGTTCCTTTTTCGGTAAAGTTAAACATATAACATCACTATTCACAAAAGGTATTCGAAATATCCACCACGTTTTAGTTGGCAAATGTTGATACGTTTTTTCATATTGTCAAAAACCTTACGCAGTATGGGCTGTGTAACATTATTAATGTTGTTGGCGATTGAAACCTGCAGCTCATCGAGTGTGTGGGGATTGTTTTCGTACACTTTTCCTTTCAGTTCACCCCAGAGATAGTAGTCCATTGGAGTAAGATCAGGAGACCGTGCAGGCCAAATTCCGCGAGAGATTATACGATTAGCAAAAATTTCATATACAAATTCCAGTGATTTTACAGCAGTGTGAGCAGTTGCGCCATCTTGTTGAAACCAAGCTTTTTCAATTTCTGGCTCAGAAAGTTGGGTTACGAATCGCTCCAGTATGTTAATCCTGTATCTTTCTGAATTTATTGTGTCATAGAAGAAAATTGGGCCGATTATCCGCTGACGACTCATTGCACACCACACTCCTACTTTCTGATCGTGGAGAGGCACTGGGTGCAATGCATGTGGATTTTCATCACTCCAAAGACGATCATTCTGCCTATTCACGTACCCAGACAAATGGAACCATGCTTCATCTGTGAAGAAAGTGAAATCAAGGATTTCCTCACCTTCTTGGGCTAGAAAATTCTCAAACCACATACAATAATTAATTCTGGATTGGTGATCTAATTCTTTTAATTGAGGAACGACGGAAAATTTGTACGGATGTAACTTTAATTTTTTTTTCAGAACTCTATGAACAGTACTGCTTGATTTGTGTACTTGTTGAGCCAGCTTTCTTATTGATTTGCCAGGACTCATTAGAATGCTGTCCTGGATGTTGAGAGATGTTACTTCAAGAACAGATGGTCTACCAGGACGGCTAACATCATGTACACTACCGGTGTTTTGAAATTTGATTATTAAATTACTCACAGTATTTCGATGAGGCACTGGTGTATCAGGAAATCTATTCACAAATTGTTCAACAACCCCATTAGTATACTTGCCGCCGTTACGGAACACATGCTCCACTATAAATACTCTTTCTTCAATCGTTAACACCATTGTAAGCCAGATCTATCATGTAGCAGTGATGTTTAAATGAACACGTAAATGGTGATTGAACTATTACGTCATACATAGATAAAATTTAGGTGCGTAATTATTTCAACAACAAAAAATGCACAGTCATTAAAGAGACACCCTATATGATGAGAAGTAGAAGAGGTGCGCGTGGCCGTGCGGCTAAAACCACTGTTCCGCTGGCTGAAAAGCCTACGTTCGGTGTTCGAAGCCCGCGGTAGACAGAAAGGATTTTTTCTATCGGGGGTTGAAATAAAAATCCTGAGTCTCAACCGTCGTGGCGACTGCTTGACCAAGCGGCCTTTATCCCTCTGGTTCTATCGTTGCCCCCCGTCATACACCAGCAATGGTACTATGTGACGTAAACATAGTTTTTTTTACAGAAGTATGATTGGTACGAGTAAATGAATATCTGGAATAGGACAAGGCTTCGTGTTGTCACCATTTTTGTTTATCACTCACTTTGCCACAATATGCACGGATGCCATATCACAGGGTGACGATATAAATGAATTACTTTTTGCTGACGATCCGGCCCTAATCATCATCATGTGCCATTCCGGTTGGCGTAGGTGGTTATGTCCCTCCACAGTCTTCTATCTATAGTGCATCGTATCAGTTCTGTTGTTGACTGTTGTCCATGCCATGACACCACGCTATCCAATATTTTCTCTCTTTGTCGCCCGCGATCTCTCTTTCCTTTTATTTTGCCAGTTGTAAACAAGTATCCCAAATTTTCTCTTCTCATGATGTGCCCGAAAATTGTTGATTGCTTCTTTCTGATGTTTTTTAAGAGCTCCCTTTTTGTGTTGGCCTCTTTGAGAACTTCCTCATTGGTCTTTTTAGCTGTCCAGGGAACTTTCAACATTCTTCTGAGAAATCCCATCTCTGTGGCATCTAATCGTCTTTTCATTTGTTTGTCTTCTGTCCATGATTAGCTTTAGGCCCTAATACCTTTCGAATAAATACAGATTCATCATCTCCTGTCCTTGAATAATGAATGTAAAGTACATAACATGAAAATAAACATTTAAAAAACTGAATAAATAGGAAGAAAAAAATATATTAAACATAACGATAGAACATCAAGTTATAAAACAAGTAACAAACTTCAAATATCTTGGAACAATATTTTCTGAAGATGGCAAAATCAATATAAAAAAAAATAGATATCCGATGCAACAAGGCAAACCAAATATTGGTACAGCTATCCCTTATACTTCAACACAAATCAATACCAATTACCATCAAGAATCATCTTATACAGAGTATATTCATTCCAACTTTGTGCTAGCAATACTAAACATGGTCACTTACGTCTAAACATAATGAAAGCTTGTCACCACATAGATGTAATGTCTGAGAAAAGCGCTTGGAGTAACCAGAAAAGACTGAATACGAAATTATATAAGAAAAATAGTAGCCACTAAACCAATCCTAAACTACATACAGAAACAAGAAATAAACTGGTTCGCCCATCTATACCGAAAGTAAAATGGACAAACATCAACTGACAATGATCCAGTTTTGAATCTTTCAAAACTACGTGAACTAGAAATGTGTACCTTCCTCAACCCCGAGCGGGTACAAGAGGAGGTAAAAAGGTAATGGAACCTCTGATGAATGTGACTGTAGCACGGTAAATTACCGCTAAACATCTGCTAAAATGATGGCAATCATTTGATGAAAAGGCTATTGTGATCATCACAGGTGTGTCAAGCTGTATGGAGACGCTATACGCTGATGAACGCTTTCATTGAACTTATGAATATGGTGCGCCTAAATATGTACAAAGAATGTGAAGTTCGAATAGACATCACAATACATTATGAAATGTTCGAGTTTACTTGTCTCTCCATCACTGTTTTAGCTGTATCTAAATTCATATTTCACTGTCAATTATGTAAATGCATGATTCAATTTGTGTGTTTCTAATTAGTTCTTTCCATACATTTTCTATATGATAATGTTAATATTTGATGAAAAGCAATTATTAAAATATGACTGTTCATTCAGTTTATTATTGATTTTCGTCAAATTGGCGTCTCTTCAATCAAAAAGGAGGGTGTTGAATCACTTTCAAATGGCGAAGTCTATGAATAATAAGTGATTCATTCAGCACTCGAATTGTGCACGCATCTATCTCATGTTGTAGGTTGTCACTTTGCGTGTTGGTGTTAGCCAGTTCTAAGCTTATGACCTAATTGAAAGATGTTCTTAAGATTATATTAATAACTGTCAGCAAAAAGTATATTCGACATCGACAAGTCGACATAATAACTGAAAATCGATCGCAAGACGATATTCTGTCAATCGGCCACAAGACTATATTATGACTGACAATCGGTCACAGGAGGACATTCTAACTGAGTATCGATCGCAAGGCGTTATTCTAACTGACAATCAGTGACAAGACGACATTCTAACTGACAAGCGGTGACAGGACGACATTCTAACTTACAGGCAGTGACAAGACGACATTCTAACTGACAAGCGGTGACAGGACGACATTCTAACTGAGAAGCGGTGACAAGACGACATTCTAACTGACAAGCGGTGACAAGACGACATTCTAACTGACAAGCAGTGACAAGACGACATTCTAACTGACAATCCGTGACAAGACGACATTCTAACTGACAAGCAGTGACAAGACGACATTCTAACTGACAAGCAGTGACAAGACGACATTCTAACTGACAAGCGGTGACAAGACGACATTCTAACTGAGAAGCGGTGACAAGACGACATTCTAACTGACAAGCGGTGACAAGACGACATTCTAACTGACAAGCAGTGACAAGACGACATTCTAACTGACAATCCTTGACAACACGACATTCTAACTGACAAGCAGTGACAAGACGACATTCTAACTGACAAGCAGTGACAAGACGACATACTAACTGACAAGCGGTGACAAGACGACATTCTAACTGACAATCGGTGAAAAGACGACATTCTAACTGACAAACAGTGACAAGACGAAATTCTAACTGACAAGCAGTGATAAGACGACATTCTAACTGACAATCAGTGACAAGACGACATTCTAACTGACAAGCAGTGACAAGACGACATTCTAACTGACAATCAGTGACAAGACGACATTCTAACTGACAAGCAGTGACAAGACGACATTCTAACTGACAATCAGTGACAAGACGACATTCTAACTGACAAGCGGTGACAAGACGACATTCTAACTGACAAGCGGTGACAAGACGACATTCTAACTGACAATCGGTGAAAAGACGACATTCTAACTGACAAACAGTGACAAGACGAAATTCTAACTGACAAGCAGTGATAAGACGACATTCTAACTGACAATCAGTGACAAGACGACATTCTAACTGACAAGCAGTGACAAGACGACATTCTAACTGACAAGCGGTGACAAGACGACATTCTAACTGACAAGCAGTGACAAGACGACATTCTAACTGACAATCCTTGACAACACGACATTCTAACTGACAAGCAGTGACAAGACGACATTCTAACTGACAAGCAGTGACTAGACGACATACTAACTGACAAGCGGTGACAAGACGACATTCTAACTGACAATCGGTGAAAAGACGACATTCTAACTGACAAACAGTGACAAGACGAAATTCTAACTGACAAGCAGTGATAAGACGACATTCTAACTGACAATCAGTGACAAGACGACATTCTAACTGACAAGCAGTGACAAGACGACATTCTAACTGACAATCAGTGACAAGACGACATTCTAACTGACAAGCAGTGACAAGACGACATTCTAACTGACAATCAGTGACAAGACGACATTCTAACTGACAAGCGGTGACAAGACGACATTCTAACTGACAAGCGGTGACAAGACGACATTCTAACTGACAATCAGTGACAAGGCGACATTTTAACTGACAAGCGGTGACAAGACGACATTCTAACTGACAAGCGGTGACAAGACGACATTCTAACTGACAAGCGGTGACAAGACGACATTCTAACTGACAAGCAGTGACAACACAACATTCTAACTGACAAGCAGTGACAAGGCAATACTCTAACTGACAAGCAGTTTCAAGACGACATTCTAACTGACAAACAGTGACAAGGCAATATTCTAACTGACAAACAGTGACAAGACGATATTCTAACTGACAAGCAGTGACAAGGCAATATTCTAACTGACAAGCAGTGACAAGACGACATTCTAACTGACAAGCGGTGACAAGACGACATTTTAACTGAGTATCGATCGCAAGGCAATATTCTAACTGACAAGCAGTGACAAGACGACATTCTAACTGAGTATCGGCTGCAAGGCAATATTCTAACTGACAAGCCGTGACAAGACGACATTCTAACTGAAAAGCGGTGACAAGACGACATTCTAACTGACAAGCGGTGACAAGACAACATTCTAACTGACAAGCAGTGACAAGACGACATTCTAAGTGACAAGCAGTGAAAAGACGACATTCTAACTGACAAGCAGTGACAAGACGACATTCTAAAAACATCTCGGTGGGAAGACGCATTCTAATTGACAATCGATTGCAAGACACCATTCCAACTGACAGTCGGACACCGGACAACATTCTAACTGACAATCGATCACAAGACGAAATTCAAATTGACAATTGATAACAAGAAAACATTCTAACACAAAATCGATTACAAGACAACAATCTAACTGAAAATCGATCACAAGACAACATTCTAACTGAAAATCTATGACAAGACAACATTCTAACTGAAAATCGATGACAAGACAACATTCTAACCGACAATCGATAACAAGACAACATGGTAACCGACAATCGATGACAAAACAAAATTCTAACTGACAATCGATGACAAGACAACATTCTAACAGACAATCGATGACAAGACAACATTGTAACCGACAATCGATGACAAAACAACATTCTAACATACAATCGATGACAAAACAACATTCTAACATACAATCGATGACAAGACAACATTCTAACTGAAAATCGATGACAAGACAACATTGTAACCGACAATCGATGACAAAACAACATTCTAACATACAATCGATGACAAGACAACATTGTAACATGCATCTCTGTCCTCGCCACAACCCGTACTTTGGTCATGTCTGTATATAACAGCAATTCTCAAAATGTTACGATTTTCGCCATCGTTTATTTGTTAATATCTTAAATAAAAATCAATATTACAAATTAAATAGTTTAACTGTCATGTGAGAATTGAAAGCAGGTCATGGATAATTAAAGCAGAATTTGAAAAAAGAAGAATATAATTATAATCGGATTCCAGACGTTTATTTTAATGAAATATATAACAAGAACGATCTCTACAAAATTACATTTTCACAACACGCTGTGCACAATAGTGAAATTACGAACCCCGTGCGCATAAACGTTCATTTTCCTTCTGGCCACAACGCAGTATACAGGGTTGGCATTTGATTTTTATTTTTCGTTCTAGTTCGATTTAAAAAAAAATATTTGTTATTTAAAAATTCTAAATACATATATGTGTATGTGCAGTATGCCTGTTGCTGCTGAAGGCCTATTGAGCCGAAACGCCGTTCTAATTTGTGTCGTCCTGTTATTACGTAAAGCTTTAACAATACCGTTTTTTTTTCTATTTAAAGAAAAATTAATTCATTTCTCCTTACAATTAGATTTACTGCAGCTTTACATCGTACAATTAGATTTACTGCAGCTTTACATCTTACAATTAGCATTACTGCAGATTTACATCTTACAATTAGCTTTACTGCAGATTTCCATCTTACAATTAGCATTACTGCAGATTTCCATCTTACAATTAGAATTACTGCAGATTTCCATCTTACAATTAGCTTTACTGCAGATTTACATCTTACAATTAGCTTTACTGCAGATTTCCATCTTACAATTCGCATTACTGCAGATTTTCATCTTACAATTAGCTTTACTGCAGATTTACATCTTACAATTAGCTTTACTGCAGCTTCACATTTTTTAATTTTTTTTTTTGCATTTCTAGGCCTTGACCTGTGCTACTTTTAAAAAATGCCAAAATGGCTTTTAGTTATATCGATAATTGTTAGTGTTGCCAAATATATTACTGAAGATGACATGAGCCTTATAGATTCTGTTCACTATCAACATTAATAAATTACGTTAGTGGCTCACTTTAATATGATCATTGAATGATGTGAAATTTCTATATGAATTCTTTATTTTTATATATTTGATATTTTAGAATGTAATGTTTATGGGAATGAAGATTTCACAAATAGAGACAAATTTGATAATTTCATTGAGAATGTTCATTTATAAAGAATAATTGTTACTAAAATGTAATTACTATTTCTCTTTGATAACTTGAATAGACTATAGAGGGATCATAAGCCTGTTATTTGAACAAACTGAGATGAATCTTAAACCGTTTATGTGAATAGATTATTAAATAATCTTAAACCGATTATATTTCTGAAATTAATACGTTAACAGGATAACTAATTTAGCAACGATATACAGGTGTGTTAACACGCAGTAACAAATACATTGTTTTCTTTGTTTCCGTCAAACTGGATCTTAATGCAACTGTTTCATCTTTTTCATAAGTGTCTCAATAATTACCGCTCTGCTTCTTTTGTCCAGACAATAGCGTCAAAGGGGCGCTTGTTGCGTTGTCGTAGTTTCTGAGCTGACGTTATTGCGCCCAATACATTCAACTTCAGGTTAATCATTTATTCCTGCGATATCTACGTACAAGTAAATTGATTGGTCAGCTCCGGTTCACTTTTTCTAATTTCAGCAGTAAGCTGAGTCACTGATTACTTTTAGCTAATCCAATGCCTGGGAGACTTCGTCCTCTATCTTAAAAGATTGATTATATGCAGTTTTTGTCGCTATATACAAGATATGATTGATTGGTATTTGACATAACGCTAACCTTCATCATCAGGTCGCATGCACTTTGCAGAACGTTGCATTCACCACAGTCCGTCTGAAAGAATCTCTGTCTCTAGCCAGATCTCCCACAGAACGTTGCATTCAAAACAGCCCGTCTGAAAGAATTGCTGTCTCTAGCCAGATCTCCCACAGAACGTTGCATTCACCACAGTCCGTCTGAAAGAATCTCTGTCTCTAGCCAGATCTCCCACAGAACGTTGCATTCACCACAGTCCATCTGAAAGAATCTCTGTCTCTAGCCAGATCTCCCACAGAACGTTGCATTCAAAACAGCCCGTCTGAAAGAATCTCTGTCTCTAGCCAGATCTCCCACAGAACGTTGAATTTAAAACAGCCCGTCTGAAAGAATCTCTGTCTCTAGCCAGATCTCCCACGGAACGTTGCATTCAAAACAGCCCATCTGAAAGAATTGCTGTCTCTAGCCAGATCTCCCACAGGACGTTGCATTCACCACAGTCCGTCTGAAAGAATCTCTGTCTCTAGCCAGATCTCCCACAGAACGTTGCATTCACCACAGTCCGTCTGAAAGAATCTCTGTCTCTAGCCAGATCTCCCACAGAACGTTGCATTCAAAACAGTACGTCTGAAAGAATCTCTGTCTCTAGCCAGATCTCCCACAGAACGTTGCATTCAAAACAGCCCGTCTGAAAGAATCTCTGTCTCTAGCCAGATCTCCCACAGAACGTTGCATTCAAAAAAGCCCGTCTGAAAGAATTGCTGTCTCTAGCCAGATCTCCCACAGAACGTTGCATTCACCACAGTCCGTCTGAAAGAATCTCTGTCTCTAGCCAGATCTCCCACAGAACGTTGCATTCACCACAGTCCATCTGAAAGAATCTCTGTCTCTAGCCAGATCTCCCACAGAACGTTGCATTCAAAACAGCCCGTCTGAAAGAATCTCTGTCTCTAGCCAGATCTCCCACAGAACGTTGAATTTAAAACAGCCCGTCTGAAAGAATCTCTGTCTCTAGCCAGATCTCCCACGGAACGTTGCATTCAAAACAGCCCGTCTGAAAGAATTGCTGTCTCTAGCCAGATCTCCCACAGGACGTTGCATTCACCACAGTCCGTCTGAAAGAATCTCTGTCTCTAGCCAGATCTCCCACAGAACGTTGCATTCACCACAGTCCGTCTGAAAGAATCTCTGTCTCTAGCCAGATCTCCCACAGAACGTTGCATTCAAAACAGTACGTCTGAAAGAATCTCTGTCTCTAGCCAGATCTCCCACAGAACGTTGCATTCAAAACAGCCCGTCTGAAAGAATCTCTGTCTCTAGCCAGATCTCCCACAGAACGTTGCATTCAAAACAGCCCGTCTGAAAGAATTGCTGTCTCTAGCCAGATCTCCCACAGAACGTTGCATTCATCACATCTCTTCTGAAAAAAATCTCTTGTCTCTAGGGAGATCTCCCAAAAAATGTTGCATTCACCACAGACCGTCTGAAAGAATCTCTGCTTCTAGCCATATCTCCCACAGAACGTTGCATTCATCACATCCCTTCTGAAAAAAATCTCTTGTCTCTAGGGAGATCTCCCAAAAAATGTTGCATTCACCACAGACCGTCTGAAAGAATCTCTGCTTCTAGCCAGATCTCCCACAGAACGTTACATTCACCACTTGCCGTCGGAAAGAATCTCTGTCTCTAGCCAGATCTCCCACTTCTTCTGTTGTCATGTTCAATGTCTCCTTGATGTCCTGACACCACCTTCTTCTTGGCCTGTCCCTGATGCGCCGCCCAGGAGCATACCTTCCATTATTATTCTTTCCAGCCCAAAATGTTTTTTGACGTTGCCACAGTATTTTTATATTCTCTAGAACGATGTTTATAAGCCAGTTCTTTTTAATGTTTAAATAATGTAATGTTTCCAATGCTTCGACTCATAATCCAACGTATCTTAAGCATTTTCCTGTTACATTTTGTTTCGAATTAATCTACATTCTTCCTTGCTGTTGTCCATGATTCACAACTGTATGTTACTATCGGGCAGATATACAATAAGTTTAAATGTACCACCTTGTAGCTATTGTGCCACATGTTCTTCATGGAACGTTAAATAACTTTTTACAAATTCATCAATAACTTACTAATGTTGTTTAGATAGGGCACTTGGTTGCGATAGCCTTATTTCATAAAGCCAACCCCCCCCTCCCCCCAAAAAAAAAAAAACATGAATACTTATAGATAAAGTTGTTTATCTCTCATGATAGAACAATTCTTATTGTGCTGATATGTACAAAGTCAGTTTATTTTATCCCCTTGATATGTTAAACTTCTCTTTCGTTTCTACCGCATTGGGTGTCGAGAGGGATACAAAGCTATAATTCTAACTCTTCTTGCAGCCTCAATCATGGACGCTGTTGTAGAGTTCCTTTGATGCTTTCACTCCAACTTAGTTGTATGCTGTAGAATAGAGGTCAAATTCATTATTACTAACCATTTATAGGTTCATTTAATAATAAATGTGTTCTGGACATATTTTTTGTTTTAGTAATGATGAACAGTCTGGCGTAGTGCCAACCACTTTATTGGAAAATCTCTCTCTCTCTCTCTCTCTCTCTGCGATCAAGACTCAATCAGAGTAGGATTCAAGACTCTCTCATGAAGTCAGCTGTCTGTTTAAGTGATTCGATTGCCCCAAATAGTTTCTCTTCCAGGGAGGTGGGTGTGGACCACATTGCTCTTCTCAGGTCTGTGTACTGAGGGCAATCCTGTAGAACATGTTTTGTAGTCATATTGTCCAGTGTACAGTGGGATAGGCTGGTTGTACCTATTTTGAATTTGGTGAACATGTGATTCCTCATTCTATTGTGGCCAGTGCGTAGGCGAAGTATGACGACTTGATTCCTCCTTGATAGTTGGTCGTAACAGTCCCTCTGGAGAATGTGTCCTTTATAAAAGTGTTTTTTTCTATAAAAATTACAAAATATGAAGGTAATTGAAAAGGGAAGTAATATTGATCTAAATTAACAGTAATGAAATATTTATGTGTTATTTCCCTTACACCAAATCGTCGCGTCGACGCTGCTCAATGCAAAGATTAGAATATAACGTTAAATGTACAGTTGTGGTTTACATATAGAACGAGATTAACTTCGAATGTTCGAAAATATGTAAGTAAATCAAATAAATCCTAGTTAGCTATGCAGGATTTATTTTTATTTACCTACATATTTGTGTGTGTATTATTTGTATGTTCCTTCTGAAGGCCTATTGGCCCGTTCAAATTGGTGTCTTCTATAAATAAGTAAAGCTTTAACCATACCACTCTCCCACTTTTTTCACTTCACATTCACCTTAACATTCACCTTCACATTTACCTTCACATTCACCTTCACATTTACCTTCACATTCACTTTCAGATTCGGCTTTACTGCAGCCTCCCAACTTGATTCATTTATTTGCATCTCCTTGCCTTGACCCCTTTCTTTTTTAGCCGGTAGTCAGGAACACTTTCCCTCTGGTAAATGTTAAGGAGGTAGATGTTAACGTAGTAAAATGTTACATCTTCTCAATATTCCTGTATGGTGCAGAAACATGGACATTAGACAAGAAAACAGAACAGAAAATTGAGGCCTTTGAAATGTGGATTTATAGAAGAATAGGTAGAGTTGGATGGAAAGAAAAGAAAACAAACGATGAAGTTTTAAAACAACTAAAAATTAAATTAGAACTATCTATCTATTGACCTTTTGAGCCGTAGCCGGCCCGTACGGCGTAGACCAAGATACTCCTTCTCTTATCTGAATTTCTGTTCTAGCAGTTTTCAATTCTTTTAAAGATATTTTATCAAATCTCGCCATTTGTCTCTGTTCTGTGTGAGCAACTCTATCTCATTGAGGGAGCCAATTCCTGCTGCTCTTGCCTCTCTCATCAATGTTCTTCTCAGTGTCTCTCTGGGTCTCCCTCTTTTCCTCTTACCTGTTGTTTCCCACATGAGGGCTTGCTTTGCTATTCGGTTTTTATCTCTTTTCATCACATGTCCAACATATGACCATCGTCTTTTCTTTATTGTTGTTGTTGCGTTAGTCAGCTTTCAACTCTGACGAAGACACTAGAGAATAGGACCTGAATTTTGCGTGTTAGTCCATTTTTCCCTGGCAGCCGTGTGTACAGGGGTCCCTCGCCGCGCACTCTTCTCTATTACTGAAGATATTAGTGGTTGATTGGCGCTTTCTCTAATTTCCTCGTTTGTTTTGAATTCAGTCCGCGCTATACCAAGACTTTTCCTAAGGCATTTATTTTCGAATGCGTTCATCTTTGTTTCAATGTCTCTTGTTGTTTTCCAGCTATCACACGCATACGTAAGAGAGTTGATAGTACATTTGATTTGAATAGTCTAAGTTTTGTGTTTGTGCTGATGAGCTTTGACTTCCATAACTTTTCAAGGCTTCTGAAAGACATTGTTGCTTTAGCTATTCTGATTCTAATTTCTTTACTTGTATTCCCTTCTCGATCAATGTGACTTCCAAGATAGATAAAGTGATTGATCTCTTCCACTGGTTTGTTTTCCATGTATGTTTTGTTATCTGTTGGAATTAAGCTTTTCATGACTTTAATTTTTTCATGGTTGATCTCAAGTCCAATTTTGCTGACTATTGATGATAGTTCATTTGTGTTTTCCTGCATCGTTTTTATCTGACTGTTGATGAGAACAATGTCATCAGCAAAGTCGAGGTCCTCCAAATGGTCTCCTTGTATCCATTCGATGCCTTTATTACCAGTGCAGCGTTTCTGCATTATGAAGTCCATAACAACTCCAAATAACAAGGGCGATAAAATACATCCTTGTTTAACCCCAATTTCTACTGGGAAACATTCGCTCAGTCCTTCCTCTGTTCGAACTGCACATGTGTAACCATCATACATGTCTTTAATAATATTTATGATTTTCGATCGTAAGCCATATTGCTTCAGAATTTTTCCACAAAGAATCTCTATGAATACTATCAAATGCTTTTTTAAAGTCGATGAAGTTAAGTACAAAAGGTTTTTGCTTTTCAATGTGTTCCTCCAATATAAGTCGTAGAGTAAAAATGTGGTCACGGCAGCTTCTCCTTTTTCTAAACCCAGCCTGTTCTTCACGCATTACTGCATCTATGAATCCTTTATTCTATTTAGGATGATTTTGCAGAATAACCTTGAGGCAACTGACAAAATGGTCACGCCTCTCCAGTTGTTATAATCTCTAAGATTGCCCTTTTTGGAATCTTAACAATGCTTCCATTTTTTTCATTTATGAGAAAAGAGAACTACTAAGCACAATTAGAACAAGACAAACTATATTTTTGGGACATGTTAAAAGACACAACAGCCTAATAAAAGTAATATTAGAAGGGAAAATACAAGGTAAAAGAGGCAGAGGCAGACCAAGACTAACGTGGACGAGTAACATCAAAAGATGGACAAGTCAACCTATGACAATCTGCACCATCAAAACAAGAGACAGAGTGGAATGGCGCTCCGTGGTAGCCAACCTTCGATGCAAAGACGGCTCTCAATGATGATGAAATGTTAAGGACGGCCTAGAGATAAATGTTTTAGGTAATTGAAAATTAGGAATCAGGACAAAGCTCATCATCATCATTGAGTGCCGTCTCCGCAACGAAGGTTGGCTACCATGGAGCGCCATTTTGCTCTATCTCTTGCTTTGATGGTGCAGGTTGTCATCGGTTGATTTGTCCATCTTTTGATGTTACTCGTCCATGTTAATCTTGGTCTGCCTCTGCCTCTTTTACCTTGTATTTTCCCCTCCAGGATCACTTTCAGTAGGCTGTTGTGTCTTTTAACATGGCCTAAGAATCGCATTTGTCTTGTTCTAATTGTGTTCAGAAGTTCTCTTTTCATTTTTAGTTGTTTTAAGACTTTGTCATTTGTTTTCTTTTCCTTCCATCCAATTCTACCTATTCTTCTATATATCCACATTTCAAAGGCTTCAATTCTCTGTTCTGTTTTCTTGTCTAATGTCCATGTTTCAGCACCATATAGGAATATTGAGAAGATGTAACATTTTGCTATTCTTAGTTTTAGCTCTGGTGTTATTTGTTTTGATGTTAGTATGTCCTTCATGACATTAAAATTACTTTTTGCCATTCCTATTCTTTTGTTTATTTCAGTTGTACATTTTCCATCACTGGTTATAGTATGTCCAAGGTAGTTATAGTTCTGAACTGTCTCAAGGTCTATTCCTTCAATTTTGATATCCACTTGTGGGTTTTGGGTATTTTCTTTGTTTATGATCATAGTTTTAGTCTTTTTGATATTCATATCTAGTCCATATTTTTTGCTTGTCGTGTTTATTTCATTAAGTAATTGTTGTAGGTCTTTAGGATTTTCTGCTAGTAGTACAGTATCGTCAGCATATCTTAGGTTATTGATTATCTTTCCATTAATTTGTAGGCCTGACATCTCTATGATGTTTTTAAAGATTTGCTCAGTGTATAGATTGAACAAGCTTGGTGATAGGATGCATCCTTGTCTTACTCCTCTTTTTATATCAATGGGTGTAGAGAACTCTTTGTTATATTTTATTATTGCTGTTTGCTCCCAGTATAGATTGCATATTAGTCGTATATCCATGTCATCTAGATGTATCTCTTTTAGGCATTCTATAAGTTGTTTGTGGTGTACTCTATCAAAAGCTTTGGTGTAGTCTATGAAGCAGGCATATATTGGTTTGTTTACTTCTGTGTATTTTTCGATTAATGTTCTCATGCAGAATATGGCTTCTTTTGTCCCGCTATTTTTCCTAAATCCAAATTGCTGCTCATCTAATTCAGTATTGATTTTATTCTGAATCCTTCCTTGTATAACTTTTAGCAAGATTTTTGTAACATGGCTCATTAGGCTTATTGTTCTAAAGTTACTGCATTCAACTGCACCATTCTTTTTAGGCAATGCAATGAAAGTTGATGTTTTTAGTTCATTTGGTATGTATCCTGTGTGGTATATGTCGTTGCATATGTCTGGACAAAGCTACTACTGTGAATTAGATGAATAATACATTAAGCATTTAATAAACCACGGATTATATTCTAACAAAGTTTGCCAGAACTCTATTATCCCATTTAACCAACAACTTCTCCTTCTCCTTCTTTCCTTCCTCATCTGCCTTTCAGCGTCGAGGGGAGATATAATTTGCGGTCTTTTGCTCTTCTGTTCGCCTCTGCTGCTGTTATGTTTCCTAGTGCTTCTAATATTCCATCCGTCCATCTTTTTCGTGGTCGACCCTTGGGTCTAGTATTCTCACAACGTTTGCTGAAGGCTCGTTGTGTTGTGTTTTGATTTTCTGCCTTGTCACATGGCCAAACCATTTTACCTGTTGTTTCCTTATATATTCTATGGCGGCGGCTATTCCTATCTTTTTTCTCAGTTCTTCATTTCTGATCTTGTCTCTCAGACTGTTTCCTGTCATTCGTCTAACACATTTAATCTCAGTAGAGGTTATTTTTCTTATTGTTCTCGCTCTAGGGTCCAGGTCTGGCATTGGTAGCATAATGTTGGTATGAAAATTGTATTGTAGAGTGCCCGTTTTGGCTCTAGAGTTATTTCCTTGTTGGACGATATGGTGATAACTGACCAATGATTTGACAAGCTTTGTTGCAACTGGATTCTATCTCTGAACCAAGAACAAACTACCTAAAATGTGCAGCCAAGAGAAGACAGTCATGTTTATTGCCTTTTCTCTTCTTGTGTATCCCAGCTTGATATTTCTAGCAAAATCACCAAATTGCAATTATCCATGAATATCACCTCTTCCCACCCGCCCCGCCTTTTTTCTGCATTCCCAGCTGTGTGCTCGTGTCCCTCACCGTACAGGCAGATATTTTAAGCCTTCAGAAGTAATCTTTATTTTATTGTCGTGAGATTCGACGCATTAAGGTGGATTTTTTTCTGTCAATTTTGATTAAATAGTGGTAATTTTTTGGTCTACTTTTTTCCTATTTCCAGCTGCTGTTTTACCTTCGCATTACATAAGCATTGCTTCAGCTTTCTCACTACACACCACAAGACGAGTCTATTTCTCATCAACTAAGGGTAGTTCTCTTCAACAGAAGTCCGATTTATTGATGTATGTAAACGAGACATGAAGACACTGAACATGAAAACGATGCAGCCTGGGAAGATATAGCTGCAGACCACAACCTTTTGAAACAGGCTCTATTGAGCCAACTAATGTAGGAAGAAGACAGATTCATAGAAAAAGACAATACACGGCGACAGAAAATAAAAACAAAAATATTTCTTGATGCGATACAAAGTTCATATCAACTGTGACTAAGAAAGGCTACTACTACTACTATTTATATTCATATTAACCACAAACCCTTCATATCCGGTCTATATAACTTCTATCCATATTAAGCACATACTCTTCATATGCTGTCTTTATATTACTTCTATCCACAATATGCACATACTCTTCATATGATGTCTACATTACTTATATCCATATAATGCAAGTATTTTTCTTAAGCTGTCTATATATTACTTTTATCCATATTAAGCTCATACTCTTCATATACTGCCTACATACCTCTAATCATATTAAGCAAATACTCTTCATATGTTATCTATACTACTTCTATCCATATTAAACACATACGCTTCATATGTTTTCTATACTACTTCTATCCATATTAAACACATACGCTTCATATGTTATCTGTACTACTTCTATCCATATTAAACACATACGCTTCATATGTTATCTGTACTACTTCTATCCATATTAAGCACATACGCTTCATATGTTATCTATACTACTTCTATCCATATTAAACACATACGCTTCATATGTTATCTGTACTACTTCTATCCATATTAAGCACACACGCTTCATATGCTGTCTATATTAAAGGCCGTCAACCGATTCTTCAATCTCTGGATTTAAAAAAAAATCTTTCTTTTTTCTTCTGTTTAAACTGATTGTTCCTTGAAAATCAATCAACCGTGTTCTAGACTAACTTCCCGTGCGAATTCGGATGACCGATCACTCTGACCAATCATCATTGTTTTGCTAACGTTCTTCTTTTATTTTTGTGTCGTTTGCTGTGTTTCCTTTACCACTACTTCTTTATTCACTTGACTCTATATTTTTATTTTTTTTTATATTTCTCTTTGTACTCTGTTTATATGTCCTACCAAATACCTTCTAAGCTTTGTCTCTTATTGTAAACATTACTTTCTCTGTAACTACTAAAGCAATGCATTAAAATAGTATTCTAGTCTGTCTTATTATTAATTTTAGAAGAAAAAAGTAAAATATAAAAAAAGTAAAATATAAAAATACTAAAAATCATTATGTGACGTGTAAGGAACAAAATAAATCCAGAAATAAGTGAGGAATAATGTGGATTTGTGGAAGGAAAGGGCACTAATAATGCGGTATACATCTTGAGAACGTTGATAGAAAGAGCACTAGAGGCGGAGAAAGATCTATAGATAATGCTTTATAGACTACACAACAGCATGTGACAAAGTAATGCATGTGGAAATAATCAATATGCTGGAGAAACTAAACATTGATGGTAAAGTAAGGTAAAGGTAAAGTACGAGAATTGAACCGGCGTCTTAGCACGCGAGTTTACACCCATATGTGCTCGGCCGCCTATCCAGAAATGTTCGGATATTTCTGTATAGTGTAGCCTCAAGCATCGAAACTCAGATGCGAAGCGACATTCCTCACCTTCCCAGGATAATACCCTGGTACCCATTTCTGCCAACGGCTGGGTCGACCGTGGGGGTATTTTTTTTTTTCCAACCACGAGTACAATTCACACTGCTCCCAGCGGGAATCGAACACGGGTTGTCCGAACGTCGGTAGTCTAGTCGGGTGGTTTTCCCAACTAGGCTACCGAGGCCCCCTTGATGGTAAAGTATTAATCATTAAAAACATGTACAGGCAACAAGCGACATTCATAAGAATTTGCAACTAAACAGGATAATTCCAATGTATGAAACAGTCAAGACAAGGATGTGTTCTTTCACCGGATTTGTTTTCCCTTTACAGCAATAATATGATATCAATAGTGGGCAAAAAAGGGGTTGAAGTCTGCGGTCACAACATAAACAATTTGCGATATACGGACGACACAGTCTTAATAGCAGAGACAAAAAATGAACTACATGAAATGATAGATATAATAGAGAAAGAAAGCAATAAGAAAAGTCTCAGTCTGAATAGTAAGAGAACAGAAGTAATGGTCATATCCAGGAAACAATCATCACCATCGTGCAACATAAAAAAATAAACAGGAAAAATCTGAAACAAGTGCAACGCGTTAAATACTTGGGCACAATAATAACATCAGATGGAAGATGCACCACAGAAATAACAATCAGTCTAAATAAGGCAAAAATTGCATTTCAGAAAATGAAAAATGTCTTATGCAACAAATTTATGTCAATAGAAGTGAGAAAGAGTTTATCGGTGCTACATAGAGTCAATTCTGACCTATGAAAGCGAATCAGGGACAGTAAACAAACAATTTAAACTACGATTATAGGCCACATATATGGGATATGTAAGAAGAATGTTGAAAGTTCCCTGGACAGCTAACAAAGACCAACGAGGAAATTTTCTCCAAGAGGTCAACACAAAAAAGGAGCTCATAAAAAAACATCAGAAAAAAAAATCAACATTTTTCGGGCACATCATGAGAAGAAGGAAGTTGGAATACTTGGTTACAGCTGGCAAAATACAGGGAAAGAAAGAACACGGACGACAAAGAGAGAAAATACTAGATAGCTGGGTGTCATGGCATGGAAAACATTCAAAAACAGAATTCATACGATGCACAGTAGATAGAAGATATTAGAAGGGCATGATCGCATACGCCAACCGGTATGGCACATGATGATGATACCAAAATTAATGAAGCATTCATAGAAATATATATATATATATATATATATATAGAGAGAGAGAGAGACAGAGAGAGAGAGAGAGAGAGAGAGAGAAAGAGAGAGAGGGAAGCATGGAAGGGAATAGATACCCTCCAACTTAAATGAATATATTTGATAGTAAGTAACAGCAAAATTAACTGGTATACTATAGAATAAGAAAGTTTGAGAGAGATATAATCACATAAACACATGGAACGTGATAAACAATAGTAAAGAAACAAATTTTATAACACACATACAATGTCACACATAAAGTAATAAAATGTATGTAGGTTCTGAAACGCCTACATCCAACAACGATTGTTGATCATAAAGTAATGCTGTTGAGATTGTTGATGAACATATTACCACTGAGCATAATGGTTTCGTACTAACATATAAACTAGAGACAGTTTATTATCATTGTTTTTATCATTGTCTTTCTACTTCTGCTTTTCTCTTTTCACTGATACCTAAAAGGTGTCGTGGTTTATATCATTTGTCGTTCTTGAGCTGTTCGAACTGTCTGAATTAGTGATTTTCCTTTTTTTGTTACATGTCTCTGTTACTGCATCTATCCATCTTCTTCTGGGTCTTCCTCTTGGTCTTTTCCCATGCATTCTCGAGAAGAACGCCCTTGATGGTGATTGATAAGGGTTCATTCTGACCAGGTGGCCAAACCATTTAAGTTGTTGTTCTATATATTCTTGACAGGGTTTTGTTCCTACTATTTTTCTTATGGTTTCATTTGGTATTCTATCTCTTCTTGTGTTGTTTGTTACTTTTCTCATGCATCGCATCTCACATGTATTGATCTTTCTTAAATGTGATTTAGAAAGGGTCCATGTTTGACTTTCATAGCACAAAGTTGGTATGAAAATGCTATTTAGCATTTGTTGTTTAGCTGACATAGAAATGTTTGGATGTCTCAGCAATGGTGAAAGCTGTTATGTGACAGCATTTGCTTTTTGTTTTCTCATGTCAATTTCTCTGTCTAGTTTTCCATCCTCTGTGAACATTGTGCCTAAATACTTGAATTCCTCTAATTGTTTTATTTCTTTATCTTTGATCTTAATGTTTAATGGGTGTCTTAATCATTGTCTTTATCGTCGTTAAATCATCTTATCATTTTTCATTGTATTCTTCATATGCATAATCTTCTCCTAGATTTTCTGTTTCATCTATTTTTCTCATCGACTTTGTTTCTTTATCTCGCAAGCTGTTCCCTGTCATTCGTCTGATACATTTCATCTGGACTTCCGGTTTCAAGATGGCGCGGTCATGTTTGCGTCAAAGTTCACTGCTAAGTTTTTTGCCGGAAGGATGGTTAATTCGATCTTTCCAATGCAGAGAAGTGCATAGAAATGATGTTCCACTGTTGGGATCATCACCGGTAATGCGGATTACGTGTATGTGATGTGAAATCCTCTACAGTGTGTGCAATAGTGTGTTCTGTGTTGATTGCAGTACACGTCATCATTGAAATACCGGTCCATATGGCGGATAGGCGGCAAGAAATTTTGAAGCATAGTTTGGAGAGTATTCCTTGTTGCAGTCCTCATATTCCAAGTCCGGTTCGCTGCATGAGTTACTGCGTTTAGTGTTCTGTGCACACCGAGAGCTGTGTGTTTCATCCGGATTGTGTTTCGATACTCCGATCGCTTACGATAAATTATGATATCGTATGAAGATGGATAATTTTAGCTGCGTTCACTTTCGGTGCCACTTCGTCTTTTGTCATTTGCCGTGTGCTGTAGTTGCTATGATGGGGACTTCAATTGCCTTTCTTTGTTTGGATCATTCAGTGAGATGAGATATTCGATTCGGATGATTCCACTGCCAAGGGCGGTCGAGCAATTATGGATTTTAATTTGTTTGCAGTGATAGCGGATCCTTCGACTAACCATAACCATAACATTTCATCTCCAGGCAGTAATTATTTTTCCTTTTGTTCTTGAGTCTAAGTTCCAGGTCTAGTGCATTGGTAGCTCGACATTGGAATGAAGATTGTGCTGTAGATAGATCATGTCTATGGTTATTGGTAACCATCGATGCGAGAAACAACTTCATTTATTATAGTGTCTGGAAAATAATTAATACGAGTTTCCTTGCAATAAATGTTTCTATTCTATTCTATTCTATTCTATTCTATTCTATTCTATTCTATTCTATTTTACTCTATTCTATTCTATATTCTTCCTTGAACTAGTTTAATTGTTGTCAGGAATTCCCTACACTCTCCACATCACTTGCAAAAGGATATTCCAAAATGCATCGGTAAATTCTGTTGACAAGATCACTCCATACACGTCCTACTCGACTGTACAAGAAACGATTCCAAATATCTTTTTTGCCTCTTACGACACGTGTAGCAGATAACAGTGGCTCTATTCTTTACTCCCCTCAACGTTGGGGCCTCGGTAGCCACATGGGAGTATCTATATATATAATCATAAACCGATGTTTGCCTAAATTCTAGTCTTATGGAATTTGCGTTCCTGAATGAGAAAATTGTAAAAACAAAAAGTAAAAAAAACAAACAAACAAAATATACATGGGAAGAATTTGCCAATAATTACCTGACAAGTATGGAAGTAGTGATTAAGGAGCTGCATTACAAAGGACAAGAGATCGGGTTTGATCCTGATCGACGGCTTCCGAAATCACCTAGCCTTAAATAAGAACCGGATTTTTTATGGGAAAGTAAAGCGGCACGGGCGTAATACCGACCAAATTGGCCCAAAAATAATGTCATACCTGCGGACGTGGCGATTATGTCCATCCACAATGCTCTGTCATCAGTGCATCGTATCAATTCTGTCATTGACAGTTCACCGTGCAACAATACCCAGCTAACTAGTATCTTCCATCTTTGTTGTCCTTTGCAAATAAAATATATTTCCTGTAACAGTTATCTCTTACTGAATTCATTTACAAATTCTTCTCTTGTTTTGTCTTCTTCCTTCTTGCCTTGCAGCGTCTGGAGAAAATTGAGTGTTTTTGGCAGCGCTTTTTGTGTTCGTTTTACACACATTTTTTTGTTTCCTAATGTTTATCCTTAGATATTTCGTATATACATTTTAGGGGGATGTTTTGTTTTCCTCTTCTGTCGTGGCATTTAGTTACTAAAACCTGCTGGAGAATGCTGTTTTTTTTTTGTTTTTTTTTGTTAATAATCCTGTTACGTGCTCAAACCATTGAACCTGTACCGGGCAAAACACCTTCAGATTGGTGTTACTAGTACTACTTGTTAAATTCTTCTTTCCTGATGTATTTTTTGCTTCGCATATTCTCTGCCAATGTCATGTTTGGCACTAGTAGCATAACTTTGGCAGAAATAATGTGCTGTTGAAACAAGTAAGTTTGTAGAGAATTTGATATAATTGCCAATACTTGCCAAATCATCATCATCGAGTGCCGTCTCCACATCGAAGATTGGCTACCGTGGAGTGCCATTCCGCTCTGCCTCTTGCTTTAATGGGGCAGGTTGTCCCATTAATGCTGACTGGTCCATCTTTTGATGTTACTCGATGTTAGTCTTGGTCGGCCTCTGCCTCTTTTACCTTGTATTTTCCCTTCCTAGATTACTTTTAGTGTCCTGCTGTGTCTATGGAGAGGGCCCGAAATCTCATTTGTCTTGTTTGAATTGTATTTAGTAGTTCTCTTTTAATTTCAAGTTGTTTTAAAACTTTATTGTTTGTTTTCTTTTCCTTCCATCCAATTCTTCCTAGTCTTCTATAAATCCACATTTAAAAGGCTTCCATTTTCTGCTTTGTTTTCTAATCTAATGTCCATGTTTCTGCACCATACAGGGATATTGAGAAGATATAACATTTTGCTATTCTTTGTTTTAGCCCTGGTGTTATTTGTTTTGATGTTAGTATATTTTTCATGGCATTAACAATACTTTTTGCCATTCCTATTGTTTTGTTTATTTCAGTTTTACATTGTCCATGTCTGGTTATAGTATATCCAAGATAGTTGTAGCTCTGAACTGTCTCCAGGTATATTCCTTCAACTTTGATATCCATTTGTAGGTTTTGAGTGTTGTCTTTGTTTATGATCATAGTTTTAGTATTTTTTACATTCATATATAATCCTAATTTTTTGGTGGCTTGTCATGTTTATTTCGTTAAGTAATTGTTGTTGATTTTAAGGATTCCCTGCTAGTAATACAGTATCATCAGCGTATCTAAGGTTATTGATTATCTTTTCATTGTTTGCTCCTGGCATCTATGATTTTTGTAAAAATGTATTAGTGAATAGACTGAACTTGTCAAATACCGAAGGCCAATTGTACGTGTAACGTGTAAGTCACAGGCCTGAACATCACATGTTTTGACAAGATCATGAACGCCAATATCTG
The DNA here is from genome assembly GCA_032433765.1 of Megaustenia siamemsis. Lineage (NCBI taxonomy): Eukaryota > Metazoa > Mollusca > Gastropoda > Stylommatophora > Ariophantidae > Megaustenia > Megaustenia siamemsis. The sequence goes on along the minus strand of JAVIAB010000088.1, from coordinate 39,097,152 downwards.
GGAAAGAAAGAACAAAAACAAGTGTCAATCGAGCAACAGATTATGTGTATGGAATTGATAGATTGATCATACATTAAGAAATCCTGATTCCAACATAGCAGGATAGTCACTGTCATGAAACCCACAGCGAAAGAGAACGGGCCAGGAATACAAAGAGAAAAGAAGCCATGAGATTTCTTAAACACATTTGCCTATACTGGAGAGAATTAAAGGAAATGTTCAAGAATAGGGGAAGATATAGAGAGTACAAATAATAATACATAAATATTATTATATGGGGAACTTCGGAAGTATGGTCACTTCGGACCATATATTGTTCTTCGTTTTTTTCTATTGTTGTTTGTCTGTCAATTTTTCCGAGTGCTAACACATACTTCTTTGTTCTATTATTCCCTCTCGAAGATATAGAGACGTTGTCTACTGTCTAAAAGAGCTTTAATTGATTTGATGTGTAAATCGCACGCCAAGCCGCCCAGCCAGACAGCTCACGTAAAGTCCGCTAACGTAAGAACAAAATGTCGAGATTCAACGCGACCTCTTGTCCACTTTAGCAGTCCAAGTTATCAAACATCTGACGCGCTTCTTAATGACATGTTACATAGAGCTGGATTTTTTTTATTTCAAAATCCAATGTCGCCATTACGTTTTTTTTTTAAATTCTTTTCTAATCTATTTAAATTGCTATGTACATCACGCCTAAATTTTTTTTCTCCATTTTCCAAATTTCTAACCCAGTTCTCTGACATATTTAAACTGTTTTACTGGTTTAATATCCTTCCTCTCATTGATAATCTTCAAGTTGGTACTTTTCTGCTTGGTCACGATCTATTTTTAGATTTAAACGAGACATCTATTTTAGAATTACATTGGAAATACTAGCTCCCTCAGTGTATCCCACATCAATAATATTTTGTAAAGGATTTATTTCATAAACTTCTCGTCAATTCATGAAAGTAGACCTTGGTAAATGTTTCAAAATGTCATAATGAGTTAATAGTAGAAAATAATGCGCGGATGGATACATGATGATTTCTGGGAGTAGTAAGGCCACTCTGACACAGCCGGTTGTCTTAACAACAGGTTACCAGCATTTTAGATCGTCACCATCATCATCTTTATCATAATCAGGTGTTTTTTCATATCAAAAGCTGACTTCTATGGAGCGTCATTTTGCTTAGTTGAATACCACTTTTGCTACATTTTTTTCACCGTTATCGTCAGCTTTACAGGAGCTCCGCATGTTTATGCCTCTACCACTTTACTCTATTGACATATGCTCACTTATAAATCTGTTGATGTTATCAGTCTATTTAGTGTTAGTCTGACTCTATCGTGTCTACATTGCGCTTTCCCTTCCAAGAATGACATTTAGTATGGTTATTTGGTTATTTGTTTATGGAAGACGCCGGTATGACTGCAAACGAATTAAAATCCATAATTGCTCGACCACCCGTGCCAGTGTAATCATCCGAATTAATATATCATCTCCCAAACAAAGAAAGGTAACTGTAGTCCCCATCGTAGCAGTCTCAGCACACGCCAAAAGACATAACGCGAAACCGCGCAGAAAGTGAACACAGATAACTGTTCCCTGTCATACAATATATATTTATATATATATATATATATATATATATATATATATATATATATATATATATCATTCATCGTAAACAATTGGAATATCGAAACATGATCAAAACGGATGAGTCACACAGCTCACTGTGTGCACAGAGCACTTAATTAAGTAGCTCCTGCAATAAGCCGGACTTGGAATATGGGGAAACTGAAACAAGGAACACTTTTCATGCACAGCCTTCAATTTTTCCCGCCGCCTATCCACAATATACCGGAAGTTCCGCCTTTATGAACAGCTTTTTGATGAAATTTTCCTCTTTATTATCAAAATGCATGAGGTCGTCAAAGAAGAGAACCAAGGCGACGTCCTTCGTGTCGAGATACTGTTGGAAGAAGCAACTATTGAGCTGAACCACTTTCTTAGACTTAAACAGGGGGTCTGGGCTGGTCCAGGTAACAGGTGGACGGACGATTGGAGGAGGGTCATCTTCTATTCCATTACTGAATGGGCCATCAGAGATTTTATCTTCGGGTCTATCAAAATAGGAATTATTTCTTTGGCGTCGAGCACCTTCCACATCACCCCACACCGACAGAAACACATTGTCTGGATCTACCGAGTCGGCTCGCTGAATTCTGTGGGGGCCCTTTTTGACTCGGAACTCAGACGCGGTCCTTGTTTCAATTGTCGACATTTTGATAGTTGAGCTTGCGATGATTGATGGAATGATACACTTGATTGATGTGGTTGCTACAGGTATCCAGTCCACAGCTCTGCCAGAACGGCTTGTCACTTGGCCTTTACAGACGGGGCCAGCGACCAAGACAAGGAAACGGACCGATGACGTAACATGGTCGTCATTAACTCCCTTTAGTAGGGTATTATGTTTCTTCACATGTCCAGAAAATTTCAGTTATTTTATTCGAATTGTGTCGAGTTGTATTTTACGTTTTTAGCTAATTCAAAACTTCAATGGGTTTTCTCCCAATCCTCCCCATTTTTTCAATAAATCCACATTTTAGATAAAATAACATCAAACCTGTAACGTTTAAAAGTGAAGTTGTTCTAACGTGTTGACAATATTTAATTTTCTAACACAAAAATGATTACAATTTTCTTTGTTTAATCAAAATGAACATGCCACAGAAGAATTCATGAAATTTAATCTTTAAAGAAATCGGGAGGGAAAAAAAATCTAAAATCAATGTCAATTACAATAGCAAACAACTGAGCGGTTAAGAATGAATAGAGCTTTGGAGACCCGCTCCACAAAGAAGAGTGTGTATATAAATATAATTTATATACTTTTACGTCTTCACAATCGGTTGATAGCAAACAATCATGATTTGTCAATACTTCAATAATATATTAGTGCCATGTTCTGTTTTACTGCACATCTTCCATCATGACTGAGCCTGTCAATATTTGATAGGCAGCTCCGACCGGAGACTATAAATAGAATACATTTGACCTGGCTCATCTCCTTTTTCCTGAACCATTTTGTGTGTTGATTTTCACATGATCACTTCCTCAAATGTTGAAATGCCGTACATAACATCATCATCAAGTATCATGCCAGTTGCCGTAGGTGATCATACCTCTTCACATCTCGATAGTTATCTATCATTTCTATTATTGATTCTACCAAACCTTTCTCTTAAGCTGTCTGGTATCTTTTTCCCTTTGCTTCCCTCTATCTCTTCGTCCCTCAATTTTCTCAGTTATTACAAACTATTCCAGCTGTTCCCTTCTCATTACATGGCCAAAAAATTATGGTTTCCTCTAATGTTGGAAGTTATCTATATCGTGTGGCCTCTTTCAAAAGGTTTACATTACTTTTCTTAGCTGTCCATGGTATTCTCAACATTTCGTCTGTAAAACCACATTTCAACAGTCTGAAGCGAATCTTTTGTCTGATGTCGTGTTGTCTATGATTCACATCCATATGGTAAGACGGTTCTACATAACATTAGAAACTCTCGTTTCCATTAGCAGCAATGGATTTCGTAGTATATTTCTCATTTTTTGGAAAGCTGCTTTTGTCTGAGCCATTCTGTATCTCACATCTGTTGTACATCTAACATCTGAGGTTAACATTGTTCCCAAATATTTAAATTCCTTTACCTGTTTTAATATTGCTCCACTTGTCATTATTGTGCATCGCTGTGATGTATTTTTCTTTGTTGCTATCTATTATTTTTGTCATTTTGGTATGATGAGTCCTTTATTTTTGCTTTCCTTCACTATAATGTCTAACATTTCTTGCAACACATTTTCACTCTTAGCAGTTAAAACTGTATCATCAGTATAAAAAAAGTAAAGTACCCCCCGTCACGCCAAGTGGCGTATAGGGAAATATGGTGTTAGTGACCCTATATTTTACAGACCTTCAGCACATGATTTTTGGGGTAATGTGGTCGGTATTACGCCCGTGCTGCTTTTACTTTCCCAGAAAAAATCCGGTACCCATTTAAGGCTGGGTGAACCCGGAGCCGTCGGTTGGGATCGAACCCTACCCCTTGTCCGTAGTAGTCCAGTTCACTAACCACTGAGCTATCGCGGCTCCTACTAATTTTTAGGGAATTAGTAAAACCCAGGTGTCCTCGCCAGGGTACGAACCCCGGCTGTTGCCGTGGTAAGCCAAATACCTTAGATTATTTATATTATGACCTCCAATTGTTATTCCAGGCATGGATCTTAAAATAATCTCACTATACATGTTAAACAAATCTGATGACAGCACACAACCTTGTCTAGCACCCTGTTTTATTTGTTGAAACATTTCCAACTGATTTCCAGCTCTTATGGCCGCTCTGTGTTGCCAGTACATGTTCTTTATTATTCTTAGATCTTTGCTGTCTGCGTTTATGCTTTCTAAAATTTTGATTATTTTTTGGTGCTTTGCTTTGTCAAATGCTTTGGTATAATCTATGAAACATTGGTACAGATTTGTTTTCACCTCTATGGCTCTTTCTTCTAAAGATCTTAGATGTATATGGCATTGCTTGTTCCTTTATCTCTAACAAAACCACACTGGTGGTCATTAATTTCTAGACTGATTTTTTTCGCACTCTTCGGATAATAATTCTTAGTAATATCTTAGTCATGTGACTCATAAGGCTTATTGTGCGATGGTTATGTCACTCAATCTCACCAGATTTCTTTGGTTGGGCTATGAATATTGATATTAATAAGTCAGCTGGTATGTATCAGCTGTTGTAGATATCATTCAATATGTTTGTTATTATTTCTTTTCTAAAATGACCTGTGGCTTCAATGACCGTATATATGTAAATATCTAAATGGATAGATTCCCGACCTTTTGTCTGGCAGGAGGAAATACAGTCTGTTGACATCCCCTCCTGGCGAGAAATAATGACAAAATATGCAAAAGAAGTGGAAAACATGACGTTTCGCAATAAACCTGTGAGATACCTCGTCCCCCTGCGTAATACTTTACAATACGCTGAAGCTATTCTACGTTTATTTTCGCTATGAGGACATTGTTAAAAATAAATATAGTAACACGGAAACAATTATGAAAATAAAGGAACAACAAGAATGCACATCAATCTACGAGACACGTTTATAAAGTTGAAAGGGAAGGGGCCGGAGAAAATAGTTTTTGAAAAGTGGAGACGGCGAGGATATTTTTATGAAAAATATTGAAGTGCTGGAAACGATGAAAACCGTCTATCAGGTTCAAAGAGATTTTATATTTACAAAAAGAACAATAATTCTTTATTCTTAGAAATTGCAGGTATTTTGACCGCCCACGTAAAGTCCTTAAATTGCTTCGTTCAGACAAAATGTTACAACTTGTTACAAATGTGAATGTTATTGTGCTAAAATGTTAATTATTTCTGACATTATTGTCGTTGACTGTAACTAATCTTGTCTGTCTACCTCTTAAAGGCCAGTGAGCTTTTTTTTTTACTTGACTAAAAATTTAGTTATGTCCCCTTTCACGCGCCCATTCGTTCCATAGTCGTGCACCCGATCAGATCCATCATATCGTTCATTGTTTATATTGTAAGAAAAACAACACAAAATGATATTTACCTGCTAAACCTATAGAGAAATACGACAAGCAACGACGTTTTGGTAAAAGCCTTCATCAGGTAAGAAGCAACAAATATTAAACACAATCATGAAATGAACAGGACTACAAAGGACAAGAGGTAGGGCTCGATACAAACCGATGGGGTCCGATTCACCCAGCCTTTAATGGGTACCGGATTTTTTTCTGGGAAAGTAAAGCGGCCCGGGCATTATACCGACCACATTACCCAAAAATCATGTGCCGAAGGTCTGTAAAATTTATGGTCAATAACACCATGTTTCCTATACGCAATTGGCGTGACGAGGGTACCATACTTTTACTTTTTACTCACAATCGTGAGCGCGTTTCTCTAAATGGCGATAGACTCCTTGGGGCCTGAATGACCGTAAGCGGAAGTATGGCCAGCGCCTATGCGCCAGTTGGTCATAAGATAAATAGTCCACAGAGCAGGTAGGATCTTCAGGGCCAAATGGAGCCGAACAAATTGAAAAAGGAGAAAAAGTTCCCTGATAATGGATGATGGAGATGGAGAAGGGGGGGGGGGGGGCTCACAGAATGAGCGAAAAGAGAAAAACATGATTAGCAAGAGGGAAGAGGAGGTAAGTGATTAAAGGAAAGAGTGAAACGAATTTAACCCTCTGGGATGAAGAATGTCTAAACGGGCTAGAGTACAGTTTGTCTCATCTCTCTATAGGTTTAGCCGCTCAATGTCATTCTACGTATATTTTGCACTTTTGCTGCTGCTCTACTCGCCGCTCCGACCAGTATTTGTGTCTATCTCCATTTGTTTCCAACAATTATCCTTTTACAAATTACTTATTGTTTAATTTATTTTTTCTACGCCGTATTTATTCATTGATTCGTTCATTCATAAAAAAAAAAAAATCATATAACATCATCCATTTATCTATTTATTCTTTGAATCATTTTCCTTTTTATGCCATCATTCCATTCATCCTTTCCACTGACTCGTTCATCTATTTCCATTACGTTTATCAATTCATCCATTCAATCTGAGGCATATCCATTCACCATTCGCCCAAACACTTCTTTATCCTTTCACCAATAATCCCTTCATTTATTCAATCATCCATCAATTCCACATTCTATTACTTCAATAGCCCCTCATTTTATCCGTCCATTCACTCTCCCTTCAGTTCATCATGTATATTCCGCTTATAAGCGTTTATAAGTATTTCTCTTTTGTCCTCTCGCCTGTCTATTCTACAGCTCGTCTTTACTAGAAGCTATGTCCCTACTGCCTCCGGTCCATAGATTTTAAATAAAATGTTTCACAGTGTGGCTGAAAAAAATACCCACAGGCTCTCAAAAGACGAATAGTGGCAGACGAAATTGATCTTCCATGTCATAAAGAACGAGACATATTGTGAAGAGAAACCCAAAATAAACATACACGAGAACAGAACGGACGCGGTTAGAAATTTGCACAATGTCTTCGTGTTTGCTTGATAATAATTTCGTGATTTTGTTCTTTACAAATCAGCCAAAATAACCAAATATAATGGCCTAAAGGACGTCATGTAATTACTTCCTCGTTTCTCTTTGAGTTTTAATACTTTGATCTTTTGTCAAGAGTTTCATCCCTTTCAGACTAATACTATATTACTGCCAAACACCAGTGATACTTAAGAGAAATAATAGGATATTATTATAGAGGGTAATTACGAGGTGATAGATCAGTGAATTATTTCATGGGAAGAGGTATATGTATTTATCTATCTAACTATTGACCTTTCGAGTACCAAGGCCATAGACTCAGATATTCTTTCCCTGTTTCGAAATTTTCTTTCTAGCAGTCTCAATCATTGCAAAGATCTTTTATCAAATCTCGCCATTTGTCTGTGTTCAGTGCAAGCTTCTCGATGTTATTGAGGGAGACGATTTCTGCTGCCTTTGCCTCCCTGTCTCTAGGTCAGCCTCCCCCCTCCCCCCTACCTGTTGTTTCCCACTTGAGGGCTTGCTTTTCTATTCGGTTGTTATCTCTTCTCATCAAATGGCCAACGTCTTCTCTTGATTACTGATTATATTGTGGTTGATTGATTGACGCTTTCTCTAATTTCTTTGTTTGTTTTGAATTCGTTCCACGTTATACCAAGTATTTTCCTCCGACATTTATTTTCAAATGCGATCAACCCTTAATGTTTAGGACTGTTGTTATCTTCCAGCTGTTGCATGCATAGTTTAGGGTTGATAGTACGTTTGATTTGAATAGTCTCAGTTTAGTTTTGTTCTGATCAGCTCATGATATTTATAACACTGAGAAAAAAAATCACAAATAGTAACAGAAAAAAAGACAGAGAACAATGGCCCCCCAGGATCGAACCCGTACCTCTCGACACAGCGTCTTGCCACGAGAAACTGCGCTAGAGAACGCATCCAACTATGCACTTCGAGCTGTCTATTGTTTTTTTTCTGTTTTTTTTTTTAAATTATTTGTGAATGTTGTTTTTTTCTAGTGTTGTAAGCATACTCGTATGTATTTCATCATCATCATGTGACATACTGGTTGACGCAGGTGATCGTGTCCTTCCACCTTCTATCTACAGTGCATCGTATCAGTTCTGTTGTTGACTGTTTTCCATGCAATGACACCAAGCTGTCCAGTATTTTTTCTCTTTGTCGTTCACGATCTCTTTCCTTGTATTTTGCCAGTTGTAAACAAGTATTCCAACTTTTCTATTCTTATGATGTGCCCGAAAAATTTTGATTTTCGTCTTTCTTTATTTTTATTAGGAGCTCACTTTTTGTGTTGGCCTATCTGAGAATTTCCCATTGGTCTTTTTGGCTGTCCAGGGAACTTTCAACATTTTTTTAGAAATCCCATCTCTGTGGCATCTAACAATCTTTTCATTTGTTTGTCTTCTGTCCATGATTCGCTCCCATAGGTCATAATTGGTTCTATATAGCACCGATGAACTCTCTTTCTCACTTCTATTGACATAGATTTGTTGCATAAGATAATTTTCATTTTCGGAAATGCTAGTTTGGCCTGAGCTATTCTGCGTTTTATTTCTCTGGTAAAAAGGTAAAGTACAAGACTTGGATCGGCGTCTTAGCACGCGAGTTTACACCCATATGTGCTCGGCCGCCTATCCAGAAATGTTCGGAGATTTCTGTATAGTGTCGCCTCAAGCATTCTCTGGTGCATCTTCCATCTGATGTTATTATTGTGCCCAAGTATTTGACGTGTTGCACTTGTTTCAGATTAGTCCTGTTTATTTTTATGCTGCATGATGGTGATGATTGTTTCTTCAATATGACCATTACTTCTATTTTCTTACTATTCAGACTGAGACCGTTTTTGTTGCTTTCTTTTACTATTATGTCTATCATTTCTTGTAGTTAATTATGTCTCTAATATTAAGACTGGGAGCCGCGATAGCTCAGTGGTTAGTGAACTGAACTACAAAGGACAAGAGGTAGGGGTTCGATCCCAACCGACGGCTTTCGGGTTCACCCAGTCTTATTAAATGGATACCGGATTTTTTTCTGGGAAAGTAAGGGCTATTAAGACTGTGTCATCGCATGCGACAAATTGTTTATGTTGTGACGGTTGACTTCAATTCCTTGTGTCTACTATTGATCCCATAATATGTTCCCTGTAAAGTGAAAAGAAATCCGGTAAAAGAACACAGCCTTGTCTGACTCCTTGTTGGTGAGATATAAAAAACACCACTTAAGTGAACTGTACACAGGATCATTCTAGTAGTAAGCGTCATATTGCTTTCTTGTTAAAAGGCTATCAGATCCCTAGCAGCGCAGATAATCTACTTCTGGCAGTGTTTATTTCAAGCCCAGATTTAATTTTGCGTACCGGTTCATCCGATCTATCTTTGATAAAAAAAAATATACATAGATTTTTTATAAATATCTTGTTGTTTGTAGCAAGTTGTCGTGTGTAGACTTTGCAAATATCAACACAGTAGTTCAGTTTGTCGCAATCTCGTTAAAGATTGTCCACGTTAACAATGAGTTATTGAGTTATTAGCGGGGCATCATCACTGCACTCCGAACATGTACATAGGTGCTCAGATCTCTTTCTCAGCAAGTCTCGAAGTGTCCAGCGACTGACGACTCCAATTCTGCGTTGTTTCATAGTTGTTCTTACACGCCCACTAAGTTTCTCGTTTCTGGCTGTGCACATCTTAACTCCCATCTCTTTCATCCGAAGGAGTGACGTGGACTCGTGGTCGTTGAAGTCCTGTGTCCTTCCCACTTCCAGGAGAGCATTGATGATGTCCGCCCGATTCATGTTAACATTATTGACAATAGCTGTTCTGATGGTTGTTTGGTTTTGTTTACTTTTGTTAGATCGCTACTAGAATTGTTGTATATTATACGTTTTCAACGAGTGGTGAAAGGGGGGGGGGGATCTGGATTGGTATTCAGCTTGGGGTAAGAACTTGTTCAGATGTTATAACTAAGTTACTTTGTAGTTTCAGTATATGCACATATTCTTCTACGTATATGCTGTCCATTGTTCCGGCTGAAGGCCTACTGAGCCGTAACATCGTTTTGATTTTATGCTGTCCATCACCTATGTAAAGCTGTAAACATACATTGTCCTTTCTTTTTTTTCACCCTTATGATCAGCCTTACAATAACTTCCCATGTTTATGCCTCTCGTTCATCGCGTTCATGGGAAAAGACGAAACATAGAAAAGGGAGGGGGGGGGGAGAGAGAGACAATTAGACAGGTGTGGTCATAACATTTTGAAAAATCCACAAAGAAACAATAGAAAACACAAAGAGCAACACAGTGTGAAGCAGGACCTAACCAGTACCCCTCCATACAATATTTATCATAGCGACCTGAGTTACAGAACACCGCCAGCTATGTCGCCTGGGAACTTTCCATTCGTAACAATTTTCATTTATGTTTTTTACTTTATTCCTGTTGTACGCATGTTTCTCCTGGACCATTCTCTTTACCACGCTCATAAAAATATACATTAGGGGTTCTGAAATTTCTCGTACCAGTCATAGATGCATTGTTTTGACGGTAGTGCATTACTGCAGTTTCTTTAAAATGCTGCTGCAGGAGAGTAGCAGAGTGTGCATTCGCTCAATCACTTACACAATTATTTGATGTAGCAAAATGGACATTTAACAATATGTTCCCTGACCATGGTAGTCCATGTACTTTTATGAATAAGGTTTTATTCAAGTACGTTTCATGTCATCTTCAGCAGATCAGTCCACAGTGCAAGCATCACAGCATTATGTTTATGTGTGATAAATGCTGCGTCTTAGACAAGTTAGATTTATTGTTACAACAATTTATTGTCAGATTTATTATTAGAACAGTGTAATGCCAGATTTATTATTCGAACAGTTTAACGTCAGATTTATTATTAGAACAGTGTAATGCCAGATTTATTATTCGAACAGTTTAATGTCAGATTTATTATATGAACAGTTTAATGTCAGATTTATTATTCGAACAGTTTAACGTCAGATTTATTATTAGAACAGTGTAATGCCAGATTTATTATTAGAACAGTTTAATGTCAGATTTATTATCAGAACAGTTTAATGTCAGATTTATTATTAGAACAGTGTAATGCCAGATTTTTTTATTAGAACATTGTAATGCCAGATTTATTATTAGAACAGTGTAATGCCAGATTTATTATTAGAACAGTTTAATGTCAGATTTATTATTAGAACAGTGTAATGCCAGATTTATTATTACAAAAGTTCAATGCCATAGTTAATATTAGAAGCGTGTAATGCCAGATTTATTATTTAAAAAAGTTTAATGTCAGATTTATTATTAGAAGCGTGTAATGCCAGATTTATTATTAGAACAGTTTAATGCCATATTTATTATTACAGCAGTTTAATGCCAGATTTATTATTACAGCAGTTTAATGCCATATGAATTATAACAGCAGTTTAATGCCATATTTATTATTACAGCAATTTATTTCTAGATTTATTATTACAGTAATTTAATTCAAGATTTATTATTAAAGCAGTTTAATGCTATATTTATTATTACAGCAGTTTAATGTCATATTTATTATCAGAACAGTTTAATGCCAGATTTATTATTAGAACAGTTCAATGCCATAGTTATTATTAGAAGCGTGTAATGCCAGATTTATTATTAGAAAAGTTTAATGTCAGATTTATTATTAGAAGCGTGTAATGCCAGATTTATTATTAGAACAGTGTAATGCCAGATTTATTATTAGAACAGTTCAATGCCATAGTTATTATTAGAAGCGTGTAATGCCAGATTTATTATTCTCTATCTATTGACCTTTCGAGCCGTAACCGGCCCATAGGGCGTAGACCAAGATACACCTTCTCCTATATGAATTTTTGTTCTAGCAGTTTTCTTTTAAAGATATTTTATCAAATCTCGCCATCTGTCTCTGTTCTGTGCAAGCAGTTCTATCTCATTGAGGGAGCCGATTCCTGCTGCTCTTGCCTCTCTCATCAATGTTCTTCTCAGTGTCTCCCTGGGTCTTCCTCTTTTTCTTTTACCTGTTGTTTCCCATATGAGGGCTTGCTTTGCTATTCGATTATTATCTCTTCTCATCACATGTCCAACGTATGACCATCGTCTTTTCTTTATTACTGAAGATATTAGTGGTTGATTGGCGATTTCTCTAATTTCCTCGTTTGTTTTGAATTCGTTCCATTCTATACCAAGTATTTTCCTTAGACATTTATTTTCGAATGCGTTCAACTTTGTTTCTATATCTCTTGTTGTTTTCCAGCTTTCACACGCATACGTAAGGGTTGATAGTACATTTGATTTGAATAGCCTAAGTTTTGTGTTTGTGCTAATGAGTTTTGATTTCCACAACTTTTCAAGGCTTCTGAAAGACATTGCTGCTTTAGCCAGTCTATTTTCTAATTTCTTTGCTCGTATCCCCTTCTCGATCAATGTGACTTCCAAGATAGATGAAGTGATCGATCTCTTCTACTGGTTTGTTTTCCATGTATATTTTGTCACTTGTTGGAATTAAACTTTTCATGACTTTAGTCTTTTCATGATTGACCTCAAGCCCAATTTTGCTGGCTATTGATGATAGTTCATTTGTGTTTTCCTGCATCATTGAGGTTTCCGGTTGTTTCCAAAATGGAGGAATTATTTTTCTCCGGCTTGGTATAGAACCGTTGATCAGAGGTTTAACAAGCCGCTATCGTAAAAACGATGTTGTTAATGAAACGTAGATTTATTATTAGAAAAGTTTAATGTCAGATTTATTATTAGAAGCGTGTAATGCCAGATTTATTATTAGAAGCGTGCAATGCCAGATTTATTATTAGAAAAGTTTAATGTCATATTTATTATTAGAAGAGTGTAATGCCAGATTTATTATTAGAACAGTTTAATGTCAGATTTATTATTAGAAGCGTGTAACGCCAGATTTATTATTAGAACAGTTTAATGCCATATTTATTATTACAGAAGTTTAATGCCAGATTTATTATTAGAACAGTGTAATGCCAGATTTATTATTAGAATCGTGTAATGCCATTTTATTATTAGAACAGTTCAATGCCAGATTTATTATTAGAACAGTGTAATGCCAGATTTATTATTAGAAGCGTGTAATGCAAGATTTATTATTAGAAAAGTTTAATGCCAGATTTATTATTAGAACAGTTTAATGTCAGATTTATTATTAGAAGCGTGTAATGCCAGATTTATTATTAGAACAGTTTAATGTCAGATATATTATTAGAAGCGTGTAATGCCAGATTTATTATTAGAAGCGTGCAATGCCAGATTTATTATTAGTAAAGTTTAATGTCAGATTTATTATTAGAAGAGTGTAATGCCAGATTTATTATTAGAACAGTTTAATGTCAGATTTATTATTAGAAGCGTGTAACGCCAGATTTATTATTAGAACAGTTTAATGCCATATTTATTATTACAGAAGTTTAATGCCAGATTTATTATTAGAACAGTGTAATGCCAGATTTATTATTAGAATCGTGTAATGCCATTTTATTATTAGAACAGTTCAATGCCAGATTTATTATTAGAACAGTGTAATGCCAGATTTATTATTAGAAGCGTGTAATGCAAGATTTATTATTAGAACAGTTTAATGCCAGATTTATTATTAGAACAGTTCAATGCCAGATTTATTATTAGAAGCGTGCAATGCCAGATTTATTATTAGAAAAGTTTAATGTCAGATTTATTATTAGAAGCGTGTAATGCCAGATTTATTATTAGAAGCGTGCAATTCCAGATTTATTATTAGAAAAGTTTAATGTCAGATTTATTATTAGAAGTGTGTAATGCCAGATTTATTATTAGAACAGTTTAATGTCAGATTTATTATTAGAAGCGTGTAATGCCAGATTTATTATTAGAACAGTTTAATGCCATATTTATTATTACAGCAGTTTAATGCCAGATTTATTATTAGAACAGTGTAATGCCAGATTTATTATTAGAACAGTTCAATGCCAGATTTATTATTAGAACAGTGTAATGCCAGATTTATTATTAGAACAGTTCAATGCCAGATTTATTATTAGAACAGTGTAATGCCAGATTTATTATTAGAACAGTTTAATGCCAGATTTATTATTAGAAGCGTGTAATGCCAGATTTATTATTAGAACAGTTCAATGCCAGATTTATTATTAGAACTGTGTAATGTTAGATTTATTATTAGAACAGTTCAATGCCAGATTTATTATTAGAACAGTTTAATGCCAGATTTATTATTAGAACAATTTAATGTCAGATTTATTATTAGAAGCGTGTAAGGCCAGATTTATTATTAGAACAGTTTAATGCCAGATTTATTATTAGAACAGTTTAATGTCAGATTTATTATCAGAACATTTTAATGCCAGATGTATTATCAGAACAGTGTAATGCCAGATTTATTATTAGAACAGTTTAATGTCAGATGTATTATTAGAAGCGTGTAATGCCAGATTTATTATTAGGACAGTTTAATGCCAGATTTTTTATTAGAGCAGTGCAATGCCAGATTAATTATTAGAACAGTTCAATTCCAGATTTATTATAAGAACAGTTTAATGCCAGATTTATTATTAGAGCAGTGCAATGCCAGATTAATTATTAGAACAGTTCAATTCCAGATTTATTATTAGAACAGTTTAATGCCAGATTTATTATTAGAAGAGTGTAATGCCAGATTTATTATTAGAACAGTTTAATGCCAGATTTATTATTAGAACAGTTCAATGCCAGATTTATTATTAGAACAGTTTAATGCCATATTTATTATTACAGAAGTTTAATGCCAGATTTATTATTAGAACAGTGTAATGCCAGATTTATTATTAGAATCGTGTAATGCCATTTTATTATTAGAACAGTTCAATGCCAGATTTATTATTAGAACAGTGTAATGCCAGATTTATTATTAGAAGCGTGTAATGCAAGATTTATTATTAGAACAGTTTAATGCCAGATTTATTATTAGAACAGTTCAATGCCAGATTTATTATTAGAAGCGTGCAATGCCAGATTTATTATTAGAAAAGTTTAATGTCAGATTTATTATTAGAAGCGTGTAATGCCAGATTTATTATTAGAAGCGTGCAATTCCAGATTTATTATTAGAAAAGTTTAATGTCAGATTTATTATTAGAAGTGTGTAATGCCAGATTTATTATTAGAACAGTTTAATGTCAGATTTATTATTAGAAGCGTGTAATGCCAGATTTATTATTAGAACAGTTTAATGCCATATTTATTATTACAGCAGTTTAATGCCAGATTTATTATTAGAACAGTGTAATGCCAGATTTATTATTAGAACAGTTCAATGCCAGATTTATTATTAGAACAGTGTAATGCCAGATTTATTATTAGAACAGTTCAATGCCAGATTTATTATTAGAACAGTGTAATGCCAGATTTATTATTAGAACAGTTTAATGCCAGATTTATTATTAGAAGCGTGTAATGCCAGATTTATTATTAGAACAGTTCAATGCCAGATTTATTATTAGAACTGTGTAATGTTAGATTTATTATTAGAACAGTTCAATGCCAGATTTATTATTAGAACAGTTTAATGCCAGATTTATTATTAGAACAATTTAATGTCAGATTTATTATTAGAAGCGTGTAAGGCCAGATTTATTATTAGAACAGTTTAATGCCAGATTTATTATTAGAACAGTTTAATGTCAGATTTATTATCAGAACATTTTAATGCCAGATGTATTATCAGAACAGTGTAATGCCAGATTTATTATTAGAACAGTTTAATGTCAGATGTATTATTAGAAGCGTGTAATGCCAGATTTATTATTAGGACAGTTTAATGCCAGATTTTTTATTAGAGCAGTGCAATGCCAGATTAATTATTAGAACAGTTCAATTCCAGATTTATTATAAGAACAGTTTAATGCCAGATTTATTATTAGAGCAGTGCAATGCCAGATTAATTATTAGAACAGTTCAATTCCAGATTTATTATTAGAACAGTTTAATGCCAGATTTATTATTAGGACAGTTCAATTCCAGATTTATTATTAGAACAGTTTAATGCCAGATTTATTATTAGAACAGTTCAATGCCAGATTTATTATTAGAACAGTTTAATGCCAGATTTATTATTAGAACAGTTTAATGCCAGATTTATTATTAGAACAGTTTAATGCCAGATTTTTATTAGAACAGTTTAATGCCAGATTTATTATTAGAACAGTTTAATGCCAGATTTATTATTAGAACAGTTTAATGTCAGATTTATTATTAGAACAGCTTATTGCCAGATTTATTATTAGAGCAGTTTAATGCCAGATTTATTATTAGAACAGTTTAATGCCAGATTTATTATTACAGCAGTTTATTTCCAGATTTATTATTACAACATTTTAATGCAGATTTATTATTACAACAGTTTATTTCTAGATTTATTATTACAACAGTTTAATGCAAATTTATTCTTACAACAGTTTATTGCCATATTGTCCGCATTTGTTGTGTTTTATTTATAGCTCAGTTCAGTCTGCTTTTCTTTTGATCTCATTTGTTATTTCCGCTCCATCGTTTGATGGCAACTGAGCAATATATTGAATTATTTGTTTAAATCATATGTCAGTTTTCGCATCAGTTTTATCTGGTGTAAACGCTACAATTTTTGTGACATTGTGACAGATCTTGTTTTTTAACTGTTGCTTTGAACGGATGTTGTCAACTTATAAAAGTCACTTCGAGAATTGAATAAATGTATCGTTTGCGTATCGTATTTTCGGTAGTGTATGACCTCCTGTCGTGAGAGCGCCACATCGTTCCTTATTTATAAGCATCATTAATGTTTCTCATTATTTTTTCTACATAAAATGCTCCGCAAAATCCTTGTCCGACCAATCTTTTTCGATGTGCATGATTATTGATCATTAATGCTCCATATCTAATTATTTTCCACGTCTGATGCTTTGAGCGGTTAACAAAGCATGAGAACAGATTTACCGTTTTTTGCATTCTCTGCATTTTCAATCGTGCATCTCATATTAAATATACAGTCCCGTGTCCGTCTGCCTCCCAGAGAACCAAGCTGAGCTATGTTGATTTCCTTTTCCAGTTTTGATAAACTTTGTTGATAATAACGTAAAACACTATCTCACTGGCATGGCTGATTCTGTAAGTTGTGCTTTCCCTTGTGTTTCCTTTGTGTCGTCTAAGCGATATAATAAATATGAGTAAAATTCAATCCTTCGACCATTTTCCGCTATTTCATATTTTTATAAACAAACTACATCGTATGCTTTCATGCTCTGTTCGTTTCTTGTTTTAATGAGCCCGGCTGTTATTTCATGGCATCCATTGGTTTTTATTCATTCTTAAAATTCTGCATTGTCCATTCAACAGATTCTAATGGGTCTCTTCATTCTATGTTTCTGTAGTAATTGTCATTATGGTTACTTTTTTTTCATCAAATCTCTTATCGAAATTGTGTTGTTTTATCCCATTTTCGTGATATCAAATTCTTTTAAAATATTTTTCTGTCTCCAAGTTTACCACCTCTATTTTCACCTCTCTTCTCCATCTGTTTCTAGACTTATTATTTACCCTCCCCCCGCCCCTTCCCCCGCTCATGGGGATTCCTGAACCGCGATTATCCTGTAGTTCTCTCACTTCACTTCCCCTGTGTGAATCCTACCCAAACTCTTTATTTTTGTTGCACAACGTTTAAATTTTGGAATAAAGCTTCCACGCATAAACTGTTCTATTTCCAGATAATTTCTCGACCTCTTCTATGTTGTGATGATCTTCCGTTCGATTGCACTAGTCGTGCAGGAATCGCTTTTGTTGTTATTTTGTTTTATTGCCTTAATAAGTCTACTCTAACTGACATATCATCTTCATTGCATATCTGTCAGCTCCATATTGCTCAGATCCCATCCTCAGTATGAAGCACCGCAGTCACACACTAGTGAAAGCACTAAAGATGGTTTCAGCGAAGATGACCCCAACCAGCCTGACCTCAACCTCCTTAAAAGTTACCTACGACAGAGTGGCCGTCGACAGTGCCTCTAATATTATTTCTTCCCTGATCGAGGTCAGCCACACAGACGAGTTCTCTTAACGAATTCTCGTTTTCTAGGCCATGTCGATCAAAAGATGCGCTTCTCTCTATGTATTATTTACATACCCACCATATGGGGGATATGGCACTGCTCAGGAACAGAGCTGAAAGTTGTCATAAAATCATAGTTGACAGGATCGGTAAACTCATCTGTCCAGATCTTATTCCACCACTTTGAGATGCCCAGGTGAAGTCGGATATTTTGGACCAAAAGACGTAATGATCACATTTTTTTTACTGCAAGCCACAGCACAACGTAATGCCGACTTAACGTCATTGTAAAGATGGTGAATATATTAGAGGTCTCTCTGTTACTGTAGTCATCGGGTGAATATCAAACAAGCACCAGCAAGCATACCCACATTCACATTAATCTTAGTCTCCAAATGTTGTTGTGATGGCCATTTTACCCTTCATGTTTGTAGTAGATTATAGAAATCGTTCATCTTATAACTTGAAAGTTTAACAAACTATGAATATCCTGGATGACTTCCGGTTTAAAGATGGTGGAATGGAGCTCATGTTCTCTCGACCGCTGCAGGATTTGCATTTGAGGACTGATTAATGTCGGCTCCCCAATGCAATTCCCTGCGTTAAATTCAGTCGGATGTTCCACTTAACAAATCTGCGCCGGTGATGCGTAACTGTACACACGGCAATATTCCTCTTTGACAAGTCAAGTCTTGTGAATGCAACCTTCCCCCGTCATGAGTTGATATTCGGTTTACGTCAACACATTGCGTGCTGTTCAGTGGCCGTCGTTGAAAATGTTTGACGCCAATTATTTACATGTTACAACTCATTATTATGGACCGCTCTGCCAAGTCAACCGAAAGTTTCACTTTAGGGATTTTGCACGGTGTTTCGTTCGTTCTTGGCTGTACTCACTAGAATAATGGGAAATGTATGGGCCCTTCCATTGTTGTGTGTGCTACGTCATCATGATGGCTGATTATATATCCCAACACCGGCAGTACGCTAATAATGAAAGACGGAATGACGGTGTTCTGTTCATGACTCTGCAGCCCCGATGTGACTCCCGGAGTTTCATGAACGAATTTGTGTTGTCTTCACTGCAGCTTCGCATTTTGATCCATTTAATGTGAATTTCATTGCCTTGCCCCTACTGACATCGTTCTAGCCAAGTTAAATTATTCAAATAGTGATTGCATCCTACATTGGACGCTAGATGTCTTTTTCTCAATATGTACACTTTTCCCATTCTCTGCTTTAAAGTGACCTTGCTCTCACCTATTCTCACAAATGTTTAAAAATTTATTTGAAGCCTTACTATCTCCTTTACTACTAAAGGATATTTTCCACTCAGATTAGTTTTAACACGCCGTGCTCCTAGTCTTAAATACGTTTTTACTCATGTTGAAGCAAGTGTTTTCCTTAGATAAAACCGTTTTACGTTGGGACATCATTATCTACCATCTCAAGGTTCATACTTTTATTGCTGCACATGCGTCCACATACACACACACACACATATATATGTAATATATATATATATATATATATATATATATATATATCTAATTCGAATACATATACAAACACATGAAAGCGTTTACAAACTGCTCGAATATTATAATTGGAACACAAGATTGATGATTTCATCATCTCTAGCCTTCGATTGCTTCTAGACGCTTGGAATGGAAAATGACGTCAACACTTCCAATTTCTTCGATTGAAAAAGGGAAAAAAAATATATGAATTGAGTTTCCTAATAATATAGATGTTTTTCTAAGAATGCAGATGTAGAGGGATTGATGAAATTGGTAACCGATCTTAGAAATAGACGTGAAGTATATATAAGGCATTAATACATTCATGGGAACGTTGTCTTTTTCTTAACAATTGATTGGGCGTGTTCGTGTCTATAGATGTTGTCTAGGCAATATCAGTGACGTGTTCGAGAATATAGTGCTGGGTTTGGTTCTGTGTAGTTGAGTGCAGAGATCTTATAAGGGAATATGTTTGTTAGAACAAAATGGGTGTGCGAATGTCTGAGTGAATGAGTCAGTGAATGAGTGAATGTCTGAGTGAACGAGTGAGTGAATGAGTGAGTGAGTGAATGAGTCAGTGAATGTCTGAGTGAATGAGTAAGTGAATGAGTCAGTGAATGAGTCAGATAATAAGTGAATGTCTGAGTGAATGAGTGAGTGAATGAGTGAGTGAATGAGTGAATGTCTAAGTGAGTGAGAGAGTGAATGAGTGAGTGAATGAGTCAGTGATTGCGTGAGTGAATGAGTCAGTGAATGAATGAGTCAGTGAATGAGTGAGTGCGTGAATGAGTCAGTGAATGAGTCAGTGAATGAGTTAATGTCTGAGTGAATGAGTGAATACCTGAGTGAGTAAGTGAATGAGTGAGCGAATGAATGAGTGAGTGAGTGAGTGAGTGAGGGGATGAATGAGTGAGTGGGGAGTGAATAAGTGAGTGAGTGAGGGCGTGAATGAGTTAGCGGATGAGTGAATGGGTGCGTGAGTGAGCGAGTAAGTGAATGAGTGGATGGGTTAGTGAGTGAGTGAAGGGTGAATAAGTGAGTGAGTGAATGAATGAGTTTGTTGGTAAATGAGTGAGTGATTGAGTGTGGGGGTGAATGAGTGAGCGAGGGGGTGAATGAGTGAGCGAGGGGGTGAATGAGTGTGCGAGGGGGTGAATGAGTGAGTTGGGGGGTGAATGATTGGGTGGATGAGTGAATGAGTGAGTGACTGAGTGACTGACTGACTGACTGAGTGATTGTTTGAGAAGGTGAGTGAATGAGTGGATAGTTTAGTGAGTGAGCGAATCAATGAGAGTGATTGAACCTATGTACGAGTTACGAAGTGAGTGATAGAATGAATGCGTGCGTCAATGAGCCTATGTGTGCGTGATTGAGTGAATTAGTGAATACTTGAGTGATGTAATGAGTGAATCTGTGTGTGAGTGAATGGATCTGCCAATTAAAATGTAAATAGGTGATTTGAAGTAAATGAGTGAATTTGTGGTTGGAGGAACAACTGAATGAATGAGTGATGATTGAATACGTTGGTGAGTGAGTGCGTGATTGAGCGCGGGAGGTCAGTGGTAACTGAATGTGTCAGTGAATGAATGAGTTAGTGTAGATGAGGTATTCAAACATAGTTTTGTATCAAGTTCAAATACAGTTTTATATCATGTTCAAACAAAGTTTTGTGTAATGTCCAAACACAGTTTTGTATCATATTCAAACACAGTTTTGTATCAAGTACAAACACGGTTCTGTATGAAGACCACACACAGTTTTGTGTCATATTCACACACAGTTCGTATCATGTTCACACACAGTTCTATATCATGTTCACACACAGTTCTGTATCATGTTCACACACAGTTTTATATCATATTCACACACAGATCTGTATTATATTCACGCACAGTCCTGTATCATGTTCACACACAGTTTTTTATCATGTTCACATACAGTTCTGTATTATGTTCACATACAGTTTTATATCATGTTCACACACAGATCTGTATCATATTCACGCACAGTCCTGTATCATGTTCACACACAGTTTTTTATCATGTTCACACACAGTTCTGTATCATGTTCACACACAGTTTTATATCATATTCACACACAGATCTGTATTATATTCACGCACAGTCCTGTATCATGTTCACACACAGATTTATATCATGTTCACACACAGTTTTATATCATGTTCACACACAGATCTGTATTATATTCACGCACAGTCCTGTATCATGTTCACACACAGATTTATATCATGTTCAAACATAGTTTTGCCTCATATTTAAGCATACGAAGTTTTCATACTTTTTATAATCACGCATCTTCCGATCTTAAACAATTACACTCATCTTTAAATTTTAATTATAAAAAAATTACCCATACGTATGCATTTTTAAAACTTTAACAAACTTCCTCCAATACTACTCTTCTAATATTTATATTCAACGTCTGTATCTGCTTTCACAATCGCCTTTAGCCTGTGAAAGTATTGCGGAAAATAATACCACCCAGGGCGGCAAATATAGATGACCCGCCACTGAACAACCATACGCATAAACGAGTTATACGTTTTATGTTTAGTGGGGACTTTAAGAGATATACAAATTTCTTTGAACAAGATACATTTATTAGCAAGCTACAAGGTAGTTTCATTACCTAATAACGTTATCAATATATAGCTTTCTTGAGTCAAGTGACTCGTAATTCAAGAAAATGAGTTTGTGAAGTACATGTATTAACTTTATATTATAGACGCATGCTGTTTTATGAAGAAAAAAGCTCTCTCTAAAGAGTTGTTCGAACTTAAGTATACGTCTTTATTAAGTTCTTAATTTGGAAGAAAACACAATGTTCTGTGTACATTTCCATTAACATTTTATAACTGTTTAAGATGAAGTCCATTGTTAACTATATTTTTTTTTTTTTTTTTTTTTTTTTTTTTTTTTTTTTTTTTTACTTTTACAGAAAAGTACGATTTATAATTTACATCAATCTTATGTACCAACGTCATGGCCTTATAATAAAAAAGAGAGCTTTATCTTTGGGCTATGTCTGGTTTTTGTCTTCATTTTGAAGTTTCTACTTCAGGAGGACCAGGTAGCGATGACTTCCATTCCTATTAACTTGTTTCTTCAGTGCACGTATCCAAATACACATTTTATGTTGTTCGTATGTTGTTTGTGTAATTTAATTAGCTGTGTTTTTGTGATACGGTTGGCACTTTAGCTTGTTATGTTAGCTATTGAGTTGTTTGCAGGTCATCATCATTGCACTCCAAATATGTCCATATTTGGTCAGATACCCTCCTCAGCAAGTCTCGAAGTGTCCATCAATTGACGACTCCAGTTCTGTGTTGGTTGATAAGTTACACCCACTAAGTTTCTCGTTTATGGCTGTGCCCATCTTAACTCCCATCTCTTTCATTCAAAGGAGTGATGTGGACTCATGGGTGTCGAAGTCCTGTGCTTTTCCCACATCTCGGAGGGCATTGATGATGTCCGACCGATCCATTGGTTGACCGTCTTCAACGACAGCGCATCTATCCAACCTGTCCGCTCTTTCATCCCCCCGTACTCCCGCATGGCCAGAGAGTAGACAAATGTGACCTTACGCATTTTTGACTTTTGCAATGACTCAACCCATTGCATACATACAAAACCCACTTCCACTTTTCTTATCATGTTCATCGAATCAATTAGTATACAGGCGTGGGTGTAATCATGTGTCTCTAACCACTTGAATGGTCACTGCCGTCATCTCCATCGTCATACTACCCGTGATCATAACGTGTACACCACTTTCTTCTGTAATATTTATGCTTGCCGTGCGTGCTGTAAACGCTCATACACTTATGGGAAATGTTATGTTATGTAGTAATTGAGTTAGTAATACAGTTTATGTTTTTTGTGGTTATTAAATTATTTCCACAGTTTTGTTTGTCTGTGTGGTAACTAAATGTATGTATACAATTTTTGTTTCAGAAACATATATAACTTTTTGAGAGATAAATAACATATGACTCCCGTTTAAAAAAAAAAAATCTAATATGTCGTTTAAATTGTCTCCTTCCTCTTAGTGACATTGTAGCAGTGGGTGTGAGGGTGAGAAGGAGAGTGGGGGATAGTTGGAGAGAGTGAGGGAACATAGCACGGGGAACAATCACAGGAAATAGGAGTATAATTGTATTAGAGGTAGAGCAGGAATCTCATGACTGATAAGAGTGTAAACATAGAGATGAGTAAATGACGTAGATAAATTCTATTGGTAGGGATACGGAGGAATTGAGTTTTTGTTGGATAGGGAACGAAGTATAAAAGTCACTGCACGGAGCAGGCTTGCCAACTTGGCTTTTTCTAAGCCAGATTTAAGAAATCTAGATTTTTTCAAGTTGATTGGCTTTTTATTTTTATTGGCTTTTTTTGCTTTTTATGGCTTTTTTTTGCCAAACAAACGGAAATCCGTGGAAACTAAATACGCCCTAATCTGAAATTTCTGAAATTTTTCAACTTCAAACTTCAACGGAGCTAGAAGCAGGCTCTCCAGAGAATATTGATACATCGGTGGGACGTTAGAGGAGGCCTGGTAGATCAGCCGTCAGCCGTAGGCTCATCGAGCTCAAAGCATACGCGTTTTTAGAGGCTAGTTAGAACCGATGTAGAAGAGAGTCTCTGGTGTATTGAAGAGATAGTGAACTTATGATAGCAATAGCAGCCAGGACAATAGCAACTTAGTATAGCAGAAATGACATTAATGATATAAGACCTGAAGTGAGAGTGTCCAGTGGAGAATGTGCATTTCCTTCTACCGATGTGTGAATGGCCGAACGGGACGTATAGACCGCTGTACATATTTTGTGAATAGTTTGACACTTTTTGTGCTCCTGCCTGTGTACTTTTAGTGCACCTGGCTGTGTACGTTTAGTGCCACTTGCTGTGTATTTTAGTGCTCCTCCTGTGTACTTTTAGTGCACCTGGCTGTGTGCTTTTAGTGATTCTGGTTGTTACTTCTAGTGCTACTGCCTGTGTACGTTTAGTGCCACTTGCTGTGTATTTTAGTGCTCCTCCTGTGTACTTTTAGTGCTCCCTCCTATGTACTTTTAGTGCTCCTGCCTGTCTACTGTTAGTGCTTCTGCCTGTGTACTTTTAGTGCACCTGGCTGTGTACATTTAGTGCTTCTGGCTGTGTACTTTTAGTGCTCCTGCCTGTGTACTTTTGGTGCTCTTGCTTGTGTAATGTTAGTGCTCCTGTCTGTGTACTTTTAGTGCTCTTGCTTGTGTAATTTTACTGCTCCTGCCTGTGTACTTTTGGTGCCTACATGTGTAATTTTAATGCTCCTGTCTGTGTACTTTTAGTGCTCTTGCTTGTGTAATTTTAGTGCTCTTGCCTGTGTACTTTTGGTGCCTCTACATGTGTAATTGTAGTGCTCCTTGCTGTGTACTTTTAGTGCTATTGGCTGTGTACTTTTAGTGCTTCTGATCGTTTACTGTTAGTGCTCTTGGCTGTGTACTGTTAGTACACCTGGCTGTGTCCTTTTAGTGCTCCTGCCTGTGTACTATTAGTGCTCCTTGCTGTGTACTTTTAGTGCTGCTGTCTGTATTATTTTAGTGCCACTGGCTGTGTACTTTTAGTGCTACTGTCTGTGTACTTTTAATGCTACTGTCTGTGTACTTTTAATGCTATTGTCTGTGTACCTTTAGTGCTACTGTCTATGTACTTTAGTGCTATTTGCTGTGTACTTTTAGTGCTACTGACTGTGTACTTTTAGTGCCACTGGCTGTTTACTTTCAGTGCCACTGGCTGTGTATCTTTAGTGGTGTTGTTTACTATTAGTGCTATTGGCTGTTTACGTTTATTGCTGCTGGCTATGTACGTTTAATCATACTGGCTGTGAACGTTTATTGCTACTGGCTGTGTACTTTAGTGAATGTAAACATCAGGAAAGGAAATGCCAAGGCTGTCAGTGTTTAAAATCTAGCTGCCTGTGGACAATTCTTAAAATATTGTAAGCAAAACAAGTCAGCGGCAAAGAGCTGCTCAAATAATGCCTCCATTGGAAGATTCCCACAGTGAAAACAGTGCACTAGTGCATCTGGATAGATTACGTTCTATGATAAGATCAGGAACAAAGCTAGAACTGCCATGATTGCATTCCAGAGTAAATTAGAAGATGAATATTCAGAACGAATCGACCGATAAAAGTACCCTGTGGTCTCCTTGGTGGGCGGCCACTGACGGCAGGGAATAAAGATGGCATGTGGTTCTACAAAACACCACAAGTCGTGGAGACTATAGACTATGCTTATATAATGTATGACAAGACTTAGAAAGGAAGGATATTTGAATATTTCTATTTCTTCCCAGTTTTCCTTTAACTTCATTGATCTTTTCAGTCCACGGTGACTGGTATGCCCCATCCCCACGACAAGGAGCTGGCTTTAAAGGGGATTGGCTACTATATGGGCCACTGCAAGAATTACAAAAAACAGCAACGTTTATACAGGAAACGACATTGCATATATAGACAATACTTCAGGTGAATGAAAGATAGATCATCATCATCATCGAGGACCAAGCCTGCTGGCGTAGGTGATCATGTCTCTCCACAACTTTCGATCTCGACAGTTATTTATCATTTCTGTTGTTGACCTTCTGCCAAGACATTCTCTTATAAACTGTCTGGTATCTTTTCTCTTTGCTTCCCTATATCTATTCGTCCCTCAATTTTCCCACTTGTTACAATATATTCCAGCTGTCCTCTTCTCATAACATGGAATGATAGATACCTAGAAAGATAAACAGATTGATGTTTTCTTAAATAACTCTTACAAATGTGGCTCTCGCTGATTCATTCTACCGTAACGATTTTTTCGACATTAAATATCCTAATGATAATTTCGATATGTTGTTTCCCTATGCTACATCCACAGAAATGTGTACACAATTTCATGTAATAAAGTAATCGCTGTAGCGTAAATTATTGATCTTTTATGATCCAAATTTATCCTCGGTCGTACAAAAAAATCCCTCCCAGTCCAAATGTTAAAGAAGCATTCATGTAAGAAAGTGTTTGAATGAAAAATTGAACAACACATGAAGTAAGCATGAAAGCACTACTTCGAAAAATTCCCTTATTTAAAAATAATCCTGAATGGGATGGATAATTGTAGATTGCTATATAATAGGCGAAACTACCAGCTAATGAAGCATGAATAATAATCTGCAACAAGTATTTGAATAAAAACATATTCACTGTAATTGGTTTGTTAAAATCAATATCATGTGTGGTCTACATGCACGCTTCAAGTTGTAACAGAATTCTTTGATTATTAAATACAGCATTGTATTTTCTATTTAAGCATGTCTTACTTAGATCGTATCACAAATGGAAAAGGTTCTCAAAAGAATACAAGTAATAGAAGTACATGATAATATTTATTACTGTTAAGAAACGCAAAAAAGAAATGGTTTGGTCACGTATCCTTAATCACCCGGCCTTGCAAATATTATATTGTAACAAACTGTGAAAGAGGGACAAGGAGAGGTAGGCAGTGAAAGAGATGGAATGATAACATCAAGTAATAGATAGAACTCGACTTTGCAGAGTCCCAAAGAATTACTGAAGTTAGGGAAAAAATTAAGGCTGATTGATCTAGCCTGTCAATGGTTTCCCAAGGATCCCAGTGTTTATGGAGATGAAGACAGGGATGCAGATTTTAGTTAGTTCTTGAATGATTACACCGTCTATAATTTGCCTCTAAATTAACGCTTTAATGAAATATTTTTATAGAATAGTAAATATAAGAAATTGTTTCCCTTTAACATCTTTTGTGTTTTAAGTTTGGAATCGTTGTCAGTGATTAGGGGACGGGAGTCAAATATGTCAACAGGAGGCCAAGGCGCGCCTCCCAGCACTAGAGCTGGAAGTTGTCAGCGACCCACAGCTGATGGCTTGCGTCAGAATCGGTGAAACAAAACCATCCAGACCCTGCTCCACCTCTCCGTGGTGCCTCCAGTAACAGACTAACCTGTCTAGTCTGGCCAAGCGTGCAGGGATCGAAGAGGGAAGACAACCCGGTACTCAAAAATGTCATGCTGAAGTCGGATGTGTTGGGCCGAAAGGCGCAAATATAAAAGTTATACTGCAAACCACAACACAACTCAGACACGCCCACTACGTCCTTGTAAGGGCGGATGATGAAGATAGATATTATACTCTAGAATACTTTAGTCATCTGGCGAACGCAACCAACCAACCACATATGTCAACAGAATTTGCCACTATGCTTTGGCGGGAGCTGTGACATGAGTGACCCGTATATGGGACATTCTCGACTGCAGTGACACTGATTTCAAGAACAGAAGACAATAGTATTTTGAGTCGTCTTTGGAAAAAGAATGATAAAATTGTGTGCATCTACTGAGATTGTTATCAAGAAAACGAAGTGGTAATGGATTGGCCACATATTACGAAGACCAAGATACAATTTTGTAAAAAAAAATTAATTGGAACCAGTCAAGAAGTAGGAAAGTTGAAATGCCCAAAAAGTCCTGGACAAGAACACCCGAAACAGCAACAAAGGTTACATAATAGAAGTGGGCTCAATTGGAGATGGTAGCACACAAACGGGTCCGTTAGCAAAGTGTTGTTTGCAGCACTATGCTCCATAAGGTAAAGGTTATTGAGTTGTTGAGTTATTAGCGGATCATCACCATTGCACTCCGAACAAATACATAGGTGCTCAGATCCCCTCCTCAGCAAGTCTCGCAGTGTCCACGACTGACGACTCCAGTTCTGTGTTGGTTGATTAGTCTTCTTACATGCCCACTAAGTTTATCGTTTCTGGCTGTGCCACAGGAATAAGGTATGTATGGTTACGCAAGACATCATCATCAAGTACCGGGCCTAGTGGCAGGTGATCATGTCTCTCCACAACTCTCGATCTCGGCAGCTATTTATAATTTCTGTTGTTGACTTTCTGCCAAGCCATTCTCTTAAGCTGTCTGTTATTTTCTCTCTTTGCTTCCCTCTATCTCTTCGTCCCTCAATTTTTCCAGTTGTTATAATGCATTCAAGTTGTTCTCTTCTCATTACATGGCCAAAAAATGATGATTGTTTCTTCCTAATATTGGAAATTTGAAATATGCAAGATATAAGCCAAATAAATCATTGCAGTTGCTACTCGAGAGTATATGGGCACAGAAGAGTTGATAAACTTGCTTGTAGAGCAACAATTTCACAATTTGATATTTATTCTGTGGGCGGTGGCAGGATATTGTATGAACTGCTGAGCTCTTCTATTGGGGTTTTCTTTAGATTATATAATCATCTAAGTAGCTTGCTATATTCGACTGTGTTGTAGAGCAAGTTTAGTTATTTTGTGCCGAACATATAGTGTAAGCCTTTGAGGGAACGCAGCAGGAAGTCGACGCCTGGGAGTCATGATCCAAATGGGCCCATCTCCCTTAGAGTGTCAAGAAGCTAAAGGACCGAAACACTTGCTCCACAGAGATTTGCTGATGATCAGATTGCATTCAGAAGTTAAGCTCTGTACAATGAGTTTCCTTCCTTAAGTATGTGATGTTCTGTGCTATTGGCATGATACATGCAGCACGTGATACCTGGGAGTGAGTGGGTTATATATATATATATATATATATATATATATATATATATATATGCGATCAAAACTCAATGAGAGTAGGATTCCAGAAAAATGAGGAAAATACTATGCAATCCATCTTTGACAATAAAAACAAGAAAAAAGAGTTCTTAAATGTTATGTAGAGCCAGTCTTAACATATGGATGCGAATCATGGGCAATAGGACAACAGACAAGAAAATCACTGAGTCTGTAGAAATGTGGTTTTACAGAAGAATATTGAGAGTACCATGGACAGCTAAGAAGAGTAATGATGTTCTGAGAGAGGTCAAAGCAAAAAGAGAGCTAATTTCCAATATTAGGAAGAAACAATCATCATTTTTTGGCCATGTAATGAGAAGAGAACAACGGGAATATATTGTAACAAGTGGAAAAATGGTGGGACGAAGAGATAGGGGGGAAGCAAAGAGAAAAAATAGCAGACAGCTTAAGAGAATGGCTTGGCAGAAGGTCAACAACAGAAATGATATATAGCTGCCGTAATCGAAAGTTGTGGAGAGACATGATCATCTACGCCAGCAGGCCCGGTACTTGATGATGATGATGATATATATATATATATTAATTTGGCGCAAGAGATATAATAATTCTGTTTTATTAGCATATAGTCCACATATGTCAAATTGTAAGATTTTAATTGCAGGACAGTTATCGTGTCCAGTAGTCCACTTTTAGAGAATTCGCTGGCGTTTTGGTTAGCGCACACGCCTGCCATTTAAGACAAATGTTTCTGTGTCCTGTTCAGCCCCTTTAAATGGATGAGGGAGATTTGATTTACTCTGGGTAGAAAAGACAGCGAGGAAATACGGTTTAGTAAATGAAATAACAAAAGCTTCATTACCCTAGGGTAAATGCTATGGGATTATCTTTATCTTTTAGTCCACCATTCACTATAAGCCTGGGAACATAGGGCCTGATCCCTTGCGTTTTGATTACCGAACCAGAGTATGAGTTCATGTAATTATTTGTCTGCGACTCTTCTTGTCACATATATTTGTACCGTGTTAAAAGTCAAGTCACTACCACTGAACATCCCGATCTGCTATATATTAAAAGTCAAGTCACTACCACTGAACATCCCGATCTGCTATATATTAAAAGTCAAGTCACTACTACTGACCATCCCAGTCCGTTACATACTAAAAGTCAAGTCACTACCACTGACCATCCCAGTGTCTGTTACATACTAAAAGTCAAGTCACCCCCATAGATCACCAAAACAATTACATGTTAAAAGTCAATTCACTACCACCGACCACCCAGTAATGTAGAAATTGAATATCCCTCAATTGTGACATACTACTATTTCCAATACTTCATTTTAAATAACTTCTCCCTGTTTTGTTTCAACCATCCTTTCTTTATTATGCCTCTACTTATTGTCTCGAACCCCATTTCCATCTAGATGACATCCATTTTTCTTCCTCTTGAACCCTCTTATTTGTAAATATAAACCACCTCAAGTTCTCTTTAATAACTCAACCACTTACTTGAAATTCCCACCCAGTTTTTTTCTATAAATCCATTTCCTTCTAAACGGAACCCTACTGCCCTTATATCCAATTTTCACCTTTGTATCATTGTCTCTCTTCATTTTATTACGTTACTGACACACATACCTTTGCTAGTGTTTGTTATCCTTACCTCCTTACGTATATATACTATCTATCTATCTATCTATCTATCTATCTATCTATCTATCTATCTATCTATCTATCTATCTATCTATCTATCTATCTATCTATCTGTCTGTCTGTCTGTCTGTCTGTCTGTCTGTCTGTCTGTCTGTCTGTCTGCCTGTCTGTCTGTCTGTCTGTCTGTCTGTCTGTCTGTCTGTCTGTCTGTCTGTCTGTCTGTCTGTCTGTCTGTCTGTCTGTCTGTCTGTCTGTCTGTCTGTCTGTCTGTCTGTCTGTCTGTCTGTCTGTCTGTCCGTTCGTCCGTCCGTCCTCTCTCTCTCATTTATCTAATCTAATTTGTCTGTCTGTCTGTCCTGCCCTGTCCTGCTCTGTCCTGTCCAGTCCTGTCCCACTCTCCCTTCCTCCATCCGTCCGTCCATACATCCATCCATCCATCCATCCATCCATCCGTCCGTCCGTCCGTCCGTCCGTCCGTCCGTCCGTCCGTCCGTCCGTCCGTCCATACATCCATCTATCTACCCCACATACACTTGCAAATATTATAGAACACCCTCATTTTCACAAGAGACATGCAGGCTGTAAGCATATGGTTTTGTTTAAAACAAACTTCGATGAGAACATTCCATTAGAATAGAAATAAGTAATCAAATTTGAAGAGCTTTCATCGCTACAACGATGGACGTAATGAGTGTTCTGTCTTCTCCTCCCTCTCCCAATGACAGTTCATTTTTGGAAATTACATTTTGCTCATTTATAACTGGTCTTCAATTTATTCAGACATGTCCCAATCATACAGTGTTAATATTATGTTGAAGCCCTATACTGGTCCGGCCTTCAACTCTCCAATCATTTCATTCTAATATATTTTGAATAATATTTTTAAGAACTGTGATGGTCTCTATTAATTAGAAGGATGTACATTACACGATATTATTTATGTGTCGTATAGATTTTTCTGTTCGACATTTTTTTAAGCTAATTTGCGAACTCACGCAACATTAACTTCAATTAGCAATTTTGATTGATATATTTCTTTTTTTCTTTCGGTGTTCGAAAAGGTTTTTTTTTTTTAAATTACATTTGTGTGTGAATAATTACACTAATGACTTAAAAATTAAAGGGAAACAATTTTTTTTAATCTAAATATGCAGGATCAGGTCAAATTAAAGAAGGTGCAATAAACAAAAAAGATCATCAAGTAACATGCCTGCTGGAGCAGGAGACCATGTCTCTCCACAACTTTCGATCACGACAGTTATTTTTCATTTATGTTTGTTAACCTTCTCTCTTAAGCTATGTGGTATCTTTTCTCTTTC
This sequence comes from Megaustenia siamemsis, assembly GCA_032433765.1. Lineage (NCBI taxonomy): Eukaryota > Metazoa > Mollusca > Gastropoda > Stylommatophora > Ariophantidae > Megaustenia > Megaustenia siamemsis. The sequence goes on along the minus strand of JAVIAB010000088.1, from coordinate 39,064,813 downwards.
TTCTTCCTCTTCTACCTTTTAGTTCCCAGTGGAGCATAGGTCTTCAACAAACACTTTCCAAGTAGTTCTGTTTTTTGCCATTCTTTTAAGTTCATTCCATGTCTTCCCCATCATCTTCATCTGTGCTTCGATCTGTCTTCTCCAAGAATTCCTTGGTCTTCCTCTTTGTCTTTTCCCCTGGGGATTCCAAAAAAGGGCATGTTGTGTAATACTCTCAGTTGGCTTCCGTAGTGTGTGTCCTATCCATCGCTATCGTCTACGCTGTTTCTTTTTATCCACTGGTATTTGACCGGTACATTTCCATAATTCTACGTTAGTGACTTTGTCTTGCCATTTCCATCCCTTTATTCTGCGTAAGCATCCATTAATGAAAGTCTGTACCTTCGTGATTGTCAATTTTGTTATTCTACATGTTTCACAGCCATATAATAGGACCGACTAAACATTTGAGTTGAAAATTTTTATTTTTGTATTTAACCTAATTTCTTTGGATTTCCATATGTTTCCCAGTGCAATGAAAGCTCCTCTTGCTTTTGATATCCTTATTTTGGCATCATTTTCTGTTCCTCCCTCTTTATCTATATTACTGCCCAGATATATGTAAGATTGTACATCTAGTAGAGTTATTTCTCCTAGTTTTATTTGGTTATTGCCAACTGCATTAATTCTCATAATGTTGGTCTTATCTCTATTAATCTTTAGTCCTAGTTGTTGTGATCTCTCATCTAATATCTTCTCTTATATCATCTAATTTCTTCTCTTATCTAATCTTTTCTCTTTGCTTCCCTCTATCTCTTCGTCCCTCAATTTTCCCAGTTGTCACAATATATATTCCAGCTGTTCCCTTCTAGTTACATGGCGAACACATGATGATTGTTCTCCCTAATATTGAAATTAGCTCTTTATTTTTGCTTTGGCTTCTTTTTCATTTTGGCAATTCAGAACGTTTTCATTACTTTTCTTAGCTGTCCATGGTATTCTCAACATTCTTCTCTAAATCCACATTTCTACAGCCTTCAGTGATTTTCGTATCTGTTGTCCTATTGTTCATGATTTACATCCATATCATTCTCTCCATAACATCTCAGAACTTTTTTCTTATTTCGATTGTCAAAAATGGATTGTACAGTATCTGCTTCATTTTTTCGAACGCTGCTTTTTTTCCTCAGCCATTCTGCATTTCCCCTCTGTTGTACCCTCTGAGGTTAACAAATTTCCCAGATATTTAAATTCATTTACCTGTTTTATTATTGTTCAATTTGTCTTTTTTTGCGCTGAGGTGATGTATTTTTCTTTGTTGTTATCATTACTTCTGTCTTTTTGCTTTTAATTCTGATTCCTTTATTTTTACTTTCATTCACTAACTTGTCTAACATTTCTTGTAACTCGTTTTCACATTTAGCGATTTAGACTCAATCATCAGCATACCTCAGATTTTTTATATAATGACCTCCCCTCCAATTGTTATTCCAGACATGCCCCTTATGGATCTTAAAACAAGAGTGATAGTGATCAAATAAATGGTGATCAATGATGGAATACCGAGATAATGAGTGATGATGAAAGTAAGTGAAAGATGAGATACAATTTAAAAAAAAAACTATAAAGTGATATGGGGAAAAAAAAAATTAAACGCATTTGACAAAATGTGTATATTTTATAACCATATAGTGGATTGTGAATAAAGTGTTGAATAATAATTACATATTGCATAAGATGGGGTGGAGCCAAGAGTGATGGAGATAAAATCAGAGAAACAATGAATTAAAGTAAGACAAATGCAAGATAAAATCAAGAGATATAGGATAAAATAAAATGAAAGATGGGGGATAAGAAATGCTGTTAGGAAAAAAAAGAAGATAAAATCAAGAGTGATAAAGATAATATCATAAATTTAGAGAATAAAATAATTAAATTGAGAGATACAATCGGAAAGATAAAAATGAGATGATGGATACATCTTTAAGATTGTGCATAAATAAAAAGAACAGTAAGGGATAAAAGCAATAAGATGAAACATAATATCAGAATGATGGGGAATACGATCTGAAAAATAAGGGATGAAATCAGAAAGATGAGGAAAAAATCAGAAAGACAAGGGATAAAATCAGCAAGACAAGGGATACAATGAGAAAGACAAGGGACAAAATCAGCAAGACAGGGGTTAAAATCAGAAAGACATGTGATAAAAGCAGAAAGACAGAGGATAAAAGCATTAAGACTGTGGATAAAGTAGAAAGAGTGGGTAAAAGCAGAAAGACAGGGATAAATAGCAGAAAAACAATGGACAAAATAAGAAAGATAGGGAGAAAATCAGAAAGATGCGGGAAAATTCTAGAAAAAAACGTGAATATAATTTTAAAAAAAATAATAGACACAATTAAAAAAAGGTACCTGATTCAAGTAAAAAGATTGGAGGAAAATCCAGATCTGGGTATGAGATAAATATAAATAGTGAACAAAATTAAGATAAAATCATAACAAACTGTTTTAGATGCACGTAAGCATCACATGGATCGTAAACAAACAAATGAAAAGACAATTTGAGGCCACAGAGATGGGATTTCTCAGAAGAATGTTGAAAGTTCCCCGGACAGCTAAAAAGACCAATGAGGAAATTCTTAGAGAGACAAACACAAAAAGAGAGCTCCTAAGAAACATCACAAAGAAACAATCAACATTTATCGAGCACAGCATGAGAAGAGGAAAGTTGGAATACTTTTGGTTACAATTGCCAAAATGAAGGGAAAGAAAGATCGTGGACAACAAAGAGAGAGAGAAAATACTGGATAGCTTGGTGTCATTGCATGGAGAACAATCAACAACAGAACTGATACGATGCACGGTAGATATATAAGTTTATGGAATAACATGATCGCCTACGCCAGCCGATATGGCACATGATAATGTTGAAGGGTCAAAGGTCAATTCAAGAATACAGAATAGGGTTATTCAGTTAGAAATAGAGATAAACATACTGAAGAGCAAACTTGGAGACTACTCACTGTTGCTACTAATATTATGAAAGCTAGGAATGAAACAGATACAGCTCTCAAAAAGTGAGTTGCAACTGACAAATAAATTGAAACATTGTGACCGTCGATTTATCCTTTCCGCACAATGTACATACCCGGTGTTCTTTGGTTCTTTGGTCATGGAAGGTCCCGGTATCACTGCAAACGAATTAAAATCCATAATTGCTCAACCGCCCGTGCCAGTGGAATCATCACAATTACTATCGCATCTCCCAAACAAAGAGAGGTAGCTGTAGTCCCCATCATAGCAGTCTCAGCACACGCCAAAAGACATAAGGCGAAACCGCACAAAAAATGAACACAGACAACTGCTCCCTGTCATATTATAACATCACTCATCGTAAACAATCGGAATATCGAAACACTATCAAAACGGATGAAACACGCAGCTCACGGTGTGCACAGAGCACCTAACTCAGTAGCTCCAGCTACAAGCCGGACCTGTAATATGAGGAAACTGCAACAAGGAACACCTTCATACATGGCCTTCAAAAGTTCCTGCCGCATATCCACCATATTGATCAGAAGTTCACGTTCTCCTGAAAATGATCATCGTCATATTTTTTTTTTAAATGTATAGCGCCGGTGTCTACGACAGTAGTGCATGCATTTATAGGAGTCTCAAATTTATACAGGTTATGCTCATGTTACCATGACAACAAGGGGCTCGTGAAAACAGCGTTGATTGGTTAACTTCAAGTGCACTTGTTGCAGATATGAGAGACATAGACAAGACCAACATCTTGAAGGCCCTCAGAGCATCCAATCTTCGTATAAACAACAGGCAATAAGACTATTATGGTACATTACCTAACCTGAGAAAATGACATCTACAAAAAAACATCTAGATATGTAAACAACATGCGAGCTAATATTACCATCAGTGCACACTCACACTTTGTCATGTTTAAAATTATCTATCACCTACAGATTTGCTCGGAGTTCTGTAGTGTTAACTTTAAGAGCAGTAATATTGAAAAATTATTCAATTTCTCTACGCTGACACGGAACACTGTTTGTCCTTTGAGGTTTTTTTTTACCACTTTTGCGGAATCACTGCAAGCCTTCACATTTAATATTTATGTAGTTAAACACAACCACTACTGATATCTCCTTCTAGTCTTTCTCTCTTTCTGTCTATTTTGTTGCTAGGTTTGTTAGGTTTATAAAAACAGAGGAAAATAACAATAATAATAACATAATAATAAAAATATTAGTAATACAATAATAATAAAAATAATAATAATAATAAAGTAATACTAAAAATAACAATAATAATAAAATAAACAGCTTTTCGATGTTCAGGGAAATTACTCTGTTGTTTTTCCGGCAAATAATGTCAATCAATACACGGTGGAGATCACCAGGGATAGCCCTGACATTATTCTCAATAAGCATCTCAAGGGCTGCCAAAATAGATTTGTTTCGGAATCCTTCAGCCATGTTAGTGCCCAAGTGAAATTTGTTATGTACGTCATATATAATTGACGACAAAAATGAACAAAACGATAGCAATGGATGTTGTTTGATGTTGTTTTGTGGTTCCTTGATTGTTGACCTATATGTCCAAAGTGGGAGCCTCGGTAGCCTAGCTGGGAAAACCACCCGACTACCGACGCTCGGACAACCCGTGTTCGATTGCCTCTGAAAGCTGTGTGAAATGTACTCATGATAAGAAATAAAAATACCCCTGCGGTCGACCCAGCTGCTGGCAGAAATGGGTACCAGGGTAGTACTCTGGGAAGGTGAGGAATGCCGCCTCGCATTGTGAGTTTCGATGAATGAAGCGACACTATCCACATGTCTCCGAACACTTCTGGATAGGCAGCCGAGCACATCTGGGTGAAAACTCGCGCACAAAGACGCTTATTCAAGTTTCGTACTCTACCTGTACCTTTCATGTTCGAAGTATTTTAAAATTTGGAAATCTTAGGTTTATCGGAAAACCGTGTTACTTCTTACGACATTGATTACATACTAATGTAAAATGTATCCACGTGACACTGAGGAGTGTTGGGACTCCACATCTTTTGTACACATCTTTCTGGAACGTAGACCACTGTTCTATCCCAAAGTGCTTTTGCTTTCCTACCTACATTCAGCTACCCATTTTTTTTTAGCTTTATAGACTGAAGATTGAGGTACACATTATACAAATAATTTGATTTTTTTTTAAATTCGGACCTGGCTATTGCAAAAAGGTAGTATTTTCCTTCTAGCCGTTTAGCTTATTTTTTTGGTTCAGTTAAGCATAATTTAGTCAACATATCATTTCATTGCAGAACGGAGAATTTCATAGTGATCAGGACTTTCTCCATTTATGAAGCACGCTCGTCCACTCACTAGTGAAACCAAAGAGGATCACTTTAGTCCAGGTGAACTAAATCCATAGCACTGATGATGACCGTGACCTCAAACCTCCTTAGTCGCCTCTAACAACACGCTTGGTAGGTAACAGTCATCATAATCATCATTGAGTGCTGTCTCTTCATCGAAGGTTGGCTACCATGGAGCGCCATTCCGCTCTGTCTCTTGCTTTGATAGTGTAGGTTGTCATAGGCTGACTGGTCCATCTTTTGATGTTACTCGTCCACGTTAGTCTTGGTCTGTCTCTGCCTCTTTTACCTTGTCCCTTCCAAGATTACTTTTAGTAGGCAGGTAGCAGTGGCTCGCTTCTTGTCTCCCGTTACTGTGGTCAAGGACCCGATAACCACATAGTTAATCATTCTTCTCCCGTGATATTATAGCCTGGGTGTCAGAGATAATCAAACAATATCAGGTTTGTATTGGGACCATATGCATTTATGGGTGATGGTGAGCGTTTAATCGTTTATGCTACAGAAAAATAATATTAATTATAGTAATAATAAGAATAATGACAGCAATAGTGATTGTTATGACGATATAATAGAAAAAAAACACGTTCTTCAAAAGATGATAAACGGAAAAAAAAAACAGCTGTAAGCAAAAAAAAAAAACAACCTTATTTGAGGAATATATGTAAACATTACTAAATGAAAACCACTTATATAAACGTAGTTATCAATACTTTTGTACATAACAACACACACAAAAACACTTATATATACGTAGTTATCAACACTTTTGTAAATATAGGGTGTTTATAAAGTCTCACTACACTTGGTATCTAGGTCAATTTGAAAAAAATGTTTATGACGTCATCACAATATGTGCTCAATGGTAAGTTCACTTGTTGCGACAGTTTTCTTAATGACTTGTCTGGACTTTTAAGGATTCTGTCTTGGATATCTAAACATATTTCATCATTCACAGCAGGCCTACCAGATCGTGGAGCATCTTCCACATTTCCAGTAGCAATAAACTTATTCAACAAATTTCATTGACAGTGGGAGCACATATTGTGATGACGTCATAAACATTTTTTTTTCAAATTGACCTAGATACCAAGTGTAGTGAGACTTTATAAACACCCTGTACAACACACACAAAATAATCCATATAATTAATTTTCGTGCCTTTCATATCATGCTGCCTGTCACAGAAATATTTTCTATTTTACTCTTGGGCCTGAATTTTCATATTTTTGTTTTCTTTTAATGCAGTGTAACTATATTTGTTCCGAAAGTTTTCTTTTGTGTTTGGTGTGTCCTATTAGCGGTCCTTTCCGTGCGGGAAACATTTTCTGTGCTGTTTTATTTTAGATGTTTTTCACCCTTTTTTCCTACGTGTTTCCTCTCTCTCTCTCTCTTTCTCGCTCTCTCTCTCTCTCTCTCTCTCTCTCTCTCTCTCTCTTTCTCTCTCTTTGCATGATGATTGATATTTGTAGTCGATTATTTCTCGCGTTAAGAAACATATTGTTTTTTTCCTGTTGGGCATTTTCTCGCGGGGAAAATATTTGCTGTTACTCTGATTTTCTTTTGTGGATGATTACTTCTTCATATTTTTATGCTGTTTCCCAAAGAAGTAGCTCTATTTGATTTTTTTTTCGATGAAGCATTGGCGTTCATAATCAGACCATCTTGTTAGTTTCAATACGCTATCTAAATTGATGACTCCAGTGCCTCGCTGGTTATGCATACTTCTCAATCTTGCACTCGCGTTTCTTCGAGTGTATGTGTGAGAGGCGTGGGTGTATGACATTCGCACCTCAATAAACTGTATCCTGAAAACCGTTAGAGACATAGACTTACTGATTAGTTGTACGAGAATCTCTAAAGGCGTTAAAATCACCCCCTCTAGTTCGTAAACGAAAACTTATCCACTATTGCTTGAGAACGATAAACTCATTAATTGTAATCTGAAGACGCGAAACTCATCCGTTGTGATTTCATGGCAAAAGTTCACCATGTGCAGTTTGACGACGCTAAACTCATCCGTTGTGATTTCATGGCAAAAGTTCACCATGTGCAGTTTGACGACGCTAAACTCTTCCGTTGTGATTTCATGGCATAAGTTCACCATGTGCAGTTTGACGACGCTAAACTCATCCGTTGTGATTTCATGGCATAAGTTCACCATGTGCAGTTTGACGACGCTAAACTCATCCGTTGTGATTTCATGGCATAAGTTCACCATGTGTAGTTTGACGACGCTAAACTCATCCGTTTTGATTTCATGGCATAGGTTCCTTTGTAGTCTGACGACGTTAAACTCATCCGTTGTGATTTCATGGCATAAGTTCACCATGTGTAGTTTGACGACGCTAAACTCATCCGTTGTGATTTCATGGAATAAGTTCCTTTGTAGTCTGACGACGCTAAACTCATCTGTTGTGATTTCATAGCATAAGTTCACCATGTGTAGTTTGACGACGTTAAACTCATCCATTGTGATTTCATGACATAAAATCACCATTTGTAGTTTGAGGACGCTAAAATCATCCGTTGTGATTTCATGGCTGGGAACTCATTAATCGTAGCCCTGGGGTGGAAAATGTATCCGTTGGACTCAGAGAAAGATAAACTCTTTAAGCGTAGTCTGAGATTGAATGGGCCATTATTTGTAATCTGAGAGCAATGATGTCGTCAAATGTAGCCTGATGGAGGCAGCATTATCTGAGTGGTGGGTATAATGGGTAGGTTAGAGTGCTGGATATAATGGGTAGGTTAGAGTGCTGGATATAATGGGTAGGTTAGAGTGCTGGATATAATGGGTAGGTTAGAGTGCTGGATATAATGGATAGGTTAGAGTGCTGGATATAATGGCAGGGTTAGAGTGCTGGATATAATGGATAGATTAGAGTGCTGAATATAATTGGAGTGTTAGAGTTCTGGATATAATGGATATGTTAGAGTGCTGGATATAATGGGTAGGTTAGAGTGATGGATATAATGAGTAGGTTAGAGTGCTGGATACAATGAGTAGTTTAGAGTGCTGGATACAATTGGTAGGTTAGAGTGCTGGATATAATGGGTGGGTTAGAGTGCTGGATATAATGGGTAAGTTAGAGTGCTGGATATAATTGGTGGGTTAAAGTGCTGGATTTAATGGGTGGGTTTGAGTGCTGGATATAATTGGTGGGTTAGAGTGCTGGATGTAATGGGTGGGTTAGAGTGCTGGATATAATGGATGGGTTAGAATTTTACCCTTTAATGGGTACCGGATTTTTCCTGGGAAAGTAAAGCGGCACGTGCGTAATACCAACCACATTACCCCAAAAAATCATTTGCTGATGGTCTGTAAAATGTATGGTTTCTAACACCATATTTCCTATACGTCAATTGGCGTGACGGGGACTCTTTACTTTTTTACTTTATTTATTATTACATTTCTACCGCAACTCTTATCATTGTTGAATGGTTCTCTACTAGTATAGCACCAAGACATATAACAACATGAAGTCCTTTATTGTAAAGGTGGTTTCTTAAGGTGGTTGATACTATTATGACAACTGAACTACTAAAGACAAAAGGTCGGGTTCGATCCTTCTCGACGTCTTCCTGGTTCACCCAGCCTAACATTGGTACTAGATTTTTTATTCTGGGAAAGTAAAGCGGCACAGGCGTAGTACTGATTACCTCAAAAACCATGTTCTAAAGGTCTATAAAAATTATGGTCATTCTGATATCATATGACGAAGGACAGTTTGACTGCGCTCACTTTCGGTGCGACTACGCCTTATATTTTTTGGCGTGTGCTCTTGTTTCTATAATGGGGACTGCGGCTGCCTTTCTTTTTTTGGATCCTTCAATGTGATGAGATGTTAATTTGGATGATTCCACTGGCACATGCGGTTGAATATTACGGATTCGCTTGCAGTGATGCCGGCGGCTTCGACTAATTATAACTTTAGTAATTAACACCATATTTCCTATACGCCACTTGGCGTGACGAGGCTGTTTACTCTCTTTTTTCTGCAATATTATATTTTAGATTAAATAGCTAAGCTGCCTACATTTGATGTACTCCATGTACTGTGAATCACTGCTGTGGTACATGAATGTGTCGATAACTAATCATCACTAGGCATGTATCTTGATTTTTTGCCAGTTAGAATTTATTTAGTGACTAATTCCGTCTAACAATTTTCTCTATTGTTATCCTCTAGTCTTTAGCGTGAAATTTTCATTAAGTATGCTTGTGCTGCAAGCTGGATCTGCATCACTCTCATCGCATATCCAACTCATTTAATATGAAACTGTTTTATGTAATTTATTTATTGCTGTTAGCCTTAGCTAAGGGTTTTGTGGAACTTTCTTTTTTTATGGAAACAATGTTCTCACAAATTCTTAAATATTGTTATTTGCATTCAATGTTTGTTCCTGTTTTACATTGGTAGAGTAACAAATGCACCAGAAATACATATATTCGTTTACATTGCTAGAGTAACATATGCACCAGAAGTACATCTATTCGTTTACATTGCTAGAGTAACATATGCACCAGAAGTACATCTATTCGCTTACATTGCTAGTGTAACATATGCACCAGAAGTACATCTATTCGTTTACATTGCTAGAGTAACATATGCACCAGAAATACATCTATTCGTTTACATTGCTAGAGTAACATATGCACCAGAAGTACATCTATTCGCTTACATTGCTAGAGTAACATATGCACCAGAAGTACATCTATTCGTTTACATTGCTAGAGTAACATATGCACCAGAAGTACATCTATTCATTTACATTGCTAGAGTAACATATGCACCAGAAGTACATCTATTCATTTACATTGCTAGAGTAACATATGCACCAGAAGTACATCTATTCGTTTACATTGGTAGAGTAACGTATGCACCAGAAGTACATCTATTCGTTTACGTTGTTGTTTGCACAGTAAACTTTTGTTGCATCAGAATCTGTTCTTTATTTTCATAGCTTTACAGCAGTATACATTTTTTGTTCTAATTTTCCGTCGACACCCTTAGATCAAGTCAATGACAATAATTTTCGATCCAGATCGACGGTTTCCACGTTCCTGATCGACGGTTTCCACGTTCCTGATCGACGGTTTCCACGTTCCTGATCGACGGTTTCCACGATCCTGATCGACGGTTTCCACGTTCCTGATCGACGGTTTCCACGTTCCTGATCGACGGTTTCCACGTTCCTGATCAACGGTTTCCACGTTCCTGATCGACGGTTTCCACGTTCCTGATCGACGGTTTCCACGTTCCTGATCGACGGTTTCCACGTTCCTGATCGACGGTTTCCACGTTCCTGATCGACGGTTTCCACGTTCCTGATCGACGGTTTCCACGTTCATCCAGCTTCAAATGGGTGCCGGATATTTTTTTTCTGGAAAGTATAGCGGCACTGGCGTAATACCAACCCCATTACCTCAAAAAATCACGTGTCGAAGGTCTATAAAAATTATGGTCACTAAAGCTATATTCCCTATCGCCACTTGGCGTAAACGGGGCTCTTCACTCTTTTTTCTAAACTTACAATAAGATTAAATTGAGTATACATACGAATATTAGTAACACTAAAAAATTATAAATGTGAAATATAAGGCGCATTTTTACTGGTGTGTTTCTCCGTGCCTCAATGATTCTTTAATTTTTTGTTGTGAGGCTGCCTACATGACAGTATATTCTCAAATGTTTCCCATTTTTCTCTTTAGTAATGTCAAAATTATTGGGTTTGCTTTCCTTAATGTCTTCATTCCCTCTGTAGTTAATTTAATTGTACTGTGTCTACTTATATATCTTTTTATCGTTTGCAGTTTCCTGTAGGAGAACTTTAAATATGCGGAGGGTTTTATGGGGAAAGAAATGGTGCAGTTATGGACTACTGATCTCATGATCCAAAAATGTGTTTATGGTATATTAATATATGATAAACACTTATACTAAATTGAGTATTAGGAGGATAGTTCTACTAGGTAAAACACTATCAACATATTCCGTGCCCAGGCAGAGTAGACAAAGTGAAATGAAAACTACGATATAGAGATATCTGTAAATCATCTCTGAATGACTTCTCCATCCGTGGAACATCTGGCATGTGATCGCACATCATGGAGAGCATGTATAAGGAATGGTATAACATCATTTCTCTCTCTGCGATCAGGCCTCAATCAAAGTAGGATTCCAGACTCTCACATGAAGACAGCTGTCGGTTTAAGTGAATTGATCGACCCTACAGATAGAACATCATAATTAGATTCTGCTAGATCCACCCTGATTGAGTACTTGTTAAAATGTTGCACTATGTTCTTCGCCAGTGGCCCAGTGCATCCGATTTCAGCCAACATTTTATTCAGGTTTGCTTTCCTTAGCCTTTGATTGTCCCCAATCTTCCTGCAAGGCAGCAGATTGTCTTTTCTGTAGGGGGATTCTGCCCTTAGATGGTCGGCCCTCCCAGGTTTACGAGCAGCATCTGCCCGAGTCACTAGAGGTGACTAACACTGACATGCACACAACGATATGAGGCATGACTAACACTGACACACACCAAGATATGAGATATTACTAACACAGACACACACACACACACTAAGATATGAGATGTGACTAACACAGACACACTCTACAATATGAGATATGACTAACACAGATACACACACTAGGATATAAGATATGACTAAACACAGTCATACACGCACAAAGATATGAGACATGACTAACATAAACATGCACTCACAAAGATAGGAGATGTGACTAACATAGACATGCACACACAAAGATATGAGATATGACTAAACACAAACACACACAGATATGAGACTGACTAACATAGACAGACACACACTAAGATATGAGATGTGACTAGCATGGAAATACACACACACATATGAGACATGACAAACATAGACATGCGCACACAAAGGAATGAGATGTGACTAACATAGACATGCACACAAGGATATGAGATGTGACTAACATAGACATGCACACACAGATGTGAGATATGACTACCACAGACATGCTCGCACAAAGATTTGACACATGACTAACACAGATGCACACTAAGATATGAGATATGACTAAACGCAGACACACACAAAGATATGAGGGGTTAAGGCAAAGAAATGCAAATGAATGCATACAAATGCGAAGCTGCAGTAAAGCATCATTTGAGACTGTACTAAAGCAAAATTTAGAAAAGAAAAAACATGAAAAAGGGTGGAAAACTGTGGATCAGTGGGCCTGACCTGTTCATTCTATGGTCGTGTGTGTTTGTCAAACATTGGTAGAATTAGCCACGAGAGAAGCTGTTCGACAAAAACAAAACCTCAAAAACAAAAAAAATACACAATAGCCTCCACTTGACGGTCTGACAAGAGGAAAAAGGGCCATATATTAGGTGTACTCACCACGTTGCGTAACGATATTCTTCCGTCCTTCTATTCTGCCTTCCTTCCTTCTTTACTTCCTTTATCCTTTTTATTTTTGTTTCGTCCTAGTCTTATTTTTCACCTAAACATAATTATTAATCAGTATCTTTCCATTCTCCACACTGTTCCATTTCATTTGTATCGATCTTTGTCTCTTTATTTATCGTTTCCAACTTGTTAAGCTCTCCCTCGCACTCTCATTTTCATTTCCCAGCCCTCGGTGTCATCGTTCCAACACATTTTCTAGCCTATTCAAATCTAATCTAGCCGGCATCCATCATGTCTCCTAACGATTGTTTCATCGTCCACTACAGAGGTTCTCACACCGGTATGGTCCACCACCATATTCTGTATAATCGGCTCATCCCCTTTCCCCAGATGCACCTTGGTTCAACAATTTAGTTTAATGATTTTCTAAAAGCGTAATTTTTTTTTATATTTGACTAAATATTGTTATGTTAAATTAATTGTTTAATTACAAAAAGTGACAAGTGCCAATGCATGTAATTGTTGACACTTTAACAAATGTAATACATAAAAGCAATATAAGCTATCCTTGATTTTTATCAACTAATTATCACTCAATCTTGAATTTGATAACATAATGACCACGAATTCTTGGTTTTATGAAGTGAAACTTACCATTTCCTGATTTAACCAAAGAAATTTGTGCTTGTTAATTTGATGATGAATGTTAAGGCGGCCCTATTATATGGTTGTGAAACATGGAGAACAACAAAATTGACAATCACGAAAATACAGACTTTCATAAATGGATGCTTACGCAGAATAAAAGGATGGAAATGGCAGCACAAAATCACTAACATAGAATTATGGAAATGTACCAGTCAAATACCAGTGGATAAAGAGATACAGGAAAGACGATGGCGCTGGATAGGACACATACTGCGGAAGCCAACTGTGAGTATTACACAACATGCCCTTTTCTGGAATTCCAAGGGCAAAAGACAAAGAGGAAGACCAAGGAATTCTCGGAGAAGACAGATAGAAGCAGAGATGAAGATGATGGGGAAGACATGGAATGATCTTAAAAGAATGGCAAAAACAGAACGACTTGGAAAGTGTTTGTTGAAGACATATGCTCCACAGGGAGCTAAAAGGGTTGAAGAAGAGGAAGAAGAAAAAGAATTTGATGCAGTAGTTACAAATCGTGATCTCACACATAGATGAATCTTAACCGATTCTTGACTTTATGAAATAATTGTTTTATTTTGTAATTCTCTAATATGGTGAGTACTGTTTTGTGATTAGATGAAGGTAAATCCACTGCTTCGACATTTGAAAAAAAGAGAGTATAATTTTTGTTTCCATTTCTTTATGTGTATTATTTGTGTCTTCTCGACATTCCTGTACGGTGTAGAAAGATGGACATTAGACAAGAAACCAGAACAGAGAATTGAAGTCTTTGAAATGTGGATTTATTGAAGAATTGGATGGAAAGAAAAGAAAAAGAATTATGAAGTCTTAATACAACTAAACATGAAAAGAGAACTACTAAATACAATAGAAACAAAATAAATGAGATTTTTTGGCATGTAAAAAACACAACAGCCTACTAAAAGTAATGTTGGAATGGTAAATATTAGGTAAAAGAGGCAGAGGCAGACTAAGATTAACGGGGTCGAGTAAAATTAACAGATAGGCAAGACGGCCTGCACTATCAAAGCAAGAGATAAAGCAAAATGGCGCTCCGTGGTAGCCAAGCTTCGATGCGGAGACGGCAATCAGTGATGATGATTATTATTAGTATACGAAAGAGCTGTAGGCGGTCTTAAAGTAAGGCAGCTGCATCTGGACACGACGGTCCTAGGTTCAAATCCAGTCATTGACTATAGGAATTGTTATCTTCGAATCCCTGATTTCTTCGAAACATTACCTTATTTCAACGTTGTGCTACCAGTGCCAGACCTGGACGCTAGATTAAAGAACAATTAGAAAAATAAACACAGAAGAAATGTGTTAGACGCATACCCGAAACAGCTAGAGGGATACGATCAGAAATATAGAAAAAAGAGAAAATGGTAGGAATAATTCCAGGCACCGAATAAATACAGAAATAACAGGGGGAATGGTTATTGGAGGGAGGGAGAGAAAGGAAGGGATGATATTGGGAGGGAAGAATGGGGGAAGGGAGGCTGGATTGATGTGTGGGTTTGTGGATGGGAGGGGGGAGAAAATCAGTCTACAGAAATAGCGCTAGACATGTACATGCTGAAAATAAGGTTAAAACAGGAGGGAGAGGGGGGGGGGCTAGCTGCCAAAGATAGAAACAGGAAGGGAGGATTGAGGACGGAAGGCTGAAGCGAAAGAACAAGGAAGTGGGAGGAAGGAAAAAACCCCAAAAGAGGAATCAAAACATCGCGCTGCACAAGGAAGAAACAGAAACCAGTATTGACACAATTTGCTGTATTTTTGTCAACCATTGACTCTCTAAGATGCAGATAGAATGTTTTAGCTCGTTTTGTCAGAGTCCATGTGTTCTCAGGAATGCAAAACGTCACTAAGTGATTAGAGAACTTGTCTTCTGTGGAAAAGATGATGGGTTTATTCTACTGATCCATCGGCTTCTGCATAAACTTAGCTGTACATGGCTTCAGGAGTTTTGTTTTGAAAAGAATGACAGCCTGGTGTTGTGCTGACCACAAACTTATTATTGTTCAATTAAAATAAGTAATATTAACAATTACAGGCATAGTCTGTCGTTCTGCCGACTTTGAATAAAGCACTCAAATTTATTTATAATATGATGACAAATGACACGTTCTTAGAGAAGAAGCTGGCTCTCTGAGCATTGAGAAATGATCAATGCTTTAACCTTCTTGCAAGTTCTTTCGGGATAAACAATATTAAGCTAAACATTGTAATTTCTTCTACCTTTCAGCTCCCTGTGGAGCAGAGGTCTTCAACAAACATTTTCCAAGTTGTTCTTTTTTTTTGCCATTCTTTTAAGATCATTCAATGTCTTCCCCATCCTCTTCATCTATGCCTCTATCTGTCTTCTCCAAGAATTCCTTGGTCTTCCTCTTTGTCTTTTCCCCTGGGGATTCCAAAAAAGGGCCTGTTGTGTAATATTCTCAGTTGGCTTCCGTAGTGTGTGTCCTATCCAGCGCCATCGTCTTCGCTGTATATCTTTATCCACTGGTAAACTGGTAATGATTAGAGCCAACAAAAGCAAGTCACTGTGGACAAAAATCCGGTACCCATTAAAATCTGAGTGAACCGGAGGCCGTCGGTTGGGATCGAACCCTACCTCTTGTCCTTTGTAGTCCAGTTTACTAACCACTGAGCTATCGCGGCCCCCAAATAGATGCAGTGAAGCAGTATAATTAATCATCATCATCGAGTGCCGTCTCCGCAACGAAGGTTAGCTAGCATGAAGCACGATTCTGCTCTGTCTCTTGCTTTGATGGTGCAGGTTGTCATAGGCTGGTTTGTCCATCTTTTGATGTTACTCGTCCATGTTAGTCTTGATCTGCTTCTGCATATTTTACCTTGTATTTTCCCCTCTAGGATTACTTTTAGTAGGCTGTTGTGTCTTTTAACATGGCCTACAAATCGCAGTTGTCTTGTTTGAATTGTGTTTAGTAGTTCTCTTTTCATTTGTGTAGTTTTAAGACTTGGTCGTTTGTTTTCTTTTTTCTTTCATCCAATTCTACATATTCTTCTATATATCCACATTTCAAAGGCTTCTATTCTCTTTTCTTTTTTTCTTGTCCAATGTCGTTGTTTCTGCACCATGTAGGAATATTGAGAAGATGTAACATTTTGCTATTCTTTGTTTTAGCCCTGGTGTTATTTGTTTTGATGTTAATTTGTTCTTCATGACATTAATAATTACTTTTTGCCATTCCTATTATTTTGTTTATTTCAGTTGTACATTTTCCATCACTGGTTATAGTAAGTCCAAGGTAGTTGTAGTTCTGAACTGTCTCCAGGTCTATTCCTTCAATTTTGATATCCATTTGTGGATTTCGAGCATTTCCTTTGTTTATGATCATAGTTTTAGTCTTTTTGATATTCATATCTAGTCCATATTTTTTGCTTATCATGTTTATTTCATTAAGTAATTGTTGTAGATCTTAAGGATTTTCTGCTAGTATAATAGTATCATCAGCATATCTTAGGTTATTGATTATCTTTCAATTAATTTGTAGACCTGGCATCTCTATGGTGTTTTTAAAGATTTACTCAGTGTATAGATTGAACAAAAGTGGTTTAATTAATACACGTTCTAAACAAGAATTTGTTTATTTAATCAATGGCTATTAAACTTTGAGTTTATGTTTTATACCGTTGAGGAAATTAGTTATGTTCTGCCATGCAGAAAAACAAGAGCCAAAATAGCTCAGTGGTTAGTGAACTGGACTACAAAGAACAAGAGGTAGGGTTCGATCCCAACCGACGGCCTCCTGTTCATTCAGCTTTTAATGGGACTGGATTTTTTTTCTGGGAAAGTAAAGCGGCATGGGCGTAATGTCGACCACATTACTTAAAAAATCATGTGCTGAAGGTCTGTAAAATGTATGGTCATTAGCACCATATTCTCTATACGCCACTTGGCGTCAACTTGGTGCTTTACGCTTTTTATGCAGAATAACAGTTGTGTTCTGTTGTCATTCAAAACGGTTGTATTCCGCCGCGAGGATAAATACCGTGCTTTGTGGTAGAGATAATCGTTGTGGCCTGTGGTAGAAGACAGCCGTTGTGTTTACTTACCGTGGAAGATAGTGGTGGTCCTGCGCAGAAGATAGCCGGAGGATAGCTGCTGTGTTCTGTCGTGGGAGTAGGTCTTGTGTTCTGTAATGGAATATAGCCTTTGTGCTTTGTCGTGGGAGTAGGTCTTGTCTTCTGTAATGGAATATACCCGCTTTGTTCTGTAATGGAATATAGCCGTTGTGCTCTGTCGTGGAAGTAGGTCTTGTGTTCTGTAATGGAATATAGCCATTGTGCTCTGTCGTGGGAGTAGGTCTTGTGTTCTGTAATGGAATATAGCCGTTGTGCTCTGTCGCGGGAGTAGGTCTTGTGTTCTGTAATGGAATATAGTCGTTGTGCTTTGTCGTGGGAGTAGGTCTTGTGTTCTGTAATGGAATATAGCCGCTGTGTTCTGTAATGGAATATAGCCATTGTGCTCTGTCGCGGGAGTAGGTCTTGTGTTCTGTAATGGAATATAGCCATTGTGCTCTGTCGTGGGAGTAGGTCTTGCGTTCTGTAATGTAATATAGCCGTTGTGTTCTGTAATGGAATATAGCCGTTGTGCTCTGTCGCGGGAGTAGGTCTTGTGTTCTGTAATGGAATATAGTCATTGTGCTCTGTCGTGGGAGTAGGTCTTGTGTTCTGTAATGGAATATAGCCGTTGTGCTTTGTCGTGGAAGTAGGTCTTGTGTTCTGTAATGGAATATAGCCGCTGTGTTCTGTAATGGAATATAACCATTGTGCTCTGTCGTGGGAGTAGGTCTTGTGTTCTGTAATGTAATATAGCCATTGGGCTCTGTCGTGGGAGTAGGTCTTGTGTTCTGTAATGTAATATAGCCATTGTGCTCTGTCGTGGGAGTAGGTCGTGTGTTCTGTAATGGAAGATAACCATTGTGCTCTGTCGTGCAGGTTAGCCAATGTGTACTATCGGGGAAAATAGCCGACCGTTGTTCAGTTGTTGAAGAGAAGCTGTTTGTTTTGCCGCGAGATTAATGTCGTATTTTGTTATTCAGGCAATCGATATCTTCTGTAATGTGTGGCAGTCAGTATGTGTACCAAAGTCGAAAACCTCTGTATTTTTCCTGATTGAGATGTTCTCTTGCATTGAGTTTTGCCATTAATAGCGCTCGGGCTCTCTACAGTAAGAGCTGTCATTTATGTTACGCGTCAGGGATGGCTTTTGTCCTATGCAATTGATGATACCATTTGTGCTTTTTCGTGGCTGATTACGTTTATTAAAATAGAGTCCCCAGTTTCCTTCAACAATAAGTATATGCCGGGCTTCATTGCATAAATGAAGACGCAATTATGCAACGATATCAACTGTGATGTCAACCACTTGTGATTTGATACCATAAGTAAATTTTTTAAAATGAAGTAAAGAGCCCCGTCACGTCAGTGGGCGTATAGGGTATATGGTGTTAGTGACTATAATTTTTACAGACCTTCAGCACATGGTTTTTGGCGTAATGTGGTCAGTATTACGCCCCTGCCGCTTTACTTTCATATTTTAAAAAATCCGATACCAATTTAAAGGTTGGTGAACCCGGAAGACATGGATCAGGATCAAACCCGACCTCTTGTCCTTTGTAGTCCAGTTCACTAACCACTGAGCTATCGCGGCTCTTGTCCTTTGAAGTCCAGTTCACTAACCACTGAGCTATCGCGGCTCTTGTCCTTTGTAGTCCAGTTCACTAACCACTGAGCTATCGCGGCTCCCATGGTTTGTTGCCATTCTAACTATTAATTGATATGGATTACTATTTGCGGCTGGCGTAACAAGTCTTCTATTGATATTGCTCATTATCTCGTCAATTGTCCATTGCAAAACATTGCTCTGTAACAGTCCATGTGACGGAATATCTGTTTTTATCCACATTTTTCATTATCACTGTTGACACGTTAGAGGTCTCATTGATGTTACCTTCTCCTTGATCCATCGCTGTCTCGTTTTCCTGGAACCAAATTGCCAAGTCTAGACCATCGTATTTAGAAACGTGGCCGATATATTTGATTATTGTTTGTGTCATATGTTCTTTACAAGATATTTCTCTTCAATGTTCAGGTTTATTTATTAAGTCCTCATTGTTTTTGCATGTTTAATTATTTAAAAATTATGATAATTTGTATGCATCATCAATGTTCTTATTGTTTACATGAGCATCCATGATTCGCAACAGCATATTGCTATTTTTGTCTTTAAATTTTTGTTACCAGACTCCTTTTGATTTACCTCTATCTGTCTCCAGTTTTAGTTATTACAGATCCCAGATAATCATAACTTGTCACATTTTGAAGTTCTTCACTTTCAGGGTGATATTGAGTTGACTATTTGCTTTCTCTGTAGACATAATCTTAGTTTCTATGTAGTTTAGATTGTAATACTTTTGTAACACCCAATTTAGACTGGCTTGAAACTAATATATAATTTTAATGGGAATAAACAGCTGTGATAAAATACATAACTGACAACATTTTAGAAAAAATGGAAAAGAGAATACAAGCGAAAAAAAACATTGCCAAATACAAGGAAATTGATAATGAAATACGAAAAATGTGCAAAAAGGCAAAAGAAGACTGGCTCAACCAAAGATGTCTGGAAATCTAAACTATGGAAAGTAAACAAAATTTAAGAGGAATGCACACAGAAATAAAAAGAATGACTAATAAAGACAAAAAAGCAGCAGGAAGCGGATGTATTGCAAACAAAGAGGGAAGAATGCTAACAGACAACAAAGATATAATCGAAAGATGGCAGGAATACGTAACAGAATTATTTCATGACGAAAGGGACAAAAAACCATTAATAAAACGTACATCCAGCTATAAAATCCTGAAATCTGAAGTAGAAAAAGCTATAAAAACAATGAAAAAGGGAAAAGCAGCAGGACCTGACAATATACATATAGAGATGATACAGGCACTAGAAGATTTTGACATTGAAGTGATCACAGACATATGCAATGACATATACCGCACAGGATACATACCAAATGAACTAAAAACATCAACTTTTATAACATTGCCTAAAAAGAATGGTGCAGTTGAATGCGGCGATTTTAGAACGATAAGCCTAATGAACCAGGTAACCAAAATTTTACTAAAAGTTATACAAGGAAGGATTCAGAATAAAATTAATAATGAGCTAGATGAGCAGCAATTCGGATTCAAGAAAAGCAGTGGGACAAAAGAAGCCATATTTAGCATGAGGACATTGATTGAAAAGTACATAGAAGTAAACAAACCAATATATGCCTGCTTCATAGACTACACCAAAGCATTTGATAGAATACACCATGAGCAACTTATAGACTGCCTAAAAGATATAAATCTGGATGACACAGACATACAACTGATATGTAATTTGTATTGGGAGCAAACAGCAATAATAAAATATAACAAGGAGAACTCTACACCCATTGATATAAAAAGAGGAGTAAGACAAGGATGCATTCTATCACCAAGCTTGTTAAATTTATACACTGAGCAAATCTTTAAAAACATCAACGAGATGCCAGGACTACAAATTAATTGAAAGATAATCAATAACATAAGATATGCTGATAATACTGTTCTACTAGCAGAAAATCCTAAAGATCTACAACAATTACTTAATGTAATAAACATGACAAGCAAAAATATGGACTAGATATGAATATCAAAAAGACTAAAACTATGATCATAAACAAAGAAAATTCTCAAGACCTGCAATTAAATATCACAGTTTAGGGAATCCATCTGGAGACAGTCCAGAGCTACAACTACCTGGAACTTACTATAACCAGTGATGGAAAATGTACAACTGAAATAAACAAAATAATAGGAATGGCAAAAAGTAATTATTAATGTCATGAAGAACAAATTAACATCAAAACAAATAACACCAGGGCTAAAACAAAGAATAGCAAAATGTTACGTCTTCTCAATATTCCTGTATGGTGCAGAAACATGGACATTAGACAAGAAACCAGAACAGAAAATTGAAGCCTTTGAAATGTGGATTTATAGAAGAATAGGTAGAATTGGATGGAAACAAAAGATAACAAACGATGAAGTTTTAAAACAGCTGAAAAAAAAAGAGAACTACAAAATACAATCAAGACAAGACAAATGCAATTTTTGTGGCATGTTAAAAGACACAACAGCCTACTAAAAGTAATATTGGAAGGTAAAATACAAGGTAAAAGAGGCAGATGCAGACCAAGACTAACATGGACGAGTAACATCAAAAGATAGACAAGTCAATCTATGTCAGCCTGCACCATCAAAGCAAGAAACAGAGTAGAATGGCGATCCATGGTAGCCAACCTTTGTTGCAGAGAAGGCACACGATGATGATGATGATGATGATGATGATGATGATGATGATAAAATACAACAATGAGAACTCTGCACTGTTGATATAAAAGAAGAAGCAAGACAGGGCTGCATTCAATCATCTTGTCTGCTCAACATATACACTGATCCTATCTTCCAAGTCATTTTGGAGATATAAGGCTTAAACATTAATGGATATATAATCAATAGTCCAAGGTATGCTGATGTTGCAGTATTATTGACTGAATATCAAGAAGACCTAAAACTTGCGAATAAAATATAAAAAAAAAGCAAGCAAAATAATATGGTTTGGAAATAAATATTGATCTATGATTACTAGCAGAGACACACACAAAATATACAAGTGGATAACGAAGAAGATGGAAAGAACCTAGATAGAGTTCAAGAATATAGCTATCTTGGATATGCTATAACAAATGATGTAAGACAGGGGTGCGTACTATCCCCCCTACTGTTTATTACATACATGGACCATATACGCAAGCTAGCCAGCCCATCAGAGACAGAGGGGATCAACGAGCTTCTATTTGCAGACGATCAGGCACTAATACATGAAACAATGGAAGACATACAAGAACACGTAAACAAACTCAACATCTCAGGCACAAAATACAACATGAAAATCAACATCAACAAAACAGAAGTCATGAATGTCGCCAAAAATAAACAGAACATCAACATAACTATAGAAGGCAGACAACTAAAACAAGTAGAGGAATTCAAATACCTAGGAAGTCTAATGACAAACGATAATTCCCAAACAGCATAGATAGAATCAATATGCAACAAAACTTGTCAAATCATCGGACAGTTATCACCACTATTGTCCAACAAGGAAATAACTCTGGAGGCAAAACGAGCACTATACAATACAATCTTCATCCCAACGTTGTGCTACTAATGCCAGACCTGGACCCTAGATGCACGAACAATAAGAAAAATAACCACTACAGAGATGAAATGTGTTAGACGAATGACAGGAAATAGTCTGAGAGATAAGATCAAAAATGAAGAACTGAGACAAAAGCTAGGAATAGCCCCCACCATAGAATATATAAGGAAACAACAGATAAAATGGTTTGGCCACGTGACAAGGCAGAAAGATCAAAACACAACACAACGAGCCTTCAACAAACGTTGTGAGAACACCAGACCCAAGGGTCGACCACGTAAAAGATGGGTCGATGGAATATTAGAAGCACTAGGAAACATAACAGCAGCAGAGGCGAACAGAAGAGCAAAAGACCGCAAATTATATCTCCCCTCGACGCTGAAAGGCAGATGAGGAAGGAAAGAAGAAGAAGCAGAGGAAGAAGATTGATGGGAAATGTAAGACAGAAATAGACAAAAGAATTTGAATCGCAAAAGCCAACTTTAACAACGTGAAAATATTATTATACCAATCAAAAGAAAAAAAAACATCCGAACTAAAATCAAATTATAAAATGTTGTATTTACTCAACATTACTATATGGTATAGAAACATGGACTATAAAAAAGAGCAATCAGTTGAAGCCTGTGAAACAGGGATCTATAGAAAATGTGGAGAATTGGATGGAAGGAAAAGAAAACGAAGGAAGTTCTGAAGCAGCTCAAAATTATAAAAATAAACAAATACATTTCGAAAAGGACAACTGAAATTGTTAGAGGTGTAAAGAGAGACAACACCCTTCTAAAAGTCATCTTGGCAGGAAAAGTGCATGGACTAAAGTGGACTATTATCACCAAAAGGTAGGCAGGTCAACATATGACAACATGCACCATCAAGACAAGAGACATTGTAAAATGGCGCTCCAGGGTAGTGAACCTGAGATCTGGAGTCACTCAAAATGAATCCATTTGCTCTATTTGAGAGGATCGGCTTATCACTTCTGGTATCATGTCACCATGTTAAAAGATCGCGTTTCCCAAAATTGTCATCGTTTCTATCATTCCTTGTAATGTCGTTTGTTATGATATTGAACAGATATCGAAAGGAATTGCACCTCTGCCCTGTTCCCTTTTGGATTGCTAACAGGCTTGATGGATCACCCACAATCCAAATAGCGGCTAGGTGTTAATTGCTACAGTATCTGTAGTATATATTTTGTGTGTTGGACCCATCACATTCGTGATCTTGCTCAGCTGCTGGTATTGTACACAGTCAAGACTTTGCTGACCTGTGAAACACATAAGCACTTCTGCAATGTACTCCATATACTTCTTAAAGATGTTCCTCATATTAAAGAGATCGTCCTGGAAAGTTGCTGCGTCTGAAAATTGCTGGAACTCTTTAATTTCATTTTCAAATTTCATATCTTAAAATCTTCCATCCATATAATGATCTGTAGGGGTATTTTACTGGTTTGGTTTATTAGGAGGATATTGATAAGGCAAAATTGGTATTGATTGAAACAAAATTGAGCTTGAATCAGTCGGATATAGAAACTTGTTACTACAGATATGAGATATTATCAAAACTCGTTACTACAGATATGAGATATTATCAAAACTCGTTACTACAGATATATTTTTTTCGTACCCCAGCTTTTACCTCTGACGAAGTTCCTAGAGACTAGGAACTGAATTTTGCGTGTTAATCCACTTTTCCCTGGCAGCCGTGTACACAGGAGTCCCTCGCCACACGGGCAGATAACTCCGACTTCGGAGGTACTCATATTGTTTTCCGTCGATGAGTAATTGACGTTTCTAGCCGGGCATCTCGCTGCTGAGACCAGGGGTGGTTGCCGCAGAAAGAAACCATAGATAAAAATCCCAACTAATGGAGCCAGGGTTTGAACCCACAACCTCCCTGTCTCGAGTCCGGCGTCTTGCCTCGAGACCAAACAGTCCCCCACTACAGATATGAGATATCGTTAAAAAATCGTTACTACAGATACGAGATATAATAAAAAATCGTTACTATAGATATGAGATATCATGAGGAATCGTTACTACATATATGAGATATCATCAGGAATCGTTACTACATATATGAGATATCATCAGGAATCGTTACTACATATATGAGATATCATCAGGAATCGTTACTATAAATATGAGATATCATCAGGAATCGTTACTATAAATATGAGATATCATCAGGAATCGTTACTATAGATATGAGATATAATTTTTAAAAATGTTATTACAGATGTGAGATTATTAGACCTCGTCTAGAAATAGTGTTTTAACACTCAAAAGCTGGAAAAAGCAGTGCAAGAAGAAGATTTTTTTTTACCGAAACAGGAGATATCACAAGGGTAAACACATCACAGAGCTTGACCCGAACTATCCATTTTGCCTGCACGATGAAGAGAAAAGGGCAGAAGAAAGTCAAACTAGAGTTTAGTGTCTAAACACTAATTTCTATTTTCATGTTTCACACTTACTGTGACCAGCTTGAATTTGATTAATTTCTTCTCTCCTTGAATGTTCCGTGTACCATTATGGTAACAGCTGGTACAATAACTTTGACTGCCCTTTCTTGCTTGATGTCATTTGATTGAGGGCCCGTCTGATTGCCCCAGGTCGTTGATTTGACGTTGATAATAGACGTCCTCTCAGCAAGCGAAAAGACTAGTCATAAAATATTCTTGAAACGTCATAATGAAACATAATTCACCATTTCCTAACACCAACATTAAATATTCTCATTTTATAGCGAATTCTAAAACTCCTTTAGTAAAAAAGTAAAGAGCCCCATCACGACAAGTGGCGTATAGGGAACATGGTGTTAGTGACCATCATTTTTAAAGACCTTCAACACATGAATTTTGGGATAATGTGGTCGGTATTACGCCTTACTTTCCCAGTAAAAATTCCAGTCCCCATTTAAGGCTGGGTGAAACAGGAAGTCGTCGTTCAGGATCGAACTCGACCTCTTGTCCTTTGTAATCCAGTTCACTAACCACTGAGCTATCACGACTACCTTACTTAACTCCCTTGATGTTTGAGAATTACGTTTTCATAGACTGCTGCATAAAAACATAGCTACCGTTAAAAAGTCGATACAAAATGTTCTATTATTCTACTTTCTCTTCTTCCTCTCCATTACCGTTACCCATAAGTAAACTTATTTATTTCTGTTATGAGAGCAGAGCGCTAACAACTGTTCTCTTTGACGTCAGCTACAAATGTGCAGCTTCCTTGTTTTGAATGACTTTCATACAGGCACAGTCCTTCGACAATTTGCTTTTAAAATGAACACTCCAGCCAGTAAACCAGAGCGATATGCATCGTCTTTGATTTTGAAACTCAAAATCACTTAATTTTTTAAACAGAAGGTCTTTGTTGAGAAAATATTTGGTTAATATTTGAAAGAGCATTTCAGTTCTCATTAGTTTGTGTACCAGAAGTAGAAGGCAAGAGGGCGGCATCCCCGCAGATGTGAGAGCAGTATCAAGAGGGAAGCCTGAAGGAGATGTCAGAGTATACCGGTATGGCCAGAGAAGGATTACGATTTTTGTCATTCTTCATAGCTAATTATTTACATAAAATGGAAGTTTAAAACTTGGACAAGTCGTTAACTTGGAATTTCTGGAGGCAAAATTAGTTTAAAGAGCTGTCGAGCACAGAACGCCCAGTAGCACTTGGAGTGAAGTAGTCAGTGACTTATAATTTACATTTGTGTCAGGATCAATGAATCAAAACGGATCAAGATCCATCTTTGCCGCGATGTAACTGAAAGTAAACTGACTAGTCTAGCTTCATTTAATTATTAGGGATTGAAAGGGAAATGCAACCAGGTACTCGAAAATGTCATGATGAAGTCGGATGTGTTGAGTAGAAGGGGATATATCTTCCTGCCAACTACTGCACAAACTGTCTACACTCATTTAGAATACTTAAATAACCACCTTTAAAGGATGAACGAATATGAATAGTTTTCGTCGCAGGAACGAAGAGGAAGAATAAGTAATTAATTTCTTTTCCCTTATTTATTGGATTTTGTATCTATGACCATCATCACTGGACTTGGACAATACATTTAATCCAGGCGGTTTCATGACAATTGAGGAAGATACCAACGGGGTGCACGAATTACACCATGGTTCAATGTTGTTGTCTTTTATGTGTAAATACATGAAAGTTCTACGCTGCTCTAAAGTTGGCGAGAAAGGTGCAAACATTTAGGTTGATTAAAGTGATATCGAAATAGCTTATTGAGTTATTTCCGGGCCATCATCATTGCACTCCGAACATGTCCATAGGGGCTCAGATCCTCTCCTCAACAAGTCCCACAGTGCCCAGCGACTGACGACTCCAGTTCTGTGTTAGCAGATAAGTCTTCTTATACGCCCATTTAGTTTATTTTTTCTGGCTGTGCCCATATTAACTACTATTTCTATATATATCGTATACATAACATATATATATATAAATATCGAAAAAGCTTTACAGAAGAAAAAGGGCAACACGAAATAATATTAGTTCGAGGCTTCAACTAGAAAAGTCTTGGACAAAACGCTCACGTGTAAATATACAGTAACTAAACCATGAAGTTGCAGAACAAATAAATTATAGAATATCCGAAGAATAAAAAGAAAAGAATATCTCCTTCTGTGGTGTGCTGCGGTGTGTGAGTGAAAGTATCGGCCAAAATGGATTCAGTTAGTAAGACGAAGCTATAGAGGCTACGATCATAAAGCAGAATCTGATATCGTTTCAAAGGTGGAAAGATTGTTGCTGTTTTGAAACGTTATTTTTTTCCTTCTTGAAGATGCTGGTATAGCCGACCAATCATTTTCACTGTACAACAGACAACTTCATAGCGCTCAGATGATTTCTGACTGCACAGTCCCCCCACACGGACATGGCAGGTGGCAATGTATTGACTGCACCGTCCCGACACACTGACATGGCAGGTGGCAGTGTATTGACTGTACCGTCCCGCCACACTGACCTGGCAGGTGACAGTGATTATGTGACTGCAAGGCCCCGCAACACTGGCATGGTAGGTGGCAGTGATTGTGTCCGCAAGGCCCAGCCACATAGGCATGGTAGGTGGCAGTGATTGTGTCTGCAAGAACCAGCCACATAGACATGATAGGTGGCAGTGATTGTGTCCGCAAGAACCAGCCACATAGGCATGATAGGTGGCAGTGATTGTGTCCGCAAGAACCAGCCACATAGGCATGGTAGGTGGCAGTGATTGTGTCCGCAAGGCCCAGCCACATAGACATGATAGGTGGCAGTGATTGTGTCCGCAAGAACCAGCCACATAGACATGATAGGTGGCAGTGATTGTGTCCGCAAGAACCAGCCACATAGACATGGTAGGTGGCAGTGATTGTGTCCGCAAGGCACAGCCACATAGACATGATAGGTGGCAGTGATTGTGTCCGCAAGAATCAGCCACATAGACATGATAGGTGGCAGTGATTGTGTCCGCAAGAATCAGCCACATAGGCATGGTAGGTGGCAGTGATTGTGTCCGCAAGGCCCAGCCACATAGGCATGGTAGGTGGCAGTGATTGTGTCCGCAAGGCCCAGCCACATAGGCATGGTAGGTGGCAGTGATTGTGTCCGCAAGGCCCAGCCACATAGACATGATAGGTGGCAGTGATTGTGTCCGCAAGGCCCAGCCACATAGGCATGGTAGGTGGCAGTGATTGTGTCCTCAAGGCCCAGCCACATAGACATGATAGGTGGCAGTGATTGTGTCCGCAAGGCCCAGCCACATAGACATGATAGGTGGCAGTGATTGTGTCCGCAAGAACCAGCCACATAGACATGATAGGTGGCAGTGATTGTGTCCGCAAGAACCAGCCACATAGACATGATAGGTGGCAGTGATTGTGTCCGCAAGAATCAGCCACATAGACATGATAGGTGGCAGTGATTGTGTCCGCAAGAATCAGCCACATAGACATGGTAGGTGGCAGTGATTGTGTCTGCAAGGCCCAGCCACATAGGCATGGTAGGTGGCAGTGATTGTGTCCGCAAGGCCCAGCCACATAGGCATGGTAGGTGGCAGTGATTGTGTCCGCAAGGCCCAGCCACATAGACATGATAGGTGGCAGTGATTGTGTCCGCAAGGCCCAGCCACATAGGCATGGTAGGTGGCAGTGATTGTGTCCTCAAGGCCCAGCCACATAGACATGATAGGTGGCAGTGATTGTGTCCGCAAGGCCCAGCCACATAGGCATGGTAGGTGGCAGTGATTGTGTCCGCAAGGCCCAGCCACATAGGCATGGTAGGTGGCAGTGATTGTGTCCTCAAGGCCCAGCCACATAGACATGATAGGTGGCAGTGATTGTGTCCGCAAGGCCCAGCCACATAGGCATGGTAGGTGGCAGTGATTGTGTCCGCAAGGCCCAGCCACATAGGCATGGTAGGTGGCAGTAATTATATGACAGCACGACCCCGCCACATGAGCATTATAGGTGACAATGACTCCATTGTTTTCTTTCCTGGTCCTGGTTATAGGCTCCGATAATCCTGCAAGCGAAGAAAAATATTCGGTTACACGTGAGCGTCAGCGCAGATTAAATTACCGTGGGTTCAATCTCAATCTGACGCTATCTTTTGTGAGTGTAACAGAATAGAACCATGACTCACTGAGTTTGGCAAGGTACTGACAGCGAGAAACATTTCTATCCACTCGTTCTGGACACTTCTGTTTACTGCTGTGAACGTTCTTATTTCTCTTCCACTGACGGCATTATAAATATGTTACAGAACATACCTTTCTGAGGTGCTTGAGATTATGTCGTGAACACCTGGGGAGGCATCATTTTCAACCGAAATCCTATTACAGCATTCTATATTTAGCTGCTTAAAATAGGCAGATGCGATAAACTATCTTTTAAATTGAACTTAAAGGCAAACCTTTCTCTTGATCAAAGTTAGTTAATTATTCAGCAGATCAACATCTATATAGAACAACTCTATAATTGTTAAAATTCTCTCATCAATATATTTCTTAGCGTGTAGCGACTGACGCCCCCATTTCTCTGTTGGTTTACCAGACTTCTTTGGCACCCCTTACAGTGCGCTTGTTTGGCATCCCCTCTTTGAGTTTATGCTTATGATATATAATGACCACGATGTTGATCACACTAAATTCATACTTATGAATGGTGTTGGAATACCATGAAGATTAACGTACCATTTCAACATATGATACATAACATCATGTTAATTTGCAATTACAAAGGTCTAATTTAACAATTAAACTTAATATTCCTATAGAGGCTCAAAGATGTGGGAAAAAAAAATTAATAGGATCATATATTCAAACCACGGGGCCAATAGGGAATAACATTTTTAGTGCCCGTATTATTTTATAGACTTTCGGCACACATTCTTTTGGGGGTAATGTGGACGGTATTACGCCAGTACGCTTTTCTTTCCCAGAAAAAAAATCGGGTATCCATTTCAGGCTGTGTTAACCTAGAAGCTGTCGATTATGTTCGAACTCAACTTCTTGTCCATAGTAGTCTAGTTCACTTACAGAGTTGTCGCGGCTCACAAAAATGCAGAGTAATCTGTTATATTATTCAGCAACAGACAAAGGATGCAGAGAACAGAATTCAGTTGAAGTTAACGCGGAATGGAGTAACATCATTTGTGAAAACTGCTGTTATATATAGTCTATACAGATGGCTCTATGGTCCGCCATCAACGGGGTGCTTGGGCATTCACTCTCCGATCCAATGACAAAACTATCCACGGGGATAGTGGAGCTTACTCAATGGCGACTAGTAGTTTGACGCTGCAGATAATGGCAGTGACGAAACAGCAGATATGAGAGTTCTCATCAACAATTTTTTGATTGCTTGGAGACACAATACTGTACTCACGTGTGTAAATGTGTGTGTGTGTGTGTGGGTTGGGGTGTGCGTATGTGCGTGTGTGTGTGCGCGAGCGATGAGTGATTCAATGAACATGATCCACAAAGTAGAATCAGGCATAAATCGTCGTCACTGGTTGGTACCAATACAGAGATTCAAGATTTGCTGTATTACATTAATGTATGTCCCGAGCCATGATGTATTTGACAACGACAGAGCAAACAGACTGGCCTGTTCTGCAATATTAGCTGCTGGACTGACAATGGATCGAGCAGATAAAAATTAACAATCTACGAGAGATGGATCAAAGGTAAGTCTTTAACAGAAGTACAAAAACATGGATATCTAGACTATGTGAACTTCTAATGAAGACCAGTGTTGCTAGAGCTGAGCAATATTCTGCACTGTGTAGCAGGAGCTACTGAGTTAGGTGCTCTGTGCACACCGTGAGCTGTGTGTTTCATCCGTTTTGATCATGTTTTGATATTCCAATTGTTTACGATGAATGATGATATCGTATGACAGGGAACAGTTGGCTGTGTTCACTTTCTGTGCGGTTTCACCTTATGTCTATTGGCGTGTACTGAGACTGCTATAATGGGGACTACAGCTACCTTTCTTTGTTTGGGAGGTGAGATAGTAATTGGGATGATTCTACTGGCACGGGTGGTTGAGCAATTATAGATTTTAATTCGTTTGTAGTGATAACAGGGTCTTTATATAACCAAAGAACCAAATAATATTCTGCACGAATGAGAGAATTTGTCAACCAACACCGAACTGGCACATATAGTGGCTATGTGATTTAGAAGAAATGAAAACGCTCTGAAAGAGGCCACAGCAAAAAGAGAGCTAATTTTCAATATTAGGAAGAAACAATCATCATGTTTTGGCCATGTAATGAGAAGAGAACAGCCGGAATATATTGTAACAACTGGGAAAATTGAGGGACGAAGAGAGAGGGAAGCAAAAACAAAGATACCAGACAGCTTTAAGAGAATGGCTTGGCAGAAGGTCAAGAACAGAAATGATAAATGACTGTCGTGATCGAAAGTTTTGGAGAGACATGATCACCTACGCCAGTAGGTCCGGTACTTGATGATGATAAAGAGAAGATCTGAGTATTTACGGACGTGTTCGGAATGTTATGATGATGAGAAGATCTGAGTACTTACGGACGTGTCCGGAGTGTTATGATGATAGGAAGATCTGAGTACTTACGGACGTGTCCGGAGTGTTATGATGATGAGAAGATCTGAGTACTTACGGACGTGTCCGGAGTGTTATGATGATGAGAAGATCTGAGTACTTACGGACGTGTTCGGAATGTTATGATGATGAGAAGATCTGAGTACTGATGGACGTGTCCGTAGTGTTATGATGATGAGAAGATCTGAGTACTGATGGACGTGTCCGTAGTGCTATGATGATGAGAAGATCTGAGTACTTACGGACGTGTCCGTAATGTTATGATGATGAGAAGACCTGAGTACTTACGGACGTGTTCGGAGTGTTATGATGATGAGAAGATCTGAGTACTTACGGACGTGTCCGTAATGTTATGATGATGAGAAGACCTGAGTACTTACGGACGTGCTCGGTGTGTTATGAAGGTGATCCTAATTTAAACATTACAAAACATTATTCAACAAACCATATCTTGTCAACACTGCGATACTGGTCCTCTTGTTTTTTTCTTAAATGCAGCCTCAAACAAAATAGTAGAAGTTCGACATAATAGACGTACCGACAGAGAGGCCAATTGAACATCAAGATAAGATTCTGGTTCACGCTGTTTTGTTTCTCTATTCCCTGTCCAATTCGATGAATTATGAATTTCTAATTTCCCGTCTTGTCACGTGCCTTCCTTGACAAGTTCATGCATTGTTAGTCATGCTTTGTTTTTGTTATCTCGAACGACGGTTATATTTGAAGATATCATCGATGTGTAAAGTATGTGTCGTTTCTTGTTGGTGTCATATGATATCTATCTATCTATCTATCTATCTATCTATCTATCTATCTATCTATCTATCTATCTATCTATCTATCTATCTATCTATCCATCCATCCATCCATCCATCCATCCATCCATCCATCCATCCATCCATCCATCCATCCATCCATCCATCCATCCATCCATCCATCCATCCATCCATCCATCCATCCATCCATCCATCCATCCATCTATCTATCTATCTATCTATCTATTGACCTTTCGAGCCGTAACCGGCCCATAGGGCGTAGACCAAGATACACCTTTTCCTATATGAATTTTTTGTTCTACCAGTTTTCTTTTAAAGGTATTTTATCAAATCTCGCCATCTGTCTCTGTTCTGTGGAAGCAGCTCTATCTCATTGAGGGAGCCGACTCCTGTTGCTCTTGCCTCTCTCATCAATGTTCTTCTCAGTGTCTCCCTGGGTCTTCCTCTTTTTCTTTTACCTGTTGTTTCCCATATGAGGGCTTGCTCTGCTATTCGATTATTATCTCTTCTCATCACATGTCCAACGTATGACCATCGTCTTTTCTTTATTACTGAAGATATTAGTGGTTGATTGGCGATTTCTCTAATTTCCTCGTTTGTTTTGAATTCGTTCCATTCTATACCAAGTATTTTCCTTAGACATTTATTTTCGCATGCGTTCAACTTTGTTTTCATCTGATATACAGGATAAATATTTGGATATTGCTATCGCCACATAGTCTTTTGGTGTTTGTTGTAGGAACAATATTATCTTCATCAATGACATTTAGAAATGAGAGATATTCTGAAGTCAGACAATCATTGCTTAAGAGCTAAGAGGTGTACATGAAGATATTTAAGTCCAGTTCTACTGATTTTTCTTCCTTTTCCTTTACAACTTCTTCTTTCTTCTACTCTCATTTACCTTTCAGTGTCGATGGGAGATATGGGTTGCTGTGGTCTAGAGTTTCGAATATTCCATCAATCCATCTTTTTCGTGTCGATCCTTGTGGCTAGCACTGAGTTTAACAAAGACTCGTATTGTAATTTGGTCTCTCTTTTATTACGTAGCCAAACAATTATATCTGCTGTTTCTTTATTTATTCAATGGCAGAAATTATTCCTAGATTTTAATATCTCCGGTAACATCGAAACCATTTTTTTTTCTGTCTTTAAATAGAAGATACAATAAAAACGCTGATCTTCACACGATTTTGAGCTAAGCTTGGGATCATTGTAGAACGTGCTGTTCTTGATACCGAACAGAACTTCTCCCTCCACCTCTCTCTCGGCACACGGCAGAAGATACGAAAAATGTGACAAATTTAGTTTGCACGTGGTAAATGTAAAACTGGAAATGTGTATGTAAGATTTCCTTTTATATCTGAGAACTGTGTAGTCGAGGACTCTTTCAAATACTCGTGGGGCCATTTTCTTATTATATTTATTTTGACGATTTTTTAAATTGAGGCAATCTAAACTCGCTGTAGTTATAGTTAAATATGTCTTCTCTTGTTGAGAAATATTACAAGTTCTCGAACATTATTATTACTTTTTAAATAAACAGGGAGCAGCGATAGCTCAGTGGTTAGTGAACTGGACTACAAAGGACAAGAGGTAGGGTTCGATCCCAACCGACGGCTTCCAGGTTCACCCAGCCTTACATGGGTACCTGATTTTTTCTGGTAAAGTAAAGCGGCACTGGCGTAATTCCGACCACATTACCCCAAAAATCATGTGCTGAAGGCCTGTGAAATTTATGGTCACTAAAACCATATTCCCTATACGCCACTTGGCGTAAGGGGGCTCTTTACTTTTACTTAATAAACACTCTTTTAAATACTATTTACAGAGATAATAACTCACTTTCAAATCTTTTGTTGTGGAAACACATTTAATATTTCCTCAGTTTAAATTTACTTTTCTGCCCATGCTTATTGTGCACGTTTTCTAGTTGAAAACAAAACAAACAAACAAACATTAAAACTGTAGTTCCCAACGGAAACAAGATATATGCAAATAATTGCAGTGCTGCGGTAAAGTTGGTAAGTAGGAGTAATTTATGGGATTTACTGATTCTGCAAAGTTCTTTCTTGTGGGACTGTTCCCACACTTTGTAGAAGTATTTACACACAACCACTTGCTTCCTAATGAAGACGTTTGTTGTGGGAAATAAAAATCGCTTGCTGGCTAGCTCGCTTGCTTGCTTTAGCCCGAAAGTGTAAAGGAATAGTTTCTTTCCTGTATAGGTCTAGTTCAATGATCCCGGCTCTAGCTATCCCTCCCCATCATTCGCCGTTAAATGACGTAAATTGGACGTTAAATGCGTTGTGTAGCTATTAAAATGAAAACTGCGACGTTTGTATCTTTCTGTCCATCCGTCTTCGGCAAGGTGTTTGTTTAGAACATTGTTGCCCTCTCTCTCTCTCTCTCTCTCTCTCTCTCTCTCTCTCTCGATCGCTACTCGCTTGGTCATACTTAGACCAGTTAGTTTGTTTAATACATTGTTGCCCTCTCTCTCTCTCTCTCTCTCTCTCTCTCTCTCTCGATCGCTACTCGCTTGGTCATACTTAGACCAGTTAGTTTGTTTAATACATTGTTGCCCTCTCTCTCTCTCTCTCTCTCTCTCTCTCTCTCTCGATCGCTACTCGCTTGGTCATACTTAGACCAGTTAGTTTGTTTAATACATTGTTGCCCTCTCTCTCTCTCTCGATCGCTACTCGCTTGGTCATACTTAGACCAGTTAGTTTGTTTAATACATTGTTGCCCTCTCTCTCTCTCTCTCTCTCGATCGCTACTCGCTTGGTCATACTTAGACCAGTTAGTTTGTTTAGTACATTGTTGCCCTCTCTCCCTCCATCGCTACTCGCTTGGCCATACATAGACCAGTTAGTTTGTTTAGTACACTGTTGCCCTCTCTCCCTCAATCGCTACTCGCTTGGCCAGACAACACCAGTTAGTTTGTTTAGTACATTGTTGCCCCCTCTCTCCCTCAATCGCTACTCGTTTGGCCAGACAACACCAGTTAGTTTGTTTAGTACATTGTTGCCCCCTCTCTCCCTCAATCGCTACTCGCTTGGCCATACATAGACCAGTTAGTTTGTTTAGTACACTGTTGCCCTCTCTCCCTCAATCGCTACTCGCTTGGCCAGACAACACCAGTTAGTTTGTTTAGTACATTGTTGCCCCCTCTCTCCCTCAATCGCTACTCGCTTGGCCAGACAACACCAGTTAGTTTGTTTAGTACATTGTTGCCCCCTCTCTCCCTCAATCGCTACTCGCTTGGCCATACATAGACCAGTTAGTTTGTTTAGTACACTGTTGCCCTCTCTCCCTCAATCGCTACTCGCTTGGCCAGACAACACCAGTTAGTTTGTTTAGTACATTGTTGCCCCCTCTCTCCCTCAATCGCTACTCGCTTGGCCAGACAACACCAGTTAGTTTGTTTAGTACATTGTTGCCCCCTCTCTCCCTCAATCGCTACTCGCTTGGCCAGACAACACCAGTTAGTTTGTTTATTACAGTGTTGCCCTCTCTCTCCCTCAATCGCTACTCGCTTGGCCAGACTAGACCAGTTAGTTTGTTTAGTACATTGTTGCCCCCTCTCTCCCTCAATCGCTACTCGTTTGGCCAGACTAGACCAGTTAGTTAATTTCTAGTGGCACCGCGAAGAGATGGAGTAACGTCTTGATAGTTCGTATTCACCGATCCAGGCTCAAACCATCATCTATGAGTCACTGCCAACGTCAGCTCTATTGTTTCCGCGCACAGCTGCGTCCGTAAATACGCATTTCTACATGTCAGTTAGTGTCTCGCTTCTCTTTCTAAATATAAGTATTTCTCTGAGTGACTAATTCTTAGCATCAGGCT
The DNA here is from genome assembly GCA_032433765.1 of Megaustenia siamemsis. Taxonomy (NCBI): domain Eukaryota; kingdom Metazoa; phylum Mollusca; class Gastropoda; order Stylommatophora; family Ariophantidae; genus Megaustenia; species Megaustenia siamemsis. The sequence goes on along the minus strand of JAVIAB010000088.1, from coordinate 39,028,348 downwards.
AATTTCAGTGGAGGTCATAATATAAAAAATCTAAGGTATGCTCATGATACAGTCTTAATCGCTAAGAGTGAAAATGAGCTTAAATGTTATGTAGAGCCAGTCTTAACATATGGATGCGAATCATGGACAATAGGACAACAGACAAGAAAATCACTGGAGTCTGTAGAAATGTGGTTTTACAGAAGAATGTTGAGAGTACCATGGACAGCTAAGAAGATTAATGAAGATGTTCTGAGAGAGGTCAAAGCAAAAAGAGAGCTAATTTCCAATATTAGGAAGAAACAATCATCATTTTTTGGCCATGTAATGAGAAGAGAACAACTGGAACATAATTTATCAACTGGAAAAATTGAGGGACGAAGAGATAGGGGGAAGCAAAGAGACAAAATAGCAGGCAGCTTAAGAGAATGGCTTGGCAGAAGGTCAACAACAGAGATGATAAATAGCTGCCGAGATCGAAAGTTGTGGAGAGACATGATCATCTACACCAGTAGGCCCAGTACTTGAAGATGATATTCATTGAACATTTTTATCACTTTCCACTAACCTTTGAGAACTACTACGATTAGAAGAGTTATTCTTCTTTCCTTCTTCATTTGCCTTTCAGAGTCAAGGGAATAAATCAAGCAGTTTCCTGCCATTCGTCTAACACATTTCATTTCAGTAGATGTTGTTTTTCTGTTTGTTCTTGCATCTAGGGTACAGGACTGGCATTGGTAGCACAACGTTGGAATTTAAAAAGATTATATTGTAGAGTGCCCTTTTTGCCTCCAGAGTTATTTCCTTGTTGGACAATAGTGATGATAGCTGCCCAATGGTTTGACAAGCTTTGTTGCATCTAGTGTCTGTTTCTGCTGTTTGTGAATTGTCATTTGTCACTAGACTTCCAAGGTATTTAAATTCCTCTACTTGTTTTAGTTGTCTACCCGCTGTAGTTATGTTGATTTTCTGTTTCTCTTTTGCGATATTCATGACTTCTGTTTTGTTGATGTTGTGTTGTGTGCTTGTTCTGTTGAGTCTATTTAAGTGTTCTTTTACGTTTACTATTTGTCCATGTATTAGTGCGTGATCGTCTGCAAATAGAAGCCCGTTGATCTCCTCTATCTATGATTAGTTGGCTAACTTACACTTATAGTCCATGTATGTAATAAGACACGTGGAACAAAATTAAAACAGGTAAATGAATTTAAATATTTGGGAACTTTGTTAACCTCAGACGGAAGATGTACAAAAGAGGTGAGATGCAGAATGGCTCAGGCAAAAGCAGCTTTCCAAAAAATGAGGAAGATACTATGCAATCCATTTTTGACAATAGAAACAAGAAAAAGAGTTCTTAAATGTTATTTAGAGGCAGTCTTAACATATGGATGCGAATCATGGACAATAGGACAACAGACAAGAAAATCACTGGAGTCTGTAGAAATGTGGTTTTACAGAAGAATGTTAAGAGTACTATAGACAGCTAAGAAGAGTACTGAAAACGTTCTGAAAGAGGTCAAAGCAAAAAGATAACTAATTTCCAATATTAGGAAGAGACAATCATCATTTTTTGGCCATGTAATGAGAAGAGAACAACTGGAATGTATTGTAACAACTGGGAAAATTGAGGGACGAAGAGATAGAGGGAAGCAACGAGAAAAAATAACAGACAGCTTAAGAGAATGGCTTGGCAGAAGGTCAACAACAGAAATGATAAATAGCTGCCGAGATCGAAAATTGTGAAGAGACATGATCACCTACGCCAGCAGGCACGGTACTTGATGATGATGATGATGTAATAAACAATAGATGGAATAGTACACACCCCTGTCGTACACCTGATCTAACTTCGAAGTGGTCTGTGTAGCCTACTGTTGATCTGGCTGTGCAACTAATGGTGATGTAGAGACTTTTAATTAGGTTGGTTAGATGTTGGTTACAAATAATAATACATAAATATTATTATATGGGGAACTTCCGAGGCGATAATAGGGAATAATAGAACAAAGAAGTATGTGTTAGCACTCGGAAAAATTGACAGACAAACAACAATAGAAAAAAACGAAGAACAATATATGGTCCGAAGTGGGATCGAACCCGTACTCAGTGGCACCGCGCCTTGCCACGAGAAGCCGAACGCTTGGCACACTACCACGCAGCCAACTAAAAAATTGGCTATTGCAGTAGTGTCTTACACGATGACGTTCTCAATGACTATAGCATAGGGTAACGATCACAGACCGGAAATAAATTGTATATTTGTACTTTCCTATTAATGCAAGTATCTCCCAGTAGGGCTGAATACTTGTGTTGTAGACAAACATTTATTGGACGAAACAGCACGAATAGTAGTTCCCAGTGTTTATATACTGGGTACAAATAATAATACATAAATATTATTATATGGGGAACTTCCGAGGCGATAATAGGGAATAATAGAACAAAGAAGTATGTGTTAGCACTCGGAAAAATTGACAGACAAACAACAATAGAAAAAAACGAAGAACAATATATGGTCCGAAGTGGGATCGAACCCGTACTCAGTGGCACCGCGCCTTGCCACGAGAAGCCGAACGCTTGGCACACTACCACGCAGCCAACTAAAAAATTGGCTATTGCAGTAGTGTCTTACACGATGACGTTCTCAATGACTATAGCATAGGGTAACGATCACAGACCGGAAATAAATTGTATATTTGTACTTTCCTATTAATGCAAGTATCTCCCAGTAGGGCTGAATACTTGTGTTGTAGACAAACATTTATTGGACGAAACAGCACGAATAGTAGTTCCCAGTGTTTATATACTGGGTACAAATAATAATACATAAATATTATTATATGGGGAACTTCCGAGGCGATAATAGGGAATAATAGAACAAAGAAGTATGTGTTAGCACTCGGAAAAATTGACAGACAAACAACAATAGAAAAAAACGAAGAACAATATATGGTCCGAAGTGGGATCGAACCCGTACTCAGTGGCACCGCGCCTTGCCACGAGAAGCCGAACGCTTGGCACACTACCACGCAGCCAACTAAAAAATTGGCTATTGCAGTAGTGTCTTACACGATGACGTTCTCAATGACTATAGCATAGGGTAACGATCACAGACCGGAAATAAATTGTATATTTGTACTTTCCTATTAATGCAAGTATCTCCCAGTAGGGCTGAATACTTGTGTTGTAGACAAACATTTATTGGACGAAACAGCACGAATAGTAGTTCCCAGTGTTTATATACTGGGTACAAATAATAATACATAAATATTATTATATGGGGAACTTCCGAGGCGATAATAGGGAATAATAGAACAAAGAAGTATGTGTTAGCACTCGGAAAAATTGACAGACAAACAACAATAGAAAAAAACGAAGAACAATATATGGTCCGAAGTGGGATCGAACCCGTACTCAGTGGCACCGCGCCTTGCCACGAGAAGCCGAACGCTTGGCACACTACCACGCAGCCAACTAAAAAATTGGCTATTGCAGTAGTGTCTTACACGATGACGTTCTCAATGACTATAGCATAGGGTAACGATCACAGACCGGAAATAAATTGTATATTTGTACTTTCCTATTAATGCAAGTATCTCCCAGTAGGGCTGAATACTTGTGTTGTAGACAAACATTTATTGGACGAAACAGCACGAATAGTAGTTCCCAGTGTTTATATACTGGGTACAAATAATAATACATAAATATTATTATATGGGGAACTTCCGAGGCGATAATAGGGAATAATAGAACAAAGAAGTATGTGTTAGCACTCGGAAAAATTGACAGACAAACAACAATAGAAAAAAACGAAGAACAATATATGGTCCGAAGTGGGATCGAACCCGTACTCAGTGGCACCGCGCCTTGCCACGAGAAGCCGAACGCTTGGCACACTACCACGCAGCCAACTAAAAAATTGGCTATTGCAGTAGTGTCTTACACGATGACGTTCTCAATGACTATAGCATAGGGTAACGATCACAGACCGGAAATAAATTGTATATTTGTACTTTCCTATTAATGCAAGTATCTCCCAGTAGGGCTGAATACTTGTGTTGTAGACAAACATTTATTGGACGAAACAGCACGAATAGTAGTTCCCAGTGTTTATATACTGGGTACAAATAATAATACATAAATATTATTATATGGGGAACTTCCGAGGCGATAATAGGGAATAATAGAACAAAGAAGTATGTGTTAGCACTCGGAAAAATTGACAGACAAACAACAATAGAAAAAAACGAAGAACAATATATGGTCCGAAGTGGGATCGAACCCGTACTCAGTGGCACCGCGCCTTGCCACGAGAAGCCGAACGCTTGGCACACTACCACGCAGCCAACTAAAAAATTGGCTATTGCAGTAGTGTCTTACACGATGACGTTCTCAATGACTATAGCATAGGGTAACGATCACAGACCGGAAATAAATTGTATATTTGTACTTTCCTATTAATGCAAGTATCTCCCAGTAGGGCTGAATACTTGTGTTGTAGACAAACATTTATTGGACGAAACAGCACGAATAGTAGTTCCCAGTGTTTATATACTGGGTACAAATAATAATACATAAATATTATTATATGGGGAACTTCCGAGGCGATAATAGGGAATAATAGAACAAAGAAGTATGTGTTAGCACTCGGAAAAATTGACAGACAAACAACAATAGAAAAAAACGAAGAACAATATATGGTCCGAAGTGGGATCGAACCCGTACTCAGTGGCACCGCGCCTTGCCACGAGAAGCCGAACGCTTGGCACACTACCACGCAGCCAACTAAAAAATGGTTACTTTGTATGTTATTAATATTTCCAACAGTTGTTCTCTGTTTACTCGGTCGAATGCTTTTTTTTCTGATCAATGGAAATTGCATGTACACATTTCTCCAACAGGCCCACCTGATGTTAAGTTTCTTTAGGCGTCGTCTCTATACTGATTCGGTTCTCCAATCTACATTCCAGCGAGCTCTCGATATTTCCCGTCCTGTGGCACTCACCCCATCCACCCGTCGTTCCTCTGATAGGACAATATTTACCCTCACAACTTGGCTGCGGTGTGGATCCTTAACCGGTATCGCTCCATTCTCCCCTCAGATCCCACTACCCGCATACTTTTCAATGATCCTCCTTTGGTAGCATTCAAACGCGACAGGATTCTGAGAGACATTCTTGTCACGAGCCACCTCGTGAGAATCACCTCATTGCCCAGTTGGGTTCGCTGTCTCCCCCCCCCCAAGGTATGATCATATCGCTCTCATACACATAGGACACCTACTACACATTTCATACCCCCCATGCGCTACCGAACCTAAACATGTATGTATATTTGTCTGCATATGTATTGGCACACTTGGGCACCTTTGGGTTTTCTTTTGTGTGCTTTGTGGTAATATATACACGGATTTATGTTGGTACGCATGTATTGTTATATACACATATTTTTTTACACATCGGTTCGGTGTGCACATATAGAGTTAGATATGCACAGCTTATACATATCTTGTACCCACCTCCACATATTTTTAGAACCCTTCCTTTCCATCTTCTCGCCTGACTGCCTGGTCAGTGAGATACATAGTTGGTCATCCCGTCCTCCCATTTTAGTCCATTCGGAGGCTGACCACGCTTTGGAACACAGGGAAGTGAACTTTTTTTAAATTTCCTTTCTTGAGTTTCTAGCATATAATCGCCATGTAGTTAAATTTGTGTTTACATATCCTTATATATATATATATATATATATATATATATATAGTGTGTTGTTGTTTGTTGTTCCAGCTGAAGGCCTACTTGGCCGAAACGTCGATTTTTGTTTTGTCCATTACAATGTTAAACCTGTCACCCTACCACTTTTTTCTTTTTTTCTTCAGAATCGCTAATATCATCAGCGTTACAGCAGATTCGCATCTCTACGCATCTTGGTGCATCTTGATGTCTTTACTTCTGTACACATTTTGATTGTGTTCTGTCGTCTTTCCAGCTAGCTGTTTTAAGGTGAATAGCATCAGTACAACCTTATTTTTTTTTTCGTAAACCCATTTGAGAATCGCTTAGCTGCAGTTTTGTTATTGGTCTCAGCTTTTTTGACACACATTAGGCGTATAACTTTCCTACATTGCTAAGAAGAGATATAACTCAGTATTGTTTGCAGTCTTTCTTGCTTCCTTTTTTCGAATATTGGTACGATGATTGCCTGTTATCAGTCTTCTGTTGCTTTTTGCTGGTGCCATGCTGCTTTGAATATTCTTTGCAGCCATGTAACTCCTGTTTCTGCTGCAGCTTTTATTTTTTTTTTTGGTATGTTATCTATCTCTGGTGCTTTATTTCTTAGTGTATATTTGTTTGCTTCTTCAATTTCCTCTTTCATGTTGCTGGGTTCAGTATGTGTGCATTCTTAAGTGGTTTCTGTTATAGGTAGTTGGTACCATGTTTAATAGGTTTTAAAAATATATTTTTCCTCTCTTTTGCACTAGTTGGTCTTTGAGATTTATGAACTACGTAGGAACATGTTTTTCTATTGTCCACGATTCTCTTTTATAGGTCAGAATTGGCTCTATATAACACTGATTAAACCCGTTCTCACTACTGTCGACATAGAATTTTAATATAATGAGAACAATAAACAGTAGAATACTCTTTGTTACTGTCTGCCTCACAAAATGAACAGTGTGACCCTGACATCTTCCAAGATTGCCCTGAGAGGCAAACTTTATGTTAACGAGAGAAGCCTAAAATGGTAGGCCTTTTGTTTTTATTAAGAGAAACTATATGATTTGAGATCGAATATAAAAATAGAAGTAATAATTGATGACATATTTTTAAATGATGTAAGTATTAGAAAATGTGAAGTGGAAAACAGCAGATATTACACGGAAGAAGGCGGACAAAAATGATGAACTGAGAAGTAGTTATTTTCTAATTTCACAGATTGGAGAGTATGACAATATGGGAAGAAGTGTATTTCTAATTTCACAGATTGGAGAGTATGACAATATGAGAAGACGTGTATTTCTAATTTCACAGATTGGAGAGTATGACAATATGAGAAGAAGTGTATTTCTAATTTCACAGATTGGAGAGTATGACAATATGAGAAGACGTTTATTTCTAATTTAACAGATTGCAGACTACGACATCCCAATAGTAAAAGCGTATATGTCTCTGACAATGAGTACATGAACTTTCTAATCCTGATTTGTAAATTTGGATTTCCTCCAGTTTGTAAGGATTTGGGTATTTGCTTTTAGTGCCCATATTTTTTTTTTTTTTAACATAGATGGCACTGTTTTAGGCTAATGTTGTCTGTATCACGGCTGTCCGGTTTGCCAGAAAGAAAGTTCATGTACCCAGTTTCAAAGATTGGGTAAACTGAAACCTGGCCAGTTAGAGAAAATAATATAATCACATCTGAAAAATAAACCAAAACTCATTTTGATAAACATCGAACGCTCTAAACACTCAACTGCATTTCTTATCCTTATATATGTCTGTCTGTCCGTCCACCAGCCAGTCAGTCCGCCCGTCCGTGCTATCCATCCTATCTAATATGCTGCTTGCTTGCGTTCGCCCGATGACTAAAGTATTCTAGAATATTCTAGTAGACTAGAATATTCCTCTTCATCATCCGCCCTTAAAAGGACGTTAAGTGGGCGTGTCTGCGTTGTGTTGTGGTTTGCAGTATAATTATAATATTTGCGCCTTTCGGCCCAACACATCCGACTTCAGCACGACATTTTTTAGTACTGGGATGTCTTCCCTCTTCGATGCCTGCTCGCTTGGCCTGACTAGACAGGTTAGTCCGTTACTGGAGGCACAGCGGAGAGATGGAGAAGGGTCTGGATGGTTCTGGTTCACCAATCCTAGCGCAAGCCATCAGCTGTGGATCGCTGACAACGTCCAGCTCTGGTGCTGGGATGCGCGCCTTCGCCTATTTAATCGTATCCTGCCTGTCTGTTAATCAGTATCCAGCATTAAACTGACATGAATATCTCTACAAAGTTTTAAGAAAAAACAATTTTAAATGACTGTTCCCTCAACGCCTCGCTTGACATAACTGGAAGATGCCGCTGGTGACCATATCTCCCCCTATGACTAACAGAACAACTATCACACCAGGCTGCACTTACATTCCAGAAAATTGCTGGTACCCATTTTTAGGTACTGGATAAACCCCGAATCCATCTCATTCAGAAAAAAAGAAACTCGGATTCATCTAGGACTCTTTAAATAGGTAGAGAGCGCATTTGCCACCCAGTCACCCAGATCGGGGTGCTAAAATACAACCATACGTGCCTCTTTAATTCAAACCGAAAACAAACGTTTACAAATCTGTTTATACCGTTTCTCCTAGTCAGCCCATAACGATTTTGAAAGGAACGATCCATCATCTCAGAACTGGGACACTGGCACAGACAATTGCATTAAATTATCGGAGAGCCAGCGAAAATGATGTTCACTATCTGCAGCAGGGTGGCGTTTTCAAACAATTTTGTCAGCTATTTTTTTTTCTATGAACAAGAAGAAAGTGATGGGCTAGTTGTGTAAGCGTTGTAACCGAGTGAGAACGCGTTACAGAGCTTGGGGTAATTGGAATGTTTGGAACACGGAGAAATGGAAATGGTGGAGAGATGCGGGAGACCAAATGATTTATTTTATTTTATTTTTTTGCTATTACAATTTATATTTTGGGATTACGAAGGATGGTTTGAGTGCCCTGGATACAATCTCCTGTAGAGGATTGGTTCTGTTTAAGACAGTAGTCCAAGTTTCCTGCTGACTCGTTTTCTTGAATTAAAACAATCAATTTCTAGTTTGCATTATTTCAATTTATTCTTCTTACTTATTGCATACGGCCGTTCTAGAACAATAAGCCTGATGACTCATGAAACAAAAATCTTGCTAAACGTTACACATGTAAGGACTCATAATACATATATCAATAGTGAATTGGAAGAACAACAATTTGGATTAAGGAAAAATAGTGGAACAAAATAAGCCATATTCTGCATGAGAACATTTATTGAAAAGTACACAGAAGTAAATAAAATAATATATGCCTGCTTCATGGATTACAAGGCTTTTAATAGAATAGACCATAAACAACTTATAGAATACCTAAAAGATATACATCTAGATGACACATATACGACTATTATGTAATTTATACTGGAAGCAAACAGCAATAATAAAATATAACAAATATAACTCTACACCCATTGATATAATAAGAGGAGTAACAAAGGGATGCATCCTATCACCAAGCTTGTTCAATCTATACACTGAGCATATCTTTAAAAACATCACAGAGATGCCAAGTCTCCTAAACATTAATGGAAAGATAATCAATAACCTAAGATTTGCTGATGATACTGTACTACTATCAGAAAATTCTAGAGATCTACAACAATTACTTAATGTATTAAACATGACAAGCATAAAAAAATATGGATTAGAAATGATTATCAAAAAGACTAGAACTACGATTATAAACAAAGATAATACTCAAAACCTACAAATGGAAATCACATTTGAAGGAATAGATCTGGAGACAGTTCAGAACTACAACTACCTTGGACGTACTATAATCAGTGTTGGAAAATGTAAAACTGAAATAAACAAAAGAATATAAATGGCAAAAAAGTAATTTTAATGCCATGAAAAATATACTAACATCAAAACAAATAACACAAGGGATGAAAATAAGAATAGTAAAATGTTATGTCTTCTCAGCATCCCTGTATGATGCAGAAACATGGACACTGGACAAGAAAACAGAACAGAAAATTTAAGGAATTGAAATGTGGATTTATAGAAGTATAGGAACAGTTTGATGAAAAGCCTTAAGCAACTAAAAATTAAAATAGACCTTAACACAATTTTAAAAAGGCAAATGAGATTTTGGGGCATGTTAATAGACACAGCAGCCTACTAAAAATCACCTTGTAAGGGAAAATGCAACGCAAAATAAGCAGAGGCAGTCCAAGACTAACAATACGAGTAACTTCAAAAGATGGACACGTCAGCCTATGACAAACGGCACTACCGAAGCAAGAGACAGAGTGGGATGGCGCTCCATGGTAGCCAACCTTCGATGCGAAGACGGTACCTAACGATGATGACCTCTTACCGGTAAAGTAGTTGTCATGTTATTGAAAACATCTAACCGCAAGTCCCACTACTCATTAATAAAGAACGAAAGAAAAAACAACTCATTTACACATCGAATTTATCAGACTAAGACCCTTAAAACTCGTTTGGAATTAGATTTTACATTCTCGTTTGTCAACGACCAAACATGGTAATGAAACTGACGGCAGTTTAGTTTATACTTTTACAATATTACTTCGGGGCATGTCTTTTCAGGGAGTGAATCCCTGTCTTACTCTTCTGTTTATATGTCTTTTATGAAAAATCTTTTAACATGCCAATTTTCGAAGTGCAATGATGATGACCCGCAAATAACTCAATAACTCAACCCTTCGGGGCCTTAACGCCCTAGAGTATTACCGATATAATTCCGGACTCTTGTGACTGGAATAAGATCGTAGTTATATTAGCACTTGTTAATATTTCATTCGCACTTACTTTATGATTTCGCTTTTAATATTCCATGTGGTTTCTTGCAATGAAGACCAAAGGTCATTGATTTAGCAACCCTTCTTTTGTTTTCATATCCTTGGTCATTAGCCTTTTAGCGTCGAAGTGAGTATAAGGTGTGCGGCCTTGTCTTCTGTTGGCCTCTCCTGCTGTTAAGTGTTTCTATTTGTTTATCACTATCTTTTTTGTAGTCGACTCTTGGATCTAGTGTTCTCGTTGCGTTTATTGAGGGTTCGTTGTGCAGCATTTTGATCATTCGTGACATACTATTGCATATGTTATTTATTAATTAAATGATATGATTTATTTCTAATATTTGGTGTATTTCATCATTTCTGGTCTAATATCTCTGGCTATTGACAGTCATGCGTCACTATTAAAGTCACACATTTAGCTTCGTATTGGTGATTATTTTTCTTATTGATCTGGATTCTTCCGTCGTGTTCTGACATTAATGGTACAGCGTTGGAATAAAGATTTCGTTGTCAAGTTTCCGATTTGCCTCTAATGTTATTTCCTTGTCGGATAGTAGTAGTGACATATGTTCAATGTTGGACAAACTATGTTGCAACTCGAGCCCGTTATTTTTCATTATTATTTTCTGCCACCATAATGTAATTATTAAATTGCAGTCTATTTCTGGTTTGGAACGAGCGTGATATTTTAGTTGTTTCTGCAGTTCTAGAGACCTTCCGTTGGATCTTTTAAATTTTTGGGGCTTTTATTCTGTCAGGGACGTACTGGGGAGACTAAAAGTGGAGAATAGCAACTGCATGATCAATGCTATCTTTAGAAGGTGCTCGGGTCAGTTATTTCAATCCCATTAGGAAAGAAAATGGCATACATTTTGACCCTCCGCTGTTTGAACCCGTCTTCTCCTTATCTGGAACGTGACAAGTAACCGATTCGGCCACCCGCTTTCCAAAGAGCATTCGTTGTTATATATTGTTGTCTGCACTCTTTGATCTCAATGAAGTAATCTATCGGGGTTTGATTAAATTGTGTGTATTTGTTGAGTCAGTTGTTTTTCACTCCTTGATATTGTGTCTGTGAAATCTCTACTCAATATTATCTGTCTTTCGATTCTCACTATAGTTCCGATTCTCATAGTAGTTCCGATTCTCACTGTAGCTCCGATTCTCATAGTAGTTCCGATTCTCACTGTAGCTCCGATTCTCATAGAAGTTCTGATTCTCACTGTAGCTCCGATTCTCATAGTAGTTCCGATTCTCACTGTAGCTCCGATTCTCATAGTAGTTCTGATTCTCACTGTAGCTCCAATTCTCATAGAAGTTCTGATTCTCATAGTAGTTCCGATTCTCATAGTAGTTCTGATTCTCACTGTAGCTCCAATTCTCATAGAAGTTCTGATTCTCATAGTAGTTCCGATTCTTATAGTAGTTCTGATTCTCACTGTAGCTCCGATTCTCATAGTAGTTCCGATTCTCACTGTAGATATTGTGCAATCCATTTTTTACAATAGAATCAAGAAAAAGAGTTCTTAAATGCTATGTAGAGCCAATATTAACATATGGATGTGAATCATAGACAATAACATTACTGGAGGCTGTAGAATTGTGTTTTTACAGAACAATGTTGAGAATACCATAGCCAACTAAGAAGAGTAATAAAAAAGTTCTGAAAGAGGTCAAAGCAAAAGGAGAACTAATTTTCAATATTAGAAAGAAACAACCACCATTTTTTTGGTCATGTTATGAGAAGGGAACAGCTGTAATATATTGTAACAACTGGGAAAATTGAGAGACGAAGAAATACAGGGAAGCAAAGAGAAAAGATACCAGACAGCTTAAAAGAATGCCTTGACAGAGGTCAACAACAGAAATGATAAATAACGGTCGAGATCAAAAGTTGTGGAGAGACTTGATCACCTACGCATGCAGGCATGGCACTCGATGACGATGATGTAATAATTGTGTTTAAAGTCATATTTATATTTAATATAGTCAACCTAAGGTCATAATTGTATCCGTCCTGTCAGGTAATGGACAAAGATTCTTGCCTCTTCGAGATATAGAAATATATTGCAATCGTCGGTTTGTTACTATTTATGACCTTTTTACAAACCATCTTGTGGTAGCAACCATCGGGTCGTTCAAAATACGCGTTTCAGGGTTCTTTTAAAACAATCCTGGTAGAACTTTCACATATAAATTAGAAAGATTAATTAGATTAGATTATACATTAGAGTGTAAATTATAAGTGCGTTTAATAGTGACAAATGAGAGATTTTTTGGGGCATGTTAAAAGACACAACAGCCTACTCCAACTTTCGATGCGGAGACGACTCTCAATGCTGATGATGATGAAATAGTAACTAACGGAGGATTAAGATATAGTTTCTATATCTCGAAGAAGCAAGTATTTTCTAATTATCTGACAGGTTGGCAAGTAATTGTGACATAGGGTACACGATGATATAAATCTAAATATATATTTGTCAATGATTTTTACTTCACCAAATTTGAGATATAAATTTAAAAATAAAGCAAAAAAATTGATTTGCTCTATATTTCTAATCCCCAGTATACTTTGGATCAGAAGTTATTTCCCTTTTCATTGCACACATTGCAGAATGATCTATCTTTTTTCGAATTTGTCGACAGGACCATTTATTCTAAATGTGGCTTTCGCACCTGCGTCTACATACGTTTAATTTGTAATCCATCACCAGTGAATGTACATTATAAAATGTATGTGTTCAAACACGTTATTTATTTGTTAATAATTATGAGTTTTAATTCGGATGATTCCACTGGCACGGACGGTTGGGCAGTTATGGATTTTAATTCGTTTATTGTGATACTGGGACCTTCGACTTAACCATAATCATAACCACAATAATTATGAATTTACAAAGTGAGCTGAACAGATTATCTACATTTGTCTTCCATCTCGACATAAGTCTACATTTTATTACTTGTTTTGAACATTTAGTTGTATCTTCTTATTCAAATACAATTTAAGATTTAGAAATTTGTTTAACGTTTTAAAGAGATGTTATACATTAAAATCGATACTGCAGTATATGAGGCACTTGTTTTTTTGTTGTTTTTTTATCATAAAATTATTTTCAAATACTTTTTTTAGAAAAAGAACTTCTTCTTTCCTTTCTGATTTTCCTTCCTATCATTGTTTTTTTTTTTCTTTGATGGTACATGCTGTCGCAGGTTTTCCTGACTGTCTCCTTCTGTTGTCAGTCAACCTTTGTCTTTGCCTTCCTCTGCCTCGTTTACCGTGTTGAATCCCCTCACGATAACTTCCAAAAGGCTGTTGTGTGGCCTTTTAGATGTCTGAAATATGTCTTTTGTCATGGTCGAATCACGTTAAGAAGGTATTTTCTTATTCTTAGCTGTCACAAAACATCATTATCTCTCTACTCACTGTTTCTCGCTACTCTATAAATCCACATTTCAAGATTTTAATTGTCTTCTCTATATATGTAACGTTTATTTGTATGTGCCATACATGGGTTTTATGTAGATAAACACTTCATTATTATTTACTCTATTATTATTTTCTTACAATAGGAGAACAGACAAGAAAATCACTGGAGTCTGTAGAAATGTGGTTTTACAGAAGAATGTTGAGAATACCATGGACAGCTAAGAAAAGTAATGAATATGTTTTGAAAGAGGTCAAAACAAAAAGGAGAGTTAATTTCCAATATTAGGAAAAAACAATCATCATTTTTTGACCATGTAATGAGAAGAGAACAGCTAGAATATATTGTAACAACGGGAAACATTGAGGAACGAAGAGATAGAGGGAAACAAAGATATAAACTACCAGACAGCTTAAAAGAATGGTTTGGCAGAAGGTCAACAACAGAAATGATAAATAACTGTCGAGATCGAAAGTTGTGGAGAGGCATGATCACCTACGCCAGTAGGCCCGGCACTTGATGATGATTATTATTTTCTTTGATGTGAGTACACATTTCTTGTTGTTAACATTCTTTTTGGTACCCCTTATTCTTTTCTTAATTTCTGTCTATCATTATCCACCACTCATTATTACATGTCAAATACAAAAGGGAAGAAAGCTCACCTCACGCCTTTAAAGTCTAGGATGAATATAGTCTCATTCTTCTTTCCTTTCCTTCCTCATTTGATTTTCAGCGTCAAGAGAGAAAATGTTATTAGTTTCAATATTATTTTTCAAAAGCGAACAGCGCATTATATGGGTGGTCAGTACCACGTAAGGTCGCCCTACTTTTTCAGAATAATGCAGTGTCCGGGTGAAACTAGGAACCGTCAATAGGGATCGATTTAAACCTTTTGCCCTTAGTAATCCAGTTCGCTAAACACTGCTCTAATTCGGTCTAGTATTACGCTGTTCATATCATGTGTTTGTGTGTGTTAATATATTTATTATAAAGCTGTCCATATCATGTGCTTGTGTGTGTTAATATATTTATTATAAAGCTGTCCATATCATGTGTTTGTGTGTGTTAATATATTTATTATAAAGCTGTCCATATCATGTGTTTGTGTGTGTTAATATATTTATTATAAAGCTGTCCATATCATGTGCTTGTGTGTGTTAATATATTTATTATAAAGCTGTCCATATCATGTGCTTATGTGTGTCAATATATTTATTATAAAGCTGTCCATATCATGTGCTTGTGTGTGTTAATATATTTATTATAAAGCTGTCCATATCATGTGTTTGTGTGTGTTAATATATTTATTATAAAGCTGTCCATATCATGTGCTTGTGTGTGTTAATATATTTATTATAAAGCTGTCCATATCATGTGCTTATGTGTGTTAATATATTTATTATAAAGCTGTCCATATCATGTGCTTGTGTGTGTTAATATATTTATTATAAAGCTGTCCATATCATGTGTGTGTGTGTGCTGTGTGCTTGTGTGTGTTAATATATTTATTATAAAGCTGTCCATATCATGTGCTTGTGTGTGTTAATATATTTATTATAAAGCTGCCCATATCATGTGCTTGTGTGTGTTAATATATTTATTATAAAGCTGTCCATATCATGTGTTTGTGTGTGTTAATATATTTATTATAAAGCTGTCCAAATCATGTGCTTGTGTGTGTTAATATATTTATTATTAAGCTGTCCATATCCCGTGTTTGTGTGTGTTAATATATTAATTATAAAGCTGTCCATATCATGTGTTTGTGTGTGTTAATATATTTATTATTAAGCTGTGCCTATCATGTGTTTGTGTGTGTTAATATATTTATTATTAAGCTGTGCCTATCATGTGTTTGTGTGTGTTAATATATTTATTATTAAGCTGTGCCTATCATATGTGTGTGTGTGTTAATATATTTATTACTTCTCGTCAAATGCGTAACTGTGAGCATAAACTGGTTGATGTACTTCTAAGTTGACCACGTGGTCCAGGTTTAACTCCCGTCTACATTGAAAGTTCTTCAACTAATACATCTTCTGACCTTATTCATCCCTTGAAAATAGGTACCTTACATTTTAACAGAGAAGCAAAATGCAGCCTGGACCCAGCGTGCTTTCCGCATAACAATTATATCATCCAATAGTTTGCAACACATAGACGCTGTCACCATTCTTCGCCACTCACCACAGAATTTGATAATTCTACTTTAATTTTGCTCTTTTTTTTTTCTATCTACCTGTCTTCCACTCTTTTATCTATTTTCGTGTATATCTAGAAGCGTTGAAAGCTGTAGGCATAAATGATGTTAATCTTCAGTTTACTTAGCTAGCAAAGGTGAATCATCATTATGTATGACCTGTAAGCATAACAAGCCATACATTAAATCATATAGGAAACATTTAAGCAAAAACCACAATTTAACATAATCTGCAAATATAAAATAATAACTGGTATATATAATATGTGAAAATAAAATAACTATAGGCATGGCTCTTTTCCTACATAACTGACATCATTTAGGGGGTCAAAGCAAATAAATGCAAATAAATGCAAATAAATGCATAACAATGCATAACAATGCATAACAATGCATAACAATGCATAACAATGCGGAACAATGCATAACAATGCGGAACAATGCATAACAATGCATAACAATGCATAACAATGCGGAACAATGCATAACAATGCATAACAATGCGGAACAATGCATAACAATGCGAAACAATGCATAACAATGCATAACAATGCATAACAATGCGGAACAATGCATAACAATGCGGAACAATGCATAACAATGCGGAACAACTGCAGTAAAACTGATTGTAAAGGATAAAGGAAAAAAAATAGGAAAAAATGTATGGTTAAAGCTTCCCGTAATAAATAATTATCACAAATCACAAACCTTCGGCAGGAACAAACAAACAACACACACATGCACATATGTGAGTATGTATATGTTTGTTTGTTCCAGCCTAAACGTCGTTTTGACATCGTTTACTTGAAGCTTACAAGAGCCGCTATTTTGCAAAACACACAAACTCAAAAAAGAGCATATAATTTGGAATAAATTCATTTTAGCCATGTGCTTTCCTAGAAATGAGGCTTAGTTATTGCCTGCCAACATCACGCATACAATAAACCAGAGAGATTGAAAACCTTCAGGATAATTATGCTTCCATGGTCAGATTTCCGGACTTCTTTCTTGTAATTTTCTTAAAAGCCGACATTTAGGCGGTTGCTCTTAAGTGTGTATTTTTGTCGTTAAAGATTGACATTAACGTGTTTGTTTAGCAAGCTCCTGGGATCATACAGACAGCGACCGGTATTAAGCATTGGACGCGTTTAAGTGTCTGGGACACTGGTGACAAGAGAGAAGAGAAAGAAACACCAGTCATGTAACAGCGACTTTAATAATGGCAACGATATGCATTGTTCATGTGTTTCTTTGTTAATATTATGAGTGTTTATTGTTTGATAAGCTGTAGTGTCCGAGAATAAGGAGTCGGCAGTGGTTGGAATATTATAGTTACAGCACATCGTGGTGCGGTTAATTCGCTCACCAGCGCTTGTTATGTATACGAGTTCAATTCCCACAAGTGTCGCTTTTCTCGGACTCCACTTCCAGGCTTTATCAACTTCTTGCACGAGGAAGTTTTGGCCAACTTTCTTTCTTTCTTTCTTTCTTTCTTTCTTTCTTTTTTTCTTTCTTTATTTCTTTTCTTCTTCCCTTCTTCCTTCCTTCGATCCCTCCTTCGATCCCTCCTTCCATCCTTCCTTCATTTCTTCCTTCCTTCCTTCCTTCCTTCCTTCCTTCCTATCTTTCCTTCTTTCGTTCTTTCTTTCTTTCATTCTTTTTTTTTCTTCTTTTCTTTCTTTCTTTCTTTCTTTTTCTTTCTTTTTCTTTCTTTCGTTCTTCACTCCCTCTTGTATCCGTTCGAGTATAGAAAAAGTTAAAATTATGGCTCTCGTCCTTTTGTCGGCTTCAGTCATTACCAGTTGATGCTGTAGGGTTTCATTGGTTTTGTCTGTCCATCTCTTATTCTGGGTCTGCCACTTGCTTTTCTCCATTCTCGTCTTTTAATATATAATCTTTGCATGGTTAGGAATTGCATTGCTTTTATTCGAAATGGGCAAACCAGTTTATTTGCTTTTTCTGTATGTAGTTTAGAGTTGATTCAAAGCTTACTTCTCTTATTACATCAATTCTGATTGTCTCTTTTCTGATCACTTCTTGCTTATTTGTCATATATGCCTTATATTCTGTCGCAAGTGACCATGTTTGCCATTGTTAGCACAAGGTGAGAATGAATATACTCTGTATAAGATGTTTCTTGGTGGTAGCAGATATTGCTTTGTGTTGACAGAAAAGTAAACCAACGATGAACTAACAATGATAAGTTAATTACTAAACACAATTCAAACAAGACAAATGAGGTTTTTAGGGCATGTTAAAAGACATATTAGCCTAATAAAAGTAATCTTACAAGGAAAAAAAAGAAGGTAATAAAGCAGAGGGAGACCAAGACTAACATGGACGAGTAACCAGAAAAAAAGGCCTATTTCAAAATGTACTATCAAAGCAAAAGACAGTCTTGAATAGCGCTG
Source organism: Megaustenia siamemsis (assembly GCA_032433765.1). Taxonomy (NCBI): domain Eukaryota; kingdom Metazoa; phylum Mollusca; class Gastropoda; order Stylommatophora; family Ariophantidae; genus Megaustenia; species Megaustenia siamemsis. The sequence continues at coordinate 39,009,748 of JAVIAB010000088.1, read as the reverse complement.
CATGGTAGCCAAACTTCGATGTGGAGACGGTACTCAGAGGTAATGGTAAAGTATGAGACTTGAATCAGCGTCTTATCACGCGAGTTTTCATCCATATGTGTTCGGCCGCCTATCCAGAAGTGTTGGAAGAAAGTGTCGCTTCAAGCATCGAAACTCGATGCGAGGCTGTATTGCTCACCTTGGTATTACCCTGATACCCATTTCTGCCAGCGGCTTTATCGAAAGCGGTTTTTTTTTATTTTTTATTTTTGTAACCTCGAGTACAACTCACACTACTTCCAGCGGGAATCGAACACAGGTTGTCCAAATCTCAGTAGCCCAGTCGGGTGGTTTTCTTAAAATTATGGTTACATGTTACATACCATTTTTTTATTTTTTTTTATTTTTCCTGGTTTTCTTAACTAGACTACCGAGGCCCCAATGATGATAATGATTTTGAAGTATAGGGGATAGCTGTCCCGATATTCAGTTTACTTTCATGTTTATGATGTATATTTTTTAAAATCGATTTTGCCACATTCAGAGAATGTTGAGCACATATATTTAAAGTGTGTTACTTGTTTTATAACTTATTGTTCTATAGCTATGTTTGCTGTCTTCCTATTGAAATGACTTGTATTTTTTCAGTGATTGATCGTGTTGGTATTTTTTATTCTTATTTCAAGGACAGTAGGTGTTGTTGATGTTCTATTTATTAGAAAGCTATTAATTCATTTATATATTCACAATTTCATTTGGTATCCTTGCATTTTCTGTTAATGTAAGTGCTAAACAGGTGTGGTGACAATACACAACTTTGCATTTCCTGTCAATGTAAGTGCTAAACAAGAGTGGTGACAATATGCAACCTTGCATTCCTCCATATGTAACTGTGAATGATTTTGATGTTCTCTTATTTACAGTAATTACTCTTATTCAGCTACTCTAGACGCTCTTGGCATATCTAATATAAGCGATTATTTACTCCTTAATTACTCAATGTTTGCCATAAACACTTCTATCCGCTCTATAACAAACCTTCTTATGGTCCACAAATGCTATGCACATTTTTGTATACCCTATGTTCTTCTCTTTTAACCGCCTGAGTATCAATATTGCATCTGGGCAACTCCTATTTTTATTTTCTAAACGCCATCTGTTCACCTGTCAACATTTGAAGGAAATGTAATGAGGTGATATAAAATAGTCAATATATTAAAAGATTTGACAAATTAATGGAGGAGGTAAAGTTAAACAGATAGAAAAGGAAACATAAATTTGTAAGTTAGGAGGAGGTAGAGTTAAACAGATAGAAAAGGAAACATAAATTTGTAAGTTAGGAGGAGGTAGAGTTAAACAGATAGAAAAGGAAACATAATTTGTAAGTTAAGGGTTTGACAACTAAAAATGAAAATGATGGAAACGGAGTTAAGGTGGGCACAGCCAGAAATGAGAAACTTAGTGGCCGTGTAAGAAGACTTAACAACCAACATAGAACTGGAGTCGTCGGTGGCTGGACACTGAGGGAATTGCTGAGGAGGGGATCTGAGAACCTATGGACATGTTCGGAGTGCAATGATGATGATCCGCAAATAACTCAATAAAAATGAAAAGAGAACTACTAAACACTATTAGAACACGACAAATGAAATTGTTGGGTCATGTTAAAAGACACACAGCCTAATAAAAGTAATATTTGAAGGCAAAATACAAGGTAAAAGAGGCAGAGGCAGACCAAGACTAACATGGGCGAGTAACATCAAAAGATGGACAAGTCAACCTATGACAATCTGCACCTTCAAAGCAACAGACAGAGTGGAATGGTGCTCCATGGTAGCCAACCTTCGATGTGGATATGACACTCGATGATGATGATGATGACAAATTGAGTGAGTAGGAAGTAGAGAAAAAAAGAGAGAGAGAAGGAAACATGTATTGTAAGTTAGGAGGAGGAGGTAGAGAATAACAAAGAGAAAAGTAAACATATATTGTAAGTTAGGAGGAGGAGGTAGAGAATAACAAAGAGAAAAGTCAACATGTATTGTAAGTTAGGAGGAGAAGGTAGAGAATAGCAAAGAGAAAAGTAAACATATTGTAAGTTAGGAGGAGAAGGTAGAGAATAGCAAAGAGAAAAGGAAACATATTGTAAGTTAGGAGGAGAAGGTAGAGAATAGCAAAGAGAAAAGGAAACATATTGTAAGTTAGGAGGAGAAGGTAGAGAATAGCAAAGAGAAAAGGAAACATATTGTAAGTTAGGAGGAGAAGGTAGAGAATAGCAAAGAGAAAAGGAAACATATTGTAAGTTAGGAGGAGAAGGTAGAGAATAGCAAAGAGAAAAGGAAACATATTGTAAGTTAGGAGGAGAAGGTAGAGAATAGCAAAGAGAAAAGGAAACATATTGTAAGTTAGGAGGAGAAGGTAGAGAATAGCAAAGAGAAAAGGAAACATATTGTAAGTTAGGAGGAGAAGGTAGAGAATAGCAAAGAGAAAAGGAAACATATTGTAAGTTAGGAGGAGGAGGTAGAGAATAACAAAGAGAAAAGGAAACATATTGTAAGTTAGGAGGAGGAGGTAGAGAATAACAAAGAGAAAAAGGAAACATTGTAAGTTAGGAGGAGGAGGTAGAGAATAACAAAGAGAAAAGGAAACATATTGTAAGTTAGGAGGAGGGGGTAGAGAATAACAAAGAGAAAAGGAAACATATTTTAAGTTAGGAGGAGGAGGTAGAGAATAACAAAGAGAAAAGGAAACATATTGTAAGTTAGGAGGAGGAGGAGGTAAAGAATAACAAAGAGAAAAGGAAACATATTGTAAGTTAGGAGGAGGAGGTAGAGAATAACAAAGAAAAAAGGAAACATTGTAAGTTAGGAGGAGGAGGTAGAGAATAACAAAGAGAAAAGGAAACATATATTTTAAGTTAAAGGTGTTTGAATGGGAGTCAGTAACACAAATTACAGAGCATTGTAGTGGTGGCGAATTCTGGATGGACATGATCGTTTATGTACTTGATGATCATCATGATATGTGCTTATGTATTAACATTCCGGTTTTATTTTCTTTCCCCATTTCTTTGCACAATTTGTGTGCTTAAATTATGACCGCGTTGTGTTCATTAGTAGGCATCAGGAATGGTGTGTGTTCGCAGTTGTATGTCACTTTTAAAAGCTGTGTGTTCTTATATATATCACTGAGTCTGTTCGTTTCCATGTGTCTTTACCAGATGTGGTGGGTGTGTATTTTCGTGGATTTACGCCAGAGTTATGCACTTAGTAATGATTTTGTTTCCCTGTCAATTAGTATATTTATTTTGCTCTCACAAATGGTTTCTTTTGATCTTTCAAAAGTTTGTTTTGCTTTCATTAATGGTCTTTTTTTTTTTTTTACACTCATAAAGGTTTGCTTTTATTTCTGGTTAAAAGTTTGTTTTGATTTCACTGAAGGTTTATTTTCCTCTCACAAGCAGTTTGTTTTGCTCTCACTAAAGGTTTGTTTTTCTTTAAGATGTTTATTTTTCTTTCATTAAAGGTCTGTTTTCATTTCACCAACATTTATTTTGCTTTCACTCAACATTTTACTCGCATTAACGGGTTTACTTTGCTGTCAGTAAAGCATAAAATGCTTCATTTAACTCAATTAAAAAAAAGGTTATTTGCTTTTATTAAAAGTTTATTTTTATCGGACCAAAAGATGTTAGTCGCTCGCCTACAGTTTACATTCATCTCTTGAAGGTTAATTTTGTTTTAAAAATAAAAAACATCTTATTTTGCTCTAACTGAAAGTTGGGTTTGCTTTTTATTAAAGGACATGTTTCTCTCAATTAAAATTTGTTTTGCTTTGACTGAAGGACATGTTTCTGTCAATGAAGGTTCGGTTTGCTTTGATTGAAGGACATGTTTCTTTCACTAAAGGTTTATTTTTCCCCTAAAGGTTTGCTCCCAAATTGAAGGTTTCATTTTACACGTATTCGTCATCTTCTTCACCATATAAACCTTGTGTCTAGATGGCGCACCACTGACAGACTTTGTCAACATTCTCCATTTAGTTCTATATTCAGCCATTCTTTAGGACTCTGCAAAGTTTAGGCCTGTCTGTTCTTGCCTATCTCATTCTCTTCCTATCTGATCTTCTCGCCCCTTTCATAGTTTCTTTCAGAATGGTCTTTGCCAGTGCAGGCGATCAAGAACATCAACATAAAGTACCCTGCCTGGCGGTGTAGGTGATGATGTCTATCCAAAACTTTCGATCTCGACAGTTATTTATCATTTTTGTTATTGACCTTCTGTCACTTCATTCTCTTAAGCTGTCTATCTCTTCTCAGATCGGTATCTTTTCTCTTTGCTTCCCTCTATCTCTTCGTCCCTCGATTTTTCAAGTTATTACAATATATTACAGCTGTTTCCTACTCATTACATGGCCAAAAAATGATGATCGTTTCTTCCCAATATTGAAAATTAGCTCTCTTTATGCTTTGGCCTCTTTTAGAACGTTTTCATTACTCTTCTTAGCTGTCCATGGTATTCCCAACATTCTTCTGTAAAACCACATTTGTACATCCTCCATAGATTTTCATATATGTTGTCCTATTGTCCATGATTCACATCTATATGTTAAGACTGGCTCTACATAACATTTAATAACTCTTTAGATAGCTTTTGCAGCGATCGAGATAGGTAGCCAAACCATGTCGTGTTCCGTGTCGTCACAATTAACAGAAGATCACCATGTACTCCTGTCGCTTTTTATGTCCTACGAATTTGTTCATGTGTGAGCTGCGTAAGAGGGGCCCAAAACCTTACAATAATATAATTATCTCCATAGCTTATATTTTCTTCTGTAGCTGTGTTCATGAACTTTTTACCCTACGAAGAATTATTTTCTGTTCATTGAAGGTTTCAGTTCATTCAAAACAAATGTTTCATTTGCTTTCATTAACACTTTATATTGTTAGCGCTAAGGTCTTACTCTGCTTATGTGAAACGTTTATTTTGTTTTCATGAAAAGATTACATCTTAGTGGAGATAAGCTGCAATATTAAATATGCAAAATATTAAATAATCTGCCGGGCCGTGAGTAGGTTATTTCTTACTGATGGTTGTTTTGTTTTGACGAAGGTTAGTTGTAACATTCCTACACATCAGATTATATCAGGGAATTATTTTTTATTTTTTATTTTCCTTTGATTTTTTTTTCTTTCTCGTTCGAAAATGTTATATTTATTATATATATATATTTTTTTAAATTTTATATACACATTTGTGCGTGTTTGTGTTGTATGCGTGTTCCTACTGAAGGTCTATTAAGCCGAAACGTCGTTGTGGTTTGTGTTGTCCTCTTGTTACGTGCAGCTTTAATCAAACCGTTTGTTTCTATTTTTTTCATTTCTATTTTTTTTTTCATTTCTCCTCACCTTTTACTGTGCAGTCATTAGTAGTTCTGCTTTAGTGTCTAGCACTTTCTGCTTTAGTGTCTAGCACTTTCTGCTTTAGTGTCTAGCACTTTCTGCTTTAGTGTCTAGCACTTTCTGTTTTTGGGAGCCGCGATAGCTCAGTGGTTAGTAAACTGGACAACAAAGGGCAAGAGTTCGGGTTCGATCCTGATCGACGGCTTCCGGGTTCACCCAGCCTTAAATGCGTACCGGATTTTTTTCTAGGAAAGTAAAGTTTCTGGGGCGTAAAACCGACCACATTACTCCAAAAACCATGTATCGATGGTCCATAAAAAATTATGATCAGTAACACCATATTCCTCATACGCCACTTGGCGTGACAGGGCTCTTTACTTTACTTACCATTCACTTTGCAGTCATTAGTAGTTCTACTTTTGTCTTTAGCACCTTTTACAATGCAGTCACTACTAGTTCTAATTTAGTCTCTTATACCTTTTACAATGCAGTCACTACTAGTTCTAATTTAGTCTCTTATACCTTTTACAATGCAGTCACTACTAGTTCTAATTTAGTCTCTTATACCTTTTACAATGCAGTCACTACTAGTTCTAATTTAATCTCTTATACCTTTTACAATGCAGTCACTACTAGTTCTAATTTAATCTCTTATACCTTTTACAATGCAGCCACTACTAGTTCTAATTTAGTCTCTTATACCTTTTACAATGCAGTCACTACTAGTTCTAATTTAATCTCTTATACCTTTTACAATGCAGTCACTACTAGTTCTAATTTAATCTCTTATACCTTTTACAATGCAGCCACTACTAGTTCTAATTTAGTCTCTTATACCTTTTACAATGCAGTCACTACTAGTTCTAATTTAATCTCTTATACCTTTTACAATGCAGCCACTACTAGTTCTAATTTAGTCTCTTATACCTTTTACAATGCAGTCACTACTAGTTCTAATTTAGTCTCTTATACCTTTTACAATGCAGTCACTACTAGTTCTAATTTAATCTCTTATACCTTTTACAATGCAGCCACTACTAGTTCTAATTTAGTCTCTTATACCTTTTACAATGCAGTCACTACTAGTTCTAATTTAATCTCTTATACCTTTTACAATGCAGCCACTACTAGTTCTAATTTAGTCTCTTATACCTTTTACAATGCAGTCACTACTAGTTCTAATTTAGTCTCTTATACCTTTTACAATGCAGTCACTACTAGTTCTAATTTAATCTCTTATACCTTTTACAATGCAGCCACTACTAGTTCTAATTTAGTCTCTTATACCTTTTACAATGCAGTCACTACTAGTTCTAATTTAGTCTCTTATACCTTTTACAATGCAGCCACTACTAGTTTTAATTTAGTCTCTTATACCATTTACAATGCAGCCACTACTAGTTCAAATTTAGTCTCTTATACCATTTACAATGCAGCCACTACTAGTTCTAATTTAGTCTCTTATACCTTTTGCAATGCAGTCACTACTAGTTCTAATTTAGTCTCGTATACCTTTTACAATGCAGTCACTACTAGTTCTAATTTAGTCTCTTATACCTTTTACAATGCAGTCACTATTAGTTCTAATTTAGTCTCTTATACCTTTTACTTTGCAGTCACTACTAGTTCTACTTTAGTCTCTAACACCTTTTACTATGCAGATTTTATGGGCGCTGCCATTGTTGTGTATGCTACGTCATCACAATGGCTGATTGTATATCCCTAAAACGGCCGTACGCTAATAGTGAAAGGCTGAATGGAGTTTCGTATATGACTTTGCGGCACCGGGGTGACTCCCGGAGGCTCATGTAATGAGAGATTCATGATTTCACAAATTCACATTGCAGGGAGATCTTACAGACTGTTGTTTGATGTGCGACAGAGATAGTTCGATGACTAACTGTGTTTCATATGTTCGGATTTGGAGTCAAGGTGTGTCCTAGCATCATGAAGCGCGGAGCATTGGCGAGTGCTGAGAATGCTATGATAGAGACTCAACAACAGAAATGATTGTGAAGAGCTGTATTTAGGAGGTCAACAACATAAATTATTGTAAAGAGTTGCATTTAGGAGGTCAACAACAGAAATGATTGTAAAGAGCTGTATTTAGGAGGCCAACAACAGAAATGATTGTAAAGAGCTGTATTTAGGAGGTCAACAACAGAAATTATTGTAAAGATCTGTATTTAGGAGGTCAACAACAGAAATGATTGTAAAGAGCTGTATTTAGGAGGCCAACAACAGAAATGATTGTAAAGAGCTGTATTAAGGAGGTCAACAACAGAAATGATTGTAAAGAGCTGTATTTAGGAGGTCAACAACATAAATGATTGTAAAGATCTGTATTTAGGAGGCCAACAACAGAAATGATTGTAAAGATCTGTTTGAAAGAAAGTCAACAACAAAATTAATGAACAACTGTAGAGAGAGCATTTTATGGAAATACTTCATTTCATCATATGCACTAACAGGCACATTATTGGATGATTATCATGACGATTATGACTACCAGTTGCTATCAATGTCATTGTTTGAGTACCCTAACACTTACCCTGTGTAACAAATTAAACCATATTTTACTGTGGCATGTTTTTACTATTTTTTAAATATATTGTTCTCCTCAAGCCTCACCTTTTTTCCATGTTTTCACAACAAAGCACAGGATTTTTATTAAAAATTCATTGTAGTTTTACTATCACACTATCAGCGTTATTTTCCTGTCACACTTATATATATATATATATATATCATCATCATCAAGTACCGTGCCTACTGGCGTAGGTGATCATGTCTCTCCACAATTTTCGATCTCGGCAGCTATTTATCATTTCTGTTGTTGGCCTTCTGCCAAGCCATTCTCTTAAGCTGTCTCTTATTTTTTTCCCTTTGCTTTCCTCTATCTCTTCGTCCCTCAATTTTTTCAGTTGTTACAATATATTCCAGTTGTTCTCTTCTCATTACATGGCCCAAAAAATGATGATTGTCTCTTCCTAATATTGGAAATTAGCTCTCTTATATATATATATATATATATATATTGTCATGTATGTGTATCTTCTTCCCCTTTCAGCTGTTTGTGCTATCATTAACATTTGAATTTTGTCTATTTCGAGATAGTACTCTTTCATGCTATGTTTTTATGAAAAATATTATTTTTAGCTTCTGATCCGTCATACTTTCAGGGGATCTCGATAATAACTGCTTTAATGAGCTCTCGCTAGCGGTACTTAACTGGTCTATAACTAATGACATTTATTGTTCTGTTGTTCGGTTTGCGACATCCAAATATAGATAGCGGTAATGCTGTCTCATTACCAACATTTTTATTATTCCAGTAACTGTTTTATTTCGCATTTATTGTTGGGTCGTTTCGTGCTGTCTTTAACAAGTTGATATAGTTTATTTAATGTTTTATGGTAAGGTAAAGATTACCCCAATACTATATCAGACATAGTTTTGACTGCCCTAGTAGTGTTCGGAGATTCCTGTCTCCGTTATGGAGACAAGTTGCAACAATGTTATGCTTATCCTCATTTTCTGTAAGTAGAAACTTGTCTATTATTTATTTGCATTGTTTTAAAAGTATGTAAATATGTTCAATATTCTCTTCTTGGTTCGCATTTGAAAAAGAGAAGTCAATGGCCAGTACGCACTGTTGAGTTTTCTAAGGCAGCATCAGTTCCATCTGTTATGACTTGTGGCCATCCTTTGTTTGATGTACCCACACTATTGGACTTCTTTTATTATGACTTGTGGCCATCCTTTGCTTGGTGTACCCACACTATTCGACTTCTCTTATTATGACTAGTAGCCATCTTTTGCTTGATGTACCCACACTATTGGACTTCTTTTATTATGACTAGTGTCCATCCTTTGCTTGGTGCACCCACACTATTGGACTTCTTTTATTATGACTTGTGGCCATTCTTTGTTTGATGTAGCCACACTATTGGACTTCTTTTATTATGACTTGTGGCCATCTTTTGCTTGATGTACCCACACTATTGGACTTCTTTTATTATGACTTGTGGCCATCTTTTGCTTGATGTACCCACACTATTCGATTTTTTTTATTAAGACTTGTGGCCATCCTTTGCTTGATGTACCCACACTATTTGACTTCTCTTATTATGACTAGTGGCCATCCTTTGCTTGATGTACCCACACTATTCGACTTCTCTTATTATGACTAGTAGCCATCCTTTGCTTGATGTACCCACACTATTCGACTTCTCTTATTATGACTAGTGGCCATCCTTTGCTTGATGTACCCACACTATTCGACTTCTTTTATTATGACTAGTGGCCATCCTTTGCTTGATGTGCCCACACTATTCGACTTTTCTTATTATGACTAGTGGCCATCCTTTGCTCGATGTACCCACACTATTGGACTTCTTTTATTATGACTAGTGGCCATCCTTTGCTTGATGTACCCACACTATTCGACTTCTTTTATTATGACTAGTGGCCATCCTTTGCTTGATGTACCCACACTATTCGACTTCTCTTATTATGACTAGTGGCCATCCTTTGCTTGATGTACCCACACTATTCGACTTCTCTTATTATGACTAGTGGCCATCCTTTGCTTGATGTACCCACACTATTCGACTTCTTTTATTATGACTAGTGGCCATCCTTTGCTTGATGTACCCACACTATTCGACTTCTCTTATTATGACTAGTGGCCATCCTTTGCTTGATGTACCCACACTATTCGACTTCTCTTATTATGACTAGTGGCTATCCTTTGCTTGATGTACCCACACTATTCGACTTCTCTTATTATGACTAGTGGCCATCCTTTGCTTGATGTACCCACACTATTCGACTTCTTTTATTATGACTAGTGGCCATCCTTTGCTTGATGTACCCACACTATTCGACTTCTCTTATTATGACTAGTGGCCATCCTTTGCTTGATGTACCCACACTATTCGTCTTCTTGTCACTCTCTTACACCAAAGTGTCCTCAATGTGGGTCTCTTGAGCATTCCTTTTGGAGTCATCCCCATTGCTGCTCTTGTGATTTTGTTTCTTCTGTGCACATGACCTATCCGGCAGCAACGTTTATCTATTGTTCGTCTGTGTGTCTCCTTTTGTAAAGAAACCCTTCTACATGGAACTCATCATCATTGAGTGCCGTCTCTGCATCGAAGTTTGGCTACCATGGGGCGCCATTCCACTCTATCTCTTGCTTTGATGGTGCAGATTGTCATAGGTTGATGTGTCAATATTTTGATGTTACTCGTCCATGTTAGTCTTGCTCTGCCTCTGCCTCTTTTACCTTATATTTTCCCTTCCAAGATTACTTTTAGTAGGCTGTTGTGTCTTTAAACATGGCCCGTAAATTTCATTTGTCTTGTTCTAATTGTGTTTAGTAGTTCTCTTTTCATTTTTAGTTTACAATGAACTACGAAACGTGGAAAAAATGAGAATTATAGAGATGGCAGGATAGCGTCAAAGAATGGACAAGCCTCGTCTTCACAAGGTGCCGAAGATGAATAGACAGAGATGAATGGAGAATGTTGATGATGTCTGTCATTAGTGCCCCAACGACCACCCCTGTTGTGGGATGAGGAAGAAATGAAGTAAGGAACCTCCTTCCGGTTGAGGATCGTGTGCATTTTGTGTCTGCTGATTAAAAGAGCTTTTTGTCGTGTAGGTTTTATGACGCAAATTTTTTTTTCTTTTACCGCTGGGCAGCAATCAGAAATTGTTGTGGTTCCACAACCGGCAATGGTTAGAGCCAACAAAAGCAAGTCATTGCGTTTGTGTGTCTTATCTGTCAAACGAGAGACCAGACTATGCTTCTTCGATATATATATATATATATATATATATATATATATATATATATATATATATATATATATAGAGAGAGAGAGAGAGAGAGAGAGAGAGAGACAGACAGACAGACAGACAGACAGACAGACAGACAGACAGACAGACAGATAGATAGATAAATAGTAATCATGTTGGTGAAAAATAATGTATATATTTACGAATAATATATCACTGTAATACATCACTGCTCATTGTGAAATACAGGAAATGTCTCACAAAACGGACTCAATTGGTCACACAATAAATTTGTTCAGTTGACTTTCGCAATGAGTGTCCTATCCAGCGTTTGATTTTGAGAAACACGCATTGTTCTGCACCATGAAAAGACATACAAACAATGTTTTAGAATTTCTCTGAACAAAAAATGAGCACTAACTTACTAAATTATCTCTAGCAGACACAAAGAAATCATCATCATCATCGTGTGCCCTCTCCGCAACGAAGGTTGGCTACCATGGATCGCCATTCTACTCTGTTTCTTGCTTTGATGGTGCAGGCTGACATAGATTGACTTGTCCATCTTTTGATGTTACTCGTCCATGTTAGTCTTGGTCTGCCTCTGCCTTTTTTGCCTTGTATTTTTCCTTCCAATATTACTTTTAGTAGGCTGTTGTGTCTTTTAACATGCCCCAAAAATTTAATTTGTCTTGTCTTAATTGTGTTCAGCAGTTCTCTTTTTATTTTCAGTTGTTTTAAAAGCTTCATCGTTTGTTATCTTTTGTTTCCATCCAATTCTACCTATTCTTCTATAAATCCACATTTCAAAGGCTTCAATTTTCTGTTCTGTTTTCTTGTCTAATGTCCATGTTTCTGCACCATACAGGAATATTGAGAAGATGTAACATTTTGCCATTCTTAGTTTCAGCCCTGCTGATATTTGTTTTGTTGTTAGTATATTTTTCATGGCATTAAAATTACTTTTTGCCATACCTATTCTTTTGTTTATTTCAGTTTTTCAGTTTCCATCATTGGTTATAGTATGTCCTAGGTAGTTGTAACTCTGGACTGTCAGATGTGTTCCCTCAACTGTGATATTTAATTGTAGATCTTGATTCTCTTCTCAACAAAGAAATATTTACATTAAAATACTCACATTACTTGTTCTGTTACATTTTTGTAATTACTGCTATAAATTATGTTTTTACAAGTTTATAAAACCTACTGAATCAGAATGTATACAGGCTTATTCAAGTTTACATATATATGCATATATATATATATGCATATATATATATATATATATATATATATATATATATATATATATATATGGCGTTTTGACAGAAGGTTAGTAGCAATCAATCATGATAGGTCAGTAATTTAGTTAAATATTAGTGTGTAATGCTGGGTGTTTTGCTAAACAGCTTCTCTCATGGCTGAATCTGCCAATATTGGATAGACAGATTCTACCGCAGAATGAACAAGATGTATTCATATAGTGTAGGGCTGAATACTTGGCGTTGCAGACAAACAGTTATAGGACGAAACAACACGAATAGAAGTTTCCAGTAATTTAGTCTGGAGACAATTAAAAATAAATGAATATTATTATAGTGGAGAAACTTCCGAGGCTATAGTTCAGCGAACCGTTCCCAGATAATTGTCTTAATAGAAAAATACAGATATACAATTTATTCCCGAGTTGTGTTCGTAACTCTATGCTATAATCGTAAGTACACATGCGTGAAAGACATCGCCAATGATAGATATCTTTTTAGGCAGCTGAGTTGGCTGTGTACTCATGACAAGGCGCTGTGCCGAAAAGTACGGGTTGGATCCTGCTTTGGGCCATCTATAATTCTTTGTTTTTTTTCTGTTTTTAAATGTTTGTTATCTTTTTCTTTCCCGAGTGTTGTAAACAAACATCTTCCCCTGAAATGATTCGCTGATCTATCGCCGCGGAAGTTTCCCCCCATAATAATATTCATGTTTTATTATTTGTGTTTCCTCTGTTTTCATGATGTCTGGTCTCGTCTCCTTTCTCCTGCGCCTTTTGTCTTCTGAATTTGATATTCACTTTTACTTCGACTGTTTCTCTGCCGTAGATCGCTTTTCAAGTTTACATATGTAAGGTGTTAATTAATTACAACCTGTAGGCATACCAGTTACAACGGCCGGCAACTCTTTGGGTTTAAATATTGGTTTGATGTGTGAGATCATCTAGGAGCTTCGGTGGCCTAACTGAGTAGTTACTGCGCTCCCTTTCTGATAAAAGCCCGGTTTAATTCCTAGAAGTGACGTATTTTCTTCAGACTGACAATACTCCGGGGTTCACACAGGCACTAAAAATGGGTAACAGAGATTGTTCTAGTTCTTGAAAGTAAAGGCGGCTTGGCGTGATGCCGACGATTATAAACAATGATTATATATGCTCTTCTCTGTTTTTACATACAATTTCACATACGAACAATTATGTATGCTTTTATCTGGTTATACATACAAGTTTACATATTAACGATGTGCCTTACAATTAAGTGAAAATGCGCTACTGCATACCAAAAGATATACTTTATAGACACTTATAAGATGTTAAAAAAACTAGCGGGCGACCAAAACTCCGATTTATAGACAATTATCAGATGTTAGAAAAACTAGCGGGCGACCAAAACTCCGATTTATAGACAATTATCAGATGTTCGAAAAACTAACGGGCGACCAAAACTCCGATTTATAGACAATTATCAGATGTTAGAAAAACTAGCGGGCGACCAAAACTCCGATTTATAGACAATTATCAGATGTTAGAAAAACTAGCGGGCGACCAAAACTCCGATTTATAGACAATTATCAGATGTTAGAAAAACTAGCGGGCGACCAAAACTCCGATTTATAGACAATTATCAGATGTTAGAAAAACTAGCGGGCGACCAAAACTCCGATTTATAGACAATTATCAGATGTTAGAAAAACTAGCGGGCGACCAAAACTCCGATTTATAGACAATTATCAGATGTTAGAAAAACTAGCGGGCGACCAAAACTCCGATTTATAGACGTATGTAAATGTGACATTTAGGCTCTAAACATAAACCGTGGATCCTGGAAAGACACAGATACAGAACGCAATCTTTGAAAACACACTCTAAAGTTATAACTCAAGCAAGAAGCAGATTCATAGTAAAAGAGAATACATGGCCAAAAAAAAATGTTTTCCGTGTGGACGCTGCAAAATCAATAGTTAACTATGACTGATAGAGGCTACAACTACATGCATTACAGGCTTCATCTAGCCCTGGTTGACACCAGCCTGAAACTGGTTGCCCATATGCCACAATCGGTTTGTTCATGAGCCTTAAATTAGTTACACATATGGCTCAAATTTAATTAATTAATTAATTATCACACTTGTAGTACTTAAAAAGGTTAATTAGTCTCACTAACATATATATATATATATATATATATATATATATTATGTGAGCACACATGTCTGGCTTGTTCTGTATACGTCTATTCTATATACACTATTGAAGAAACAATAATCATTTTTTGGCCATGTAATGAGAAGAGAACAGCTGGAATATATTGTAACAACCGGGAAAATTGAGGGACGAAAAGATAGAGGGTAGCAAAGAGAAAAGATAACAGATAGCTTAAGAGAATGGCTTGGCAGAAGGTCAACAACAGAAATGATAAATAACTATAGTGATCTAAAGTTGTTGAGAGACATGATCACCTACGCCAGTAGGCATAGTACTTGATGATGATGATGATGATGATGATAATGATACACACTATTGGCTTCACTGCAGCTTCGCATATTGATGCATTTGTGTGCACTCCTTTGTCTGGACCCTTCTATGTATACGTCATAAACTTGTTGAACCATCGCCTCATACTTCTAGAGGAAGACCTTTCTGCTTGTAACACAAGTTGTATTTATCGTAAACAAAATGTTTTAATACACTAAAGACTACTCGACCATAATGTAGTGTTTTTGACCGATGCCCAATGGGACACTTGACAGAATTAATAAATCAGTATATGGCAGGATAATAACTCATAGTACGTGGGAGAATAGTAACAGAGCGCCCCTCGTAGGAGGCAGGAGAGATGGACGCAGCCACCCTGGTGGAACGTAGATGTCGAGGAAGCTTGGCGGAGCAAGAGACAAACGGTCAAGACATGGCAGAAAGCCAGAAGGTATGGTAGAACACAACCTGAGCTCTTGAAGCGTCTGAAAGTAGAGGTCGACCAAAAAATGATGCACTTTAAACTATGCGCTAAGCAGGCTAAGGATGCCAAATGGGATGACTTCTGTAGAAAAGTGTGCTCAGAAAAATCGCTAGCAACATTCTGGCACCTTCATCAGTGCATGAATGGCACACCACGACACAGAGGTATACCAGACTTTCAGAGCACAGACCAGATATGGCACAAATCTGATGAGAGCAAAGGGAAGGCCCTGCTTGCCCGCTACATTGAGCAGACGGACCAAAGAAATGAGGCTGTAAGAATGAGGATACGGGAATCTTTGTCAAATTTGTGTAAGGATGTAGGGCTGGAAGAAGATCTCACAATCACAACCGATACCATTCGCGCGACACTTAAAAGGTCACACAACACTGCTCCTGGTCCAGATGGTGTTCGGTATGATGACATAGGCGATTTAGCTGATGACGACTTGTCAACACTGGCCAATGAGTTTAATGCCAGTATTCGGAGTGGCCAGATTAAGGAGGAGTGGCTACACAGCTACTTACTACCGCTACCGAAGCCAAACAAGGACCATTCTCAGATCAGTGCCTACAGAATCATCACAATGCAGAACACTGTGGGCAAGCTGCTGGAGAAAATATTTGCCCGTGTCCTCACGTGTCGCCTTGAACAGAAACGCGTATTCCCATCCACACTCGGAGGTTATAGATATAACAAAGAGACATGGCTCAATGCGGCAGTATTTGCATATGACGTCTTCGAAGGCTTCCACAGACGAGAGGAGACATGTGCTGCTGCTATAGATCTGGAGGATGCATACAACAGGGTACCATTTGAATATCTCATGCATATGCTTCTCAAACTGGCGGTGAACCCCTTCCTCATAAGATGGATCGCCGCGGCACTGTTTCAGAGGAAGGTGATACTCAGATGTGGAAGTTGGTCTTCCGAGCCAACATCCATTTGTCCTGGGCTGCCACAAGGCTCGCCATTGTCACCAGTTCTATTTAATGTGTACACAATAACGATCACGTCCCAACAGCTGGATGGGAGGGGAAGAACTATGACTTTTGCTGATGATATTCTGGTATATCGACAGGGAAGAGACAGACGGGGAATCGCCTCCACAATGCAAGACGAACTCGATCGCATTTCTTCCTGGTGTGGGGTTTCAGGTGCCTTGGTTAATCCTAATAAAGCATCAGTTTCATGGTTCTCCCTTAACAATCATATCGTTAATACGACCACACCGGTAGTACGAATGGGAGCTGATGAGGTGACCAGGGACAAGTTGATGACATACCTCGGAGTTAAGTTTGATCGCAGCCTGTGTTTTCGGGACCACGTCGACCATGTGATAACAAAATCCCGCAAAGGATTAGCCGCCTTGAAGGTCATGGCAGCTGCCAACATCGAGCAGAGGCTACTTACTCTTCTGTTCCAGGGATTAGTCCTCGCACCAATCGAGTATGCCCTGGCCATTCTTACTGTTAGTACGACTCAAATTGATAGGCTGGAGAAAATACAAAATGAAGCCATGCGCATTATCCTGGGATGTACGAGGGACACTCCCTGTGTGGCAATGAGGTATCTTCTTGACTTTCCAACCATGGATGACAGAATCAAGATCTGGAGAGCACGAGCATACCTGAAGATTAGTACAGATACAGAGCATCCATTGCACCACGTGCTCAACACAGAGAAAGGCACCAGGCTAAAAAGAGGCAAATCATGGGTGGGCCGAGCAGAAGATGTCATCAAACAGGTCTGTGGGCTTACCAATCTCAGCGTTGGTGAGGAGTGGATACCGGTGCCTACGACATTCAAGGGGACTTTCTCATGTATTGTCACACTCGACAGGAAAAGTAGGGAACAGAACCCGGTCGTGGTTAATGCTGAGGTCAACGGTCTCATCTGCGATAACACCGATGAGAAAGATGCAGTCATCTATACAGACGGATCTGTAAGACGACACGAAAGAAGTGCATGGGCATTTACAGCACGTTCGGCAGGCAGAATGGCCAAGGAAGACAGTGGTGCATACGCCATGACCACGAGTAGCATGACAATGGAGGTGATGGCAGTGACCAAGGCATTCAAATGGTTAGAGTCACAAGACTACATCCACGCATGTATACTGAGTGATTCGATGAGCATGATAAAAAAAGTGGAGGCGGGCTTTGTACGCATGCAATGGGTAGAGTCGTTGCAGAAATCCAAAATACGTAAGGTCACCTTTGTCTATGTCCCTGGACATGCGGGAGTGCGGGGAAATGAGAGAGCGGACAGGTTGGCTAGCTGCGCTGTCGTTGAGGACGGGCAACCGATGGATCGGGCGGACATCATCAATGCACTCCGAGATGTGGGAAGAGCACGGGACTTCGACAAACACAGATCAACGTCGCTTCTTCGGATGATGGAAATGGGAGTTAAGATGGGCACAGCCAGAAATGAGAAACTTGGTGGCCGTGTAAGAAGACTTATCAACCAACATAGAACTGGAGTCGTCAGTCGCTGGACACTGAGGGAATTGCTGAGGAGGGGATCTGAGCACCTATGGACATGTTCGGAGTGCAATGATGATGACCCGCATATAACTCAATAACTCAATAGTAACTTTAGTATATGATAGAATAATAACTTTAGTATACGGCAGAATAATAATTTTAGTATATAACATAATAATAACTTTAGTATGTAACAGAATAATAACTTTAGTATACGGCAAAATAATAACTTTAGTATACGGCAGAATAATAACTTTAGTATACGGCAGAATAATAACTTTAGTATACGGCAGAATAATAACTTTAGTATACGGCAGAATAATAACTTTAGTAAACGGCAGAATAATAACTTTAGTATACGGCAGAATAATAACTTTAGTATACGGCAGAATAATGACACACTTCACTTACTACATTCGAGAAATCAAATAACGATATTCGAGAAATCTATTCACTACATACGAAACGTCACCTCATTACAAATGATACACCAGCTCACTATATACAAGATGTCAATTCACCACATACGAGACATCAATTCATTACGTAGGAGGCATCACATTACTACGTACGAGACATCAATTCACTACAAACCAGACATAAACTCACTGATAACACCACTAACACCCCACTACTAAGTGGTACACGGTGACCCTGACCTCTGTCAGCGAGCCTGTTTCGAAGCAGTCTGTGTCGAGGTCGAGGTGAGGTCTCGGCCAGCTGTTGTGCCACCTACTCTGTTAAAGCGACAGCAGGCTTTTGAGCTCCCCCAATTAGAGAAATTAAAGCAGATTAGACATCGCCCGTGCGTTGCCGGACCCAGAAAGGGGAGTTGAGATTAGTGGCGCTGTTCCTTACCGTGCATGTTTGTAAGAGGCGACTAAGGAGGGTGGTCATTGGACTGGCAATCCCGTACTGTAAAAAAACATAAGTTGAAAAATCTTCACAAACATGGACAAGTCAAAGAAAATGATCAAAGTAAATCCGCCGTTCAGGAAAGATGTCTAAGAGATGTATGACGCAATCCGGAGAAAGCCGTAAGGAGTCCGGGTTGTCGACTCACGTTTAGTCTACCAGGAAGAAAAAGACAACGAGGGAGACCAAGGAATTCTTGAAGAAGACAGATGGAAGCAGAGATGAAGATCATGGAGAAGACATGGACTGATCTTAAAAGAATGACAAGAAACAGAACGGCTTGGAAAGTGTTTGTTGAAGACCTATGCTTCACAGGGAGCTGAAAGGTAGTAGAAGAAGATGAAGAATACAGATGTTAATTCAATTATCTCTCGAAAAAGATAGATCCAACCAGAAAACAAAATTTAAACGGACTAAACGTCGATGATAGTTAAATATAATGTACACAACAAGACATCATCATCATCATCATGTACCCTGCCGGTTGGCGTAGGCGATCATGTCCCTCCACAATCTTCTATCTACAGTGCATCGTATCAGTTCTGTTGTTGACTGTTTTCCATGCCATGACACCAAGCTATCCAGTATTTTCTCTCTTTGTCGCTCGCGATCTCTCTTTCCTTTTATTTTGCCAGTTGTAACCAAGTATTCCAACTTTCCTCTTCTCATGATGTGCCCAAAAAATGTTGATTGCCTCTTTCTGATGTTTTTTAAGAGCTCCCTTTTTGTGTTGGCCTCTTTGAGAACTTCCTCATTGGTCTTTTTAGCTGTCCAGGGAACTTTCAACATTCTTCTGAGAAATCCCATCTCTGTGGCCTCTAATCGTCTTTTCATTTGTTTGTCTACTGTCCATGATTCGCTTCCATATGTCAGAATTGGTTCTATATAGCATTGATGAACTCTCTTTCTCATTTTTATTGACATAGATTTGTTGCATAAGATATTTTCATTTTCTTAAATGCTATTTTGACCTGAGCTATTCTGCTTTTTATTTCTGTGGTGCATCTCCCATCTGATGTTATTATTGTGCCCAAGTATTTGAAACGTTGCACTTGTTTTAGATTTGTCTCGTTTATTTTTATGACAAAAAGACAAGCTCATCAAAATTACATAGGCCAAAAATGAATAATGTAAATATTAAATTAATTATAGATCTTAGAGAAACATCATCATCATCATCATTTGAGTGCCGTCTCAGCATCGAAGGTTGGCTACCATGGAGCGCCATTCAACTCTGTCTCTTGCTTTGATGGGGAAAGGTTGTCATAGGTTGACTTGTCCATCTTTTGATGTTACTCGTCCATGTTAGTCTTGGTCTGCCTCTGCCTCTTTTACTTAGAGAAACAAAATTCCAAATTTATGCGAAGGTGTCAAAATACCACTGGTGTGATCCACTTAAAAAATATCACGTAGTGTAAAAAAAAAAAAAGCACGTTAAATGCAATGTAATGATCAAACTATTAAAACAAAAAGCACCATGACCGTAGTGACATATTCAACGAAAGGCACATCATATAAACTAACCAAGAAGGTAACAAATTCCATTTTATTATAATTTTTTGAACTATTTCAACTATTATTGTAATAAAATCATTAAAATTGTAAATGAGTTCTCCAAAGAAGAAGCAAATGATAAAATAACATAATTGGTAAACGATATAATCTGAACCTACGGTGCACTAAGAAAGGCGACATTAAGAATGTCCCCATTACTAGAATGGCATTTTAAAGATGGGTATTCTTTCTTGGCTCTATTACCCACTCCCCCCCCCCCTTTTTTTTTCCATAAAATCACACATCCATCGACAATTTAATTGTTTTCCTCCAGTAAAGTTAAAACTGAAACCATTCCCTCTTGTTCGCTAAGCCAGTACTCTAGCCACTGTACTGCTGATAACCCTGTGTGTAAATTCACAAAAGTGGCATGACTATTTTGTAAATTGAAAATTAATGAACTTCCGTTTCCAAGATGGCGGATCTAGTCCACGTCCTCTCGATCGCTGCAGAAAATGCACCCAGGGTCTGATTAATTTTGGATCTTCTTTGCACTTTTCTGCGTTAAAGTCAAAATGATGATATGCTTGATACATCTGTGTCGCTAAGACGAGGTCGTAGGTCGACAACAGTCCGTTTTTGACGAATCAAGTGTTGTGAGTGAGACATTCCACCGTCCAGACTTCATCTGTGCTTTACGTCACATTAGTGCTGTTCAAGACCGTTATTGGGATTCTTTGACGCAAGTTATTTCCACGTTACACATTAATGTAAACTACTTCGTCAGTCGCAGTTTTGTCTCTTTGGGGAAGTTGCTTCGTGTATTGTTCGTCGTAGACTGTTTACACTTGAGTAATCAGACATAAGTCTAAAGGTATCGAGATTATGAGTTTGGCGACATTGTGTCCTACGTCATCGTATTGGTTCCCTAAACCGGCCGTGCGCAAATCTTACGGTCTGCTGTTTGATGTGCAACAAGAATAAATTGACGACTGACTGTGTGTCTATATGTTCGGAATTGGAGTCATCAACGATGGCCTAACATCATCAAGTGCTACGATGATCATCATTTTCGGGAGGACGTGACTTACCGGTATATGGGGATAGGCGGCGGGAACAAATGGAGGCTATGCATGAAATGTGTTCCTTGTTGCAGTTTCCTCATATTACAAGTCACATGTCTGTGTTAGTCACCTCTAGTGACTCGGGCAGATGGTGCTCGTAAACCTGGGAAGGCCGACCATCTAAGGGCAGAATCCCCCGACAGAAAAGATCAACTGCTGCCTTGCAGGAAGATTGGGGACAATCAAAGGCTAAGGAAAGCAAACCTGAAAAAATGCTGGCTGAAATCGGATGCACTGGGCCACTGGCGCAGAACACAGTGCAACGTATTAACGGGTGTTCAGTCAGAGTGGATCTGACAGACTCTAATTGTGATGTTCTGTCTGTGGGGGCGATCAACACACTTAGCCTGACAGCTGACTTCATATGAGAGTCTGGAATCCTTACTCTGATTGAGTCCTGAACGCAGAGAGAGAGAGAGAGAGAGAGAACTACGTAAAATATTATTACGTTATTTTACAAAACGTTACAGCATTAAGATGTAGATAGATTTTAACAAATGTGTTAATATTTTGGGAGGAATAAAATACGCTAGGTGGAAGAAATTTGTGTTGGGGGCGGGCCGGGGGAGGGGGAGGGGGAAGGGGTTTTAAACAAAATCTTACAAATTAAAATAAAGTATAAGAAAAACATTATGTGATTAAAAATAAAATCACAGTTAAGGTTGAATACAGCCTTATTACTCTCACATGATAGTGATAATAATGTGACGTCAATCCATACCAATGGTTCCCAAACTTTTGAAACCCGCGGTTCCCTTCCCCAATTATAGACGGCGCCCTACTGACAGTTACGATGGTATCCTGGTTCCCTGATAGTACATATAAGGTGATAGATGATGACACATAATAAACGCTGTACTATAGAAACTGGGAGCCGCGATAGCTCAGTAGTTAGTGAGCTGGACTACAAAGGACAAGAGGTCGGGTTAGATCATGATTGACGGCTTCCGGGTTCACCCAACCTTAAATAGGTACGAGTTTTTTTTCCTCGTAAAGTAAAGCGACACGGGCGTAATACCGACCACATTACCCCAAAAATCATGCGCCGAAGGTCTATACAAATTATGATCACTAACACCATATTCCCTATACCCCACTTGGCGTGACGGGGCTCTTTACTTTACTTTATTTTTAGAAGCTCGATTATGTACTAAAAAAAATATTTAAAATGTATGAATGTCCTTTTATATCTAATTTCTCAGTAGGCGACATTGTCTGCTCGACATCCATGAGAGCTACGGCGCACAATTTTGGAACCACTGCTCTCTAACATGCTCTCAATGAAGACCACGGTAAACAACATAAATTCATAATAATGGCACGCACTTTTCGAAATGCTATACATACTTTATAGGTAAGTACTGAACAGAAACTGGGGCAGCGATAGCTCAGTGGTTAGTGAACTGGACGACAAAGGACAAGAGATAGCGTTCGATACCAACCGACGGCTTCCGGTTCACCCAGCCCTTAATGGGTACTGGATTTTTTCTGAGAAAGTAAAGCGGCACTGGCGTAATACCGACCACATTACCTTAAAAATCATGTGCCGAAGGTCTGTAAAATGTATGGTCACTAACACCACATATACAATATAATACATGTAAGTAAAATAAAGTGCCCCCGTCACGCCAAGTGGCGTATAGGGAAATATGGTGTTAGTGACCCTATATTTTAAAGACCTTCAGCACAGGATTTTTGGGGTAATGTGGTCAGTATTACGCCCGTGCTGCTTTACTTTCGCAGAAAAAAAATCCGGTACCCATTTAAGGCTGGGTGAACCCGGAAGCCGTCGTTTGGGATCGAACCCTACCCCTTGTCCTTTGTAGTCCAGTTCACTAACCACTGAGCTATCGCGGCTCATAATACATATATTCATATATAATATATACAATACGCCACTTGATGTGACGCGGGTTCTTTACTTTTTTTTTTTACTGATCAGAAACAATCACTTTATGGGTAAATAACTGTAGATAATAATACTAGATTAAGGAGAGGTGAATCATGTTTAAACAAGGCAAAGGATACTGTCAAATCGATCTGCCAGCTATCTATTGTTATTCCTGGAGCGGACTGGATACTTGCTCCTCCAGGACTTAGAATCACCGTCTTTGACATTGTCCACATTATAGAAAGCGGTAACACAGAACGGAATTCGGTTGCAGTTAAGCAGAAATAAATATGCTCATTTGCGGACGTGCAAGTGTACACAGATGGAGAATTACAACAAAGCGATGCCAGTTATCAGGTTCACTGTCTATATCAAATATCAACTTTACTTTCCAATACGATTTTAACTTCATTTAGATTTACCTACATATTAATGGCTTGTGCTTTTACATGCGATCAGTCAACATAATTTATAAAACTTGTTTGTTGCTCAATTATGTTTTTTTAACTTTTCGTATCTCTTATAATCTATTAATGAATTCGTATCCATATAATCTATCAATTTTGCATGCTGGTATTATTTAATTTGTCTATTATTACAGTTCAGGATTACTTTGGCAACCTAAAGTGTGAAGTGTATAAGATGATTGTCAGTTATTGATAGATAGCTCCTAGCGTAGCAGTTAAATGAACTGATGAATGAAGGGAAGACAGAAGGAAACACCATGAATACACCCATGACGTCCCAAGGCGTATGGGTAATCCACTAGTGCCATTTCTCTTAATCAGAAAAATCCGTTACTCATTTCAGTTTAGATGAACATAAAAGACTTGTTGCAGGAGCTACTGAGTTAAGTGCTCTGTGCACACCGTGAGCTGTGTGTCTCATCCGTGTTGATCATGTTTCGATATTCCAATTGTTTCCGATGAATGATAATATCGTATGACAGGGAACAGTTGGCTGTGTTAACTTTCTGCGCGGTTTCGCCTTATGTCTTTTGGCGTGTGCTGAGACTGCTACGATGGAGACTACACATACCTTTCTCTGTTTGGGAGATGAGATATTAATTCGGATGATTACGCTGACACGGACGGTTGAGCAATTATGGATTTCAATTCGTTTGCAGTGATACCGGGGCCTTCCATAACTAAATAACCAAAAGAGCTCCATCCGGTTCGTTCGTTCGTTCGCTTTCGTCAGCTTTGTGACCTCTGACGAAGTCCCACCCACTCAATTTTGTGGGACTGAATTTTGCGTGTAAAGTCTGTTTTATCCCATTACAGGATGCCCCTCGCCATGCAGGCAGATTTACTCCGACTTCAGAGGTACTAATTTTTAGGGAATTAGTAAAACCCAGGTGTCCTCGCCAGGGTACGAACCCCGGCTGTTGCCGTGGTAAGCCAACCGCCTATCGATTGCGCTAACCGGACACCCCTCCATCCGATTGAAACCCGGACTCTTTCCCACGCAGTCCAGTCAACTAATAGCTGATTTACCCGTGTTCCCAAGAACATAAAAACAAGGGAAATAAAGAATGTGAAAATTGCTGAAGTTATCATGAACATTAATCTGATCTCATCAAATGAAATACAAATAAAACGAGCAATCTAGAGGCTGATGAAAGACGGCAACAGATAAATGCATCCACTTGTATGTTTGAAGTAAACACAAAAATAAATGAATACAATCAATATCTTTTCGCAAATAAAAGGAATGTATAATAAACAGAAAATAATAAATATATAAATTGCTCATTCTAATGGATTAGCACTCGCAAACATGTACGTGTAATAATACCCTTAGATCGTTGTTGCTACAGTTGACATCACAGCACTTTGGACAAACTCATACGAGCTATGTCACGAGAAGACGAAGTGCGAGGTTACAGTAGTTCACGTGTGTGCATACATTTAACTATTAACAGGAAACTGTCATTGTGCTAAGTCTAACTTTCATGTTGTGGAGTAGCCAATTCCCTACATCGCTGCTTCTCCCTTTACAGTGAATATGCCAAGTATCAATTTGCTTGCTTACGTTGAAAGCAAGCCGATGACTAAAGTATTCCAGAGTATTCGTAGACTGCAGAATTCCTCTTCGTCATCCGCCCTTAAAATGACGTTAAGTGGACGTGTCTGCGTTGTGTTGTGGTTTGCAGTATAACTGTTATATTTGCGCCTTTCGGCCCAACAAATCCGACTCCAGCACGAGTATCAATTTAAAGAGGCTTAGTGGACGTCGAAAGCACTTCATGTTGGAAAAAAAATTGTTGACTTCAGCTTTTATTTGAACTCTAAATATTCAGGTCGGTGGGGGGGGGGGGGGGGGGGGGGTAGGAGGGTAGCCTAGTTGGGAACACCGGCCGTCTGGTGTACCAACGTTCCGACAGCCTGTGTTTGATTCCCGCTGGAAGCAGTGTGAGTTGTAATCGAGGTTGGAAGAGAAAAATAGCCCCGCGTTCGACCCAGCCGCTGGCAAAAATGGGTACCAGGGTAGTACTCTGGGAAGGTGAGGAATGCCACCTCGCATCGTGAGTTTCGATGCTTGAAGCGACACTATCCAGAAGTCTCCGAACACTTCTGGATAGGCTGCCGAGCACATATGGGTGGAAACTCGCGTGCTAAGTTGCCTATACTAGTCTCGTACTTTACCTTTACCTTGACATGCAGGTCGGCAGGCGAGTGCAATAACCACAGTGTCACCGGCCTCTCATCTAGCTAGAACTTTATGTATCTCTTTACGTATTTGTAATTGCTCGATGTATTTTTTTAAACTGGTGTAGTCTCAACATACATCCTGGGTGACAACTTTATCACTTCCTACATACATAATATCTTGACCTCATAGACATCGCGATAGTAAATATGCATCAAATACTGCAGGAACACATACGAGCAACCTATCAGCTATGTCGTTTCCACCAGCTATTGCATATTTAGGATATTTTAGTTCCCGAAGACGACGCAATCATCGTTTTTCTCGTTTATATACTCAAGGTTACTATGAACAGCGTAAAATGGTAAACAAATTGTTAAGAATCATCATCGTCATCATGTGTCATACAGCTTGGCCTAGGCGATCACGTCCTTCCACAATTTCTTGTTCACAGTACATCGTATCAAATCCGTTGTTGACTGTTTTAAATACCATACCATCAAACTATCTAGTATCTTCTATCTTTGTCGTCCGCAATCTCTCTTTCCCTATATGTTGCCATGTGTAACCAAGTGCTATAACTTTCTCTTCTCATTATGTGCCTGAAAAATGTCGATTATTTCTTTCTGATGTTTTTAAGAGCTCTCTTTTTGTGTTGGTCTCTGGGAAATTCCTCGTTGGTCTTTTTAGCTGTCCGTGAAACTCACAACTTTCTTTTTTGAGAAGTCCCATCTCTGTGGATTTTAGTCGTCTTTTCATCTTTTTTTCTACTGGCCATACTTCACTTCAACAGCTCTGAATTGGTTCTATATAGCAACCAGTGAATTGTCTTTATCACTTCTATTGACATAGACTTCTTGCACAAGACAATTTTCATTTTTTTAAATGCTATTTTTGCCTTTGTTATTCAGCTTGTTATTTCGATGGTGCATCTTCCATATGATGTTATCATTGTACCCAAGTATTTGACGCGTTGCACTGGTTTCAGATTTGTCCGTTTATTTTAATGTTGCGTGACAGTGAAGATTGTTTCTTCCACATGACCATTGCTTCTATTCAGACTGAGACCTTTCTTATTTCTTTCTTTTACTATTATGTGTATCATTTCTTTTAGTTCATTCTCCGTTCCTGATATTAATACTGCATCAATCGCATATCGCAACTTGTTTATTTTGAGACCGTTGATTTGAATTCCTCTTTTGTTTACTATAGATCTAATAATATCTCAAGAATACCCAAACCAAATCCTATAATGTCCTTAGAAAAAACGTACAGTTTTCTATTCTTGGCAGAAGATATCTGTCTAGCATTTCGGTTATCCAATGTGCAGAAAAAACATCTTCGATGTATATATTCAAAGTGCAGTATGCGTATATGAACTGTTCAGCTGAGAGCAGAATATTTATGAAACACAGAGTTGCATGTATGTATGTAAAGCTGGAATATGTTTTGCCAGTCTAAACATGAAGTGTTGATCCTTGAGTACAGTACGGGAACCAACATTATTCTATTTTACACGAGATTGTTGAATTGTTCTCTCAGTGTGGGAGCCAGACGAGTAGTTAGTGAGATGCAATAATGAAGACAAGAGGTCGTGAATCGATCTCGATCGATGTCTTCCAGGTTAACCCAGCCTTATATGGGTACAGGATTTTTTTCTGAAAAAGAAGAAATGGGCACGGGCGTAATACTGACCACATTACCCCAAAACAATGCGCGGAAGATGGATTAAAACTACTGGCACAAACTATGCTATACAGTACATGACCAGGCGGGAGCATTTTATTTTAGTATTCTACCCTTCAGTGTGAGTTCATCATTTCTTATTCTTTGCTCGCCTGTCTATTATTCTCCATTGTTAACCACTTCTAGACGTTAACGTGGGCGTTAATTACATTGTGTCGCGATCTACAGCAAACTGTATTATCGCGAGATTTAGTCCGTAACAATCTGCTTATGGAAGACATTTTTTGTGTTCCGGGTTTGCCATCCTTTATAGATTCTACACATTGACTAGGTCGCTTTATTGTGTATAGAGGAGCGTTGTGTAGATACAATGAGTTTGTAACCGCATTTGTTCCCTAAATCTGTGACTGAAAGGAGAAAATTAGTAAATTATCTGCCCCTTTGATTTCAATCATTTTAATAAATTTTTGTTTTCTACTTCACTGCAATAACAATTCCAAATCCAGACAAAACATCTAACATTTTCGAACACACGGCAAGCTTTAGTAAGCTAAAAGGGCGACTAGCAAATGTTGGTAAAATAATAATAAAAAAGAATAAATAACGGCAGAAGGGCTCATGTCATTTTAAACATTGTTTGGAGGTCCACCCAATTGATCTAAAAGCCGAAGCCACAATACCTGTGATCTCTCTAGCTTCACTTTGTACCTAAATTATGAAGTAATTCATAAAACGAAAGGTCAAGATTGTCATTTTTTGTCACAACCAGGGTTGATAAACTGTATCAAAGTATTTTAGTAAAACAAATCAACAACAGAGAGCAGGTAAAAAGGTGCTACCAATGAGAGATGTGCACAGAGTAAGTAGATAGGTTATTTGCTTAGTGTTCCAGAAACTTCTTCTTTTCTTCCATATTTACCGTTCAGCGTCCAGGGGAGATATAATTTGCGGTCATTTGCTATTTTTTCGCTTCTGCAGCTGTTATGTTTCCTAATTTGGATGTAGACACATCTTCTTTCTTTTCTCTAATTGCTAGGATCGGCCAGATCTATTTATAATCCTTTGATATAGTCTACCACATCCCTATATTTTTCACAAATTCACCACCCTCGTAATGTATAGATCCTTGTCCCGCACTATACAGCCTTCTTTAAAGATAGGCCTGCTATAGATAGCTCACACAATCCTACCAACTCACAACCGCTCTTGCTCGCAAAGTAAAACCTAGAACACTTACGTCACGTTTGTAAGATTACCCGCAGGCCTAAGTGTAACGATGGTTATGGTCCCGCACATCTTCATCTGCCTCGACTTTAAAGAATTAAGAACACATTGTCCATATCATCTTTATCCACAGTCAGGCTTCACGGATGGCATGCTTGTCAATAAAAACGAATTAATGTAATGCCTCAACTGCTTAACGAATACACTGAAGGCAACATAAATGTAATCCTACAGCAAAATTTTATAAACGCTCAGTTATTAATAAAAAGACAATGAAGATTATGTGAACGAGAACAAAACGCAATGGAATCATAAAAAAGGTCTATCTTTAATGGTCATGTCGTGGCAAGAGGAGAAACCTAACATTATTATATTATCTATCAACTGTCCTTTCGAACCGAATGCCGACACATCAGGCAGACATTCCTGACTCTTTTGTCCGACGCTTCAAGTGTCAGAATGTGCACAGGATCTGCATTGTGCCTCGCCACACGACTCTTTTCTGAGCGAGTTGCTCAATCTCGTCAAGATCTGATGCCTGCTGGTGTTTCCTCTCGCTTTAATGATCTTTTTTAATGTGTTTCTCTAATTTAGCCTCTTTTTTCATTTACCCTCATTATTATTTTTTAAAAAGTAAAGTACCCCCGTCAATCCAGGTGCCATATAGGGAATATGGTGTTAGTGACCATACATTTTGCAGACCTTCGGCACATGTTTTTTTATGGGGTAATGTGGTATTACGCCTGTGCCACTTTACTTTCCCAGAAAAAAATCCTGTACCCATTAAAGGCTGGGTGAACCGGAACGTCGGTTGGGATCAAATCCCTACCTTATGTCCTTTGTAGTCCATCTCTGATTATTATAATAACTGGAAATAACATAGAAGGGAATTGGCGATAGGAGATAGCACACTTATTTCATATCAGTAACAGGAATAATTGAAGAGACACGTTCACCTACGTCCGTGCATGATAATTGCTGCCGTAAATTACTTGCATGTCTGACGTCATTACGTTATCAACAATGTTTCAAATGCACGCAGTGATGAATATCGCGACCTTATGAATTCGGTAAATACCTTTACAAATACGTTATCGATGGTAGGGATATTGTCGTATTTGAACTTGTGAAATAACATTACCACATCTGAGATCGAGTTCTGTAATTAGAATTGAAGCATGCGGGTACTTATTTTCTGTTAATTATAAATTTGTGATCGCTATCTAACGATGAGATCACACAGTGTTAGTAGTAGTGATGCAGTTTGGTGTGCGCTGAACTACTCATTTCATGATCGTTATTGAAGATTTCTGAAATTTAAAGTAATTTCAGGATCGATCATTTCACACAAATAATATTCCTGAAATAAATCTTTATATACCCACTATCTCCCTTCTCTCTCTCTCTCTCTCTCTCTCTCTCTCTCTCTCTCTCTCTCTCTCTCTCTTATGTATATATATATATATATATATATATATATATATATATATATATATATATACATATAAATATATCAGCCACAGCTGGTGATCACAATTTAATACAACAATTGAAATATTGTGAACAACGAACATAATGCTATGTACTTTCATATTTAACTTTATTTCTTGAAATTTGAATGTCCCTGCTATTTTGTCTTATCATTTACATCATATTTTTTATTTGGACGGTACGTTTGAATAAAAATATTTAAAATATCGTTACAGTTTCAATAACACCAGTAGATTACCTACTAATACTTATGTAAGCCAATGTCAGAATAATTAATAACATTTATTAGTTGAGAAATCTCATTAGTGGTGACTCATATTCATATGAGATATATGGGAGAACTACTTTAATTAAATTGGATATTAAAAAATTAAAAACCTGCGACACACTATAACCAGTGATGGAAAATGTACAACTGAAATAAACAAAAGAATAATATGGCAAAGACTAATTTTAATGCCATGAAAAATATACCAACATCAAAACAAATAACACCAGGCTAAAACTAAGAATAACAAAATGTTACATCTTCCCAATATTCCTGTATGGTGCAGAAACATGGACAAGAAAATAGAACAGAAAATTGAAGCCTTTGAAATGTGGATTTATAGAAGAATAGGTAGAATTGGATGGAAAGAAAAGAAAACAAGCGATGAAGTTTTAAAACAACTAAAAATGAACAGATGACTACTAAAAACAAATATAACAAGACAAATGAAACAATTGAGATATATAAATATATTTTAATCATCGGTTTGTTACTATTTATGACCTTTTTACAAACCATGTTGTGGTAGCAGCCACGGGGTCGTTCAAAAATACGCGTTCCAGGGTTCTCTTAAAACAACCTGGTCGAACTTTCACATATAAATTAGATAGATTAATTAGATTATTAATTAAAGCGTAAATTATAAGTGCGTTTAAATAATAACAAATTAGATTTTTATGGCATTTTAAAAGACACAACAGCCTAATAAAAGTAATATTGGAAAAGAAAATGCAAGGTAAAAGAGGCCTGAGGCAAACCAAGGTTAACATGGACGAGTAACATTAAAAGATGGACAAGTCAATCTATGAGAACATGCACCATCAAAGCAAGAGAGAGTGGATTGGCGCTCCACGATAGCCAACCTTCGATGCGGAGACGGCACTCAATGATGATGATAATTTAAATATGTGGATCAGTAATATATTCTAATCATCTTCATTCATGAAAGTATGGATTCCCACAATGTAAAGAAACCACAAAGTGGTGTATCAAGCAGCTAAACCTATAGGGAGATGAGGCAAATGTTTGGCATGAGCCGTCTTCAGGAACAAACCAACAGATTATTAAAAAAAAAAAAAAAAAGAAAACGCGAAAGGCTGTTATATATAGTGACCTCGAAATGGTGGAAGAGAAACCTGCGCCGGGACATATGTGCCTGTTGATCACTTGTTAATTAGTCAATTGGCCAGGTAGTGTCTTTAAGACTTAACATAAGCCAAACGTATTGATAAAGGAGAAAGGATCCACTGATGATGGCTACAAAGAGGATATGCCTGTTCGTACTCTCTTCTCTTCTACCTTTCAGCTCCCTGTGGAGCATAGGTCTTCAACAAACACTTTCCTAGTCGTTCTGTTTCTTGCCATTCTTTTGAGATTATTCCATGTCTTCCCCATCATCTTCATCTCTGCTTCTATCTATCTTCTCCAATAATTATTTGGTCTTCCTCTTTGTCTTTTCCGTTGGGGATTCCAAAAAAGGGCCTGTTGTGTAATACTCTCAGTTGGCTTCCACAGTGTGTGAACACACTGCCTGTTCATACAAAGACTTCAAAACGTATGGAGGATATGGTACTGGCTTTACCATGGTGGAGACAAATAATAATAAATGAATATTATTATAGAGGGAAACATCCGAGGCGATAATCAGTGAATCAATTCAGAGGAAGAGGTATGTTTACAGCTTTTTCCGAGTGCTGTAAACATACCTCTTCCTCTGAATTGATTCACTTTACCATGGTGCCTGTTCATACAAAGACTTCAAAACATATGGAGGATATGGTACTGGCTTTACAATGTTTTAACCATGGACGTATATTTTAAAGATGCCGTGTCTCACAGTTGCTTGTTTTCATCTCGAAGTGACATATCTGCATTTCAGTTTGATATCAAGGTTTGGCATTGAGGGCAGAGTGTTTTGAAGAAACAACAGTTTTGCTTTCTTTGTATTTATTATCACATGGTTGTATTGTACTTCTGAATCTAATTCTTCAAACGCCAGTTTGCACAACAAACTCTGATGTCCATTTCTGATTGTATTCTGTTATTGGACGATATAACATATTGTTCTGTTTGCTTTGGTTTATTTAGTGTGATCATATCTAAAATCAAGACAGGTAGATCGTTTTTGACAAATGAAATGGCAAGTGGCGAGGTGTAACGTACACTCATACAAAGTATAGTGACAGTTTTACAAAAACAGAAACGAAACAAAATCATACTCTTTTGGCCTACGCGTGACCACATTAAGAAATCAAGAACAAAAAAAACCAGACAACGAAATGAAGATAAATTAAAATACTAGAGTAACCAGAACTAGTGGATCTGAAAGATAAATAAAATGAGAAACACAAATCGAAAGGGAAAAGTACTAGATTACAAGACAGTAATTATTTAAAGGTCAGAATGAATCCTCACCAATCACCATCAGGGCGTTCTTCTCAGGAATGCATGGGCAAAGACCAAGAGGGAGACCCAAAAAGAAGATGGATATATGCAGTGACAGAGACGTGTAACCTGTGTGGTTACCTGTGAGAAAGGGATACATTGATTCCCCGTGGGGTGAGGCAGCCCAAACGGGCTATCTGACGATTCTCGGAAGTGAATCGGCTATGGCTGTCAGAAGAACATTACACCAAGATAGTAATTTGGACATCCACCTTGCACATATGGCCTTGAGAGTTAAGTGGAATGCTACAGGGTTACCTGCAGCATATGTGATGTCATAAAGATGTTCACTACTGCTGTCACCTGAGAGGCCGCCGGATGCTCCAATGTAGGTCATCATGCACCGCATACATATGATGGCACAGATAACGTTGCGCGATATACACGTGAATCAAATGAAGTTCACTCGTATCGTAGTCATGTCTATACACAAAAGATGACACATTATATTAACGTTTATACAGTTTCTTTCTTTCAAAAAGCATTTAAACGTCGACCTCTGATTTGTTTTTTTTTTCGTTAATGAATTCTTTCTGAGTTCTTTAAGAATGTATGTTTGTTTCATGTTTTTAGTTGCATAGAAAGTTTTATATCATCCGATGCTGTCCCATTTGGCGTATGCGATCATCTCTCTCCACATTATTGGACATTCAGACATATCATAATTTCAGTCGGTGATCCTTTATTATGCCGTCTGGATAAATATTTTTTGTCTTGGTTTTCCTCTGCTCTTCTTTCCATTCATTCTGCTCGTATAATATTATTCTAAATCCCTTCTTTTCGAAATGTACATGCCACATAAATGTACTTTGTCTTTCTTTTATGATATTATTATCATAGTGATTATAGTAATTCTTATAATATTTATGCATTCTCCAGCCTCTTTTAAAAATTCTTAATTACTTATCTATACTATCCACGAAATTCGTAGCATTCTTTTTTTATAAACAATATCTAAGCAATCCTCGAAATCGAAATCTTTAAACATTATGGCTTTGAAACATTAATCAAATAGCAGTAGAAAACAATCTCACAAATAGAATGAGAAACAGTCACGGATCTTTGGACACGTCATGGGACTGGCGAGGGCGAAGCATTTGATCAGCACTGATGGGTAGTGAATGAAAAGAACACAATGAGCCAATGACATAGCTGGGAAATAGGTATTGAAGAATCATGAAAGGAGGATCTGGTAGACCTAATCAGAGTGGCATTGGGTTGAGAAAACATAAATAGCGTGTGAGCCAATACTATACAACACAGCTGCTTGATTCTTCTCCTTTCCTTCTTCATTTACCTTTTAGCGTCCCGGGGGGGGGGAGGGGGGTGGAATTTTGATATAATTTGCGGTGTTTTGCCCTTCTGTTCGCCTCTGCTGCTGTTATGTTTCCTAGTGTTTCCAATATTTCGTCAATCCATCGTTTTCGTGGTCGACCTTTTGGACTGGCATTCTCGCAACGTTTATTGAAGGCTTGTTGTGTTATGCTTTCTGCTTTGTCACGAGGCCAAACAATTTTATCTGTTGTTTCTTTATATATTCTACGGCGGGGATTATTTTTAGCTTTTTTCTCAAGTTTTCATTTCTGATCTTATCTCTCAGACTGTTGCCTGTCATTCGTCTGACATATTTAATCTTAGTAGAGGTTTTTTTTCTTAGTTTGCTTTCATCAAGGGTCCAGGTCTGGCATTGGTAGCACAACGTTGGGATGAAGATTGTATCGTAAATTGAAGATATTATTGTATCGTTTTGCCTCTAGAGTTATTTCCTTGTTGGACAATAGTGGAGATAGCTGTCTAATTATTTGAGAAGCTTTATTGCATCTTGAGTATATCTCTGCTGTCTGTGATTTATCGTTTGTCACTAAACTTCCTAGTTATTTAAATTCGTCTACTTGTTTTAATTGCCCGCCGTCTATAGTTGATGTTCTGTTTCTGTTTTGCAATATTCATGACTTCTGTTTTGTTGATGTTGATTTTCATGTTGTATTTTGTGTATGTGCTGTTGAGTCTATTTAAGTGTTCTCGTGGGTTGTTTTGATGCATGATTGATTGTGTTGAAAAAAGGCTTCCCGTTGTGTGTGTGTGTGCGTGCGTGAGTGCGCGTGACACGTGGCTAGTGTTCACATTTTCTCTTGAACATCGGTACATGTTAATTATCACGCCAGGTCGCTGCACTTTCCCATATAAACATCTGTGGCGTATTTTATGTAGAGAAAAAAAAAAGCTGAGTCAATCGCGAAGCTATATCGGTGCAAAAATAAAATAGTAAGACTTGATATTAGATTCCTAGGCCCCGACAAACAGAACAGAAAATTGAAGCCTTTGAAATGTGGATTTATAGAAGACTAGTTAGAATTGGATGGAAAGAAAAGAAAACAAACGAAAAAGTTTTAAAACAACTAAAAATGAAAAAAAGAACTACTAAACACAATTAGAACAAGACAAATGAATTTTTTTTATTCATGTTAAAAGACACAACAATCTAATAAAAGCAATATTAGAAGGGAAAATACAAGGTAAAAGAGGCAGAGGCAGACCAAGGCTAACATGGACGAGTAACATCAAAAGATGGACAAGTCAGCCTATGGCAATCTGCACCATCAAAGCAAGAGACAGAGTAGAATGGCGCTCCATGGTAGCCAACCTTCGATGCGGAGAGGGCACTCAATGAACTGTAGACACATGTACTAACTACTTCGTTAATGTTGCTCGTTATTGACTGTGCCTTTTGTAACTGAGACAGAGACCTTCACCTCTGTTTAAGTTTCTGCTACAAGGCAATCCGTACCAACTACTAATCACATCTTATCAGTCAGCTAGACAGATTGACTGACTGAATGACTGACTGGTAATCGAACAGCCAGGTCATTAGGAGGATCACAATCTATTTTAATTAGCAACTACAAACATAAACACATAGAAACTCACAAGCATTAAACTTTGGTGTCGGTTCATCTAGTTCGCTCAATGCATTTAGAAATGTTTGATGTTTGCTTTTCAATCATTTCAGCCTGCAGGTGAAGCACATTTCTTTGACTCTGACCAGATGAGGAACGCGTTCCTAAACAGAAGATGACATAGACTCAGAGTCGCCTAAAATGAACGCCCCCAGTTTTTCTTATCTCCGAAAACATGATTGCTTTGCGTGCGGTTTTTTCTCTTTAATTTTAGGGAAAATGAATCTTGTTAAAGTTCTGTCATAGTCTTGTAATATTTCACCACCACCTCGCCACCCATAGTCTTCAGGTGTAGCTTGTACAGATGTCGTGTAACATTGCTGGCAAACTGAACCGCCTGGAGGTCATTATAGCATTGTTAAACCAAGTCAAGTGCTTTTGAGATATCGAGTTTACTTGCAACGGTTCTCTCAATATTTTGTTCTGAGTCACAATGGTGCACTCTAGAAGCGTTCCGTTCTTTCTCATTTGGTGGCTACCTTTCTCGTCTTTGCATATAACATTTTACCTCTATTATTTGCTTCAAGTTTCATTGCCTTTAGTCTCTTTATTGTTTTTCTTTTCAGAATATTATCTAAGTGGTATTTTTTCTATTTTTGTTTTCTCTTTTTTTCTTTTCTTTAGCCAGCTTCCACCTCTGGCTAAGTCCTAGAGACTAGGAACTGAATTTTGCGTTTTAATCCGTTTTACCCGAGACAAACGTGTGCATAGGGTCCCTCGCCGCATAGGCAGATAACTGCGTCTTCGGAGTTCAAGCCGGGCCTCACTACTGAGACCAAGGGTTATTGCCGCAGAGAGTATTCACAAATAAAATCCTAAATGGTGTAGCCGAGATTTGACCTCACAACTTCTATCTCGAGGCCGGGGTCTTGCCTCGAGACCAACCAGTACCCCTTATCTCTGTATACAGTTTTTTTTTTATTTTATTTTTAAGTAAAATGCGACCTGGCTTTATACCGATCATATATCCAAAATGACTACAAAGGTCAAGTGGTAGGGTTCGATCCCAACCGACGCCTTCAGGTTCAACCAGCCTTAAATGGGTACCGGATTTTTTTCTGGGAAAGTAATGCGGCACGGGCGTAATACCGACCACATTATCCTAAAAATAATGTGCCGAAGGTCTGTAAAATGTATGGTCACTAACACCATATTCCCAATACGCCACTTGCCGTGACGGGGGTACTTTACTTTTTTTTTATATCCAAAATATATTTTCACTTGTCATGGAGAAATATAATGATTAACGCCATATACCCCATAGATAGATAAATGTGTGTCTCTACTACACTAATGTATCTTTAATGAATATACGTAGCTAGTGTTATCTACAATATATTACATAAAATGTGTAAGGGGTATATGAGAAAATTATACACGTGTATGTGCGATGTCTGAACACCAGATGACAGAAAAATTGTCATTCTTCACAAATATTTCAAGAATGCACGTAAAGATAAGACTTACTGGTGGAGAGTGTAGCAGTAAATGTAAACATGTAAGGAAATGAAGGGTGTGGAAACGGTTTGGAGAGAGTGTGACAAACACCGTATGTGTGAAGAAGTGTCAAGAACGAGATAGTGGGGTGAACTGTGGTCAAGGGATAAGGAAAAGACTCAAGACTCACGGGGTTTATAAAATAAGTGCTAAACGCGGATAGAGTGAGTGAGGTGAGGCTTAAGTCAAGGTAAGAGAGGTAGGATGGTGTGAAGAAAACCCATTGGATGGAAAATTAAGGAAGTAGCTGTTGATTGGTTGAAAGTGGAGATACATAAGGGACTGTAGAGGGTCCGAGACAAGAGATCAGATGTAGAAACTACCATGTCAGCAGAGGGGCTATACCATGTGGGCGTAATGCCCGCAGGTCGGCAGGGTGCAGACATTCATAGATAATTAGCACCAGCAGGTGGAATGTTCGAACTTAGGTTAGAACCATGAGCACAAGCTCTGTGATAGTTAGCGCCGGTAGGTGAAATGTTCGAACTTAGGTTAGAACCATGAGCACAAGCTCTGTGATAGTTAGCGCCGGTAGGTGAAATGTTCGAACTTAGGTTAGAACCATGAGCACAAACTCTGTGATAATTAGCGCCAGTAGGTGAAATGTTCGAAACTTAGGTTAGAACCATGAGCACAAGCTCTGTGATACTTTGCGCCGGTAGGTGAAATGTTCGAACTTAGGTTAGAACCATGAACACAAGCTCTGTGATAATTAGCTCCAGTAGCTGAAATGTTCGAACTTAGGTTAGAACCATGAACACAAGCTCTGTGATAATTAGCGCCAGTAGGTGAAATGTTCGAACTTAGGTTAGAACCATGAGCACAAGCTCTGTGATAATTAGCGCCAGTAGCTGAAATGTTCGAACTTAGGTTAGAACCATGAGCAAAAACTCTGTGATAATTAGCGCCAGTAGGTGAAATGTTCGAAACTTAGGTTAGAACCATGAGCACAAGCTCTGTGATACTTTGCGCCGGTAGGTGAAATGTTCGAACTTAGGTTAGAACCATGAGCACAAGCTCTGCGATAATTAGCGCCAGTAGCTGAAATGTTCGAACTTAGGTTAGAACCATGAGCACAAGCTCTGTGATAATTAGCGCCAGTAGGTGAAATGTTCGAACTTAGGTTAGAACCATGAGCACAAGCTCTGTGATAATTAGCGCCAGTAGGTGAAATGTTCGAACTTAGGTTAGAACCATGAGCACAAGCTCTGTGATAATTAGCGCCAGTAGCTGAAATGTTCGAACTTAGGTTAGAACCATGAGCACAAGCTCTGTGATAATTAGCGCCAGTAGGTGAAATGTTCGAACTTAGGTTAGAACCATGAGCACAAGCTCTGTTATAATTAGCACCAGTAGGTGAAATGTTCGAACTTAGGTTAGAACCATGAGCACAAGCTCTGTGATAATTAGCACCAGTAGGTGAAATGTTTCCACTAATTTAGGTGGAAGAAGGCTGGGACGTTAGAGAGAAATGTTTGGAAAACTACGGTGGTAGAAGTGACAAAGTCTATGTAAATAGTCAGTACCAGTTAGACCGAACGTCTCAGAGACTAGTCAGATCATAGGTGAAACTTAGAGAACTAGCGACTTCTAGAGGGTAGTGTGAGGAAGTACCAGAACTGAAATGTTAGTTACGTAGTTACCCGAGCGGGAGTATCTAAACCGCTGGGCATTTTTATGTTACAGAAGTGTCATGTTGGACTTTATGTAAAAAAGCGTTTACACAGTTTTTATTCCAAGAGAGACTTGTGTATGCAATTATTTACCCAAGGCCGTGTGTATATGGTAGTTGAGTCTCAATAACAGCCCAAGAACAACGAAGATGGACGCGAAATAAGTAAGGCAATACAAGACCACACTAGCAACGGAAGGTACGAGTGGTGGAGCTAACAGCAAAAGGTTGTCGCGTAAATCAAGGACAAGATAGTCCTCGGCCAGCAATACTGGAAGGAGTGCTGTACATCGACCACCAATGTATTACCCACGAGGGGCTAAGCTATTACAAGAACCAGAAAGAACAGTGTATGTTCTGTCCACGGTGCCACGAGCAGTATATCAGTTATTCCATCCACCACAAGACCGAGGCGGTATTACCCAGCAGTCAGTAGACATCAGTTTCAAGTACTATCTGTGTACAAGTGGAGTCGTCATGGTAACAAACAGTAGCCCTATCAGCCAAGACTCTCTTCCAGCTGTTCTCGCCTTCTCTCTCTCTCTCTCTCTGTCTCTCTCTCTGTCTCTCTCTCACTGTGTCTCTCTCTGTATGTCTCTCTCTAAGTGTCTCTCTCTCTGTGTCTCTCTCTGTGTCTCTCTCTGTGTCTCTCTCTCTGTCTCTCTCTCTGTCTCTCTCTGTGTCTCTCTCTCTGTGTCTCTCTCTGTCTCTCTCTCTCTGTGTCTCTCTCTGTGTCTCTCTCTCTCTGTGTATCTATCTGTCTCTCTCTCTCTATGTGTCTCTCTCTCTGTGTCTCTCTCTCTGTCTCTCTCTCTGTCTCTCTCTGTGTCTCTCTCTCTGTGTCTCTCTCTCTGTCTCTCTCTCTCTCTGTGTGTCTCTCTCTGTGTCTCTCTCTCTGTGTGTATCTCTCTGTCTCTCTCTCTCTATGTGTCTCTCTCTCTGTGTCTCTCTCTCTGTGTCTCTCTCTCTGTGTCTCTCTCTCTGTCTCTCTCTCTCTGTCTCTCTCTCTGTCTCTCTCTTTGTGTCACTCTCTGTGTCTCTCTCTGTCTCTCTCTCTCTCTGTGTCTCTCTCTGTGTGTGTCTCTCTCTCTCTGCGATCAGGACTCAATCAGAGTAGGATTCCAGACTCTTACATGAAGTCAGCTGTCAGGTTAAGTGTGTTGATCGCCCCCACAGACAGAACATCACAATTAGAGTCTGCCAGATCCACTCCGCTTGAACACCCGTTAAAACGATGCACTGTGTTCTGCGCCAGTGGCCCAGCGCATCCGATTTCAGCCAGTATTTTATTCAGGTTAGCTTTCTTTAGCCTTTGATTGTCCCCAATCTTCCTGCAAGACAGCAGATGATCTTTTCTGTAGGTGGATTCTGCCCTTAGATGGTCGGCCTTCCCAGGTTTACGAGCACCATCTACCCGAGTCACTAGAGGTGACTAACACAGACATGCACACACATAGATATGAGATGCGACTAACACAGACATGCACACAGCGATACGAGGCATGACTAACACTGACACACATCAATATATATGACACATGACTAACATAGACATGCACATAAAGATATGAGATATGTCTGACATGGACATGCACACACAAAGATATGACACATGCCTAACATAGACATGCACACAAAGATATGAGATATGACCAACATAGACATGCACACACAAAGATACGAGATGTGATATACACGGACATACACAGACAAAGATATGAGATATGACTAACATAATCATGCACACAAAGATATGAGATATCACTAACCCAAACATGCACACACAAAGATGTGACACATGACTAACACAGATACACACTAAGAAATGAGATATGACTAAACACAAACACACATAAAAATATAAGACATGATTAACACGGACACACCAAGATATGAGATATGACTAACATGACACACACTAAGATATGAGCCATGGCCAGCACACACACACACACAAACTAAGATATTAGCCATGGCTATCACAGAAACACATCACGAATTCGGAGGAGAGCTCTTCTCGCCTTCTATATCAAGATGCCTCTAAGAATTAGTACCGTGCACAGAGAGCAGGATTGCTCCATCAAACAAAGTTTACCAAAAATGGAAACGTTTCTTTGAAAATCATTTATACTCAACCAATAGTCATGTACACAACATTATAACAAATTGTTGGTGACTGTTTTTTCTTCTCTTGAACGTCGTTTCTCTAATCCCTGACAAGACAAGACCTGCACTTTAGATGCACGCTTTTCTAAAGGTCATCTCCGTTAACTCTGAGAACATGATAAACGAATGGCAGGAGATTGTATCTCACGTTACCAGTACAATAAGATTGTATCTCACGTTACCAGTACAATAAGATTGTATCTCAAGTTACCATTTCAATAAGATTATGTCTCACGTTACCAGGTCCCTAAGATTATATCTCACATTACTAGTACCCTAAGATTGCAACTCACATTACTAGTACCCTAAGATTGTATCTCACGTTACCAGCACACTAAAATTGTATCTCACGTCACTAGTACCCTAAGATTGTATCGCACGTTACCAGTACTATAAGATTGTATCCCATGTGACTAGTACACTAATAATGGTGGAGGGAGAGAAGAATAGAGTCTCGTCACCTGCCATCCGCGTCATCTGAGACAACTACAGAGTTTGGGGAAAGATCAAAGCCTAATTACCCGCAACAAAATCATTACCAACAATGATACAGGTGAGTGGTGCAAAGAGCGATTTGTTAACAAGGGGATTCTGACAACAAAAGAGTATAAAGTCAGATTCCCAAGAATACATGTATACATGGAATAAAGTCCTCAGAGGCACACGTTATGACTGAAAGAAAGAAAAAAAAACATAGGATATCCTGAATAAGGATGGATGGAGTCTGAACAGCGTAGTAACATTGATGGAAAAGCTAAAAGTGTCTGAAATAATAAGAATAACAAATTGTTATATCTTCTCGACATTCATGTTTGGTGCAGAAACAGGAGCATTAGACAAGAAAACAGAACAGAGAATTGAAGCCTTTGAAATGTGGATATATTGAAAGAAAGTAAGTAAAGTACCCCCGTCACGCCAAGTGGCGTATAGGGAAATATGGTGTTAGTGACCCTATATTTTACAGACCTTCAGCACATGATTTTTGGGGTAATGTGGTAGGTATTACGCCCGTGCTGCTTTACTTTCCCAGAGAAAAATCCGGTACCCATTTAAGGCTGGGTGAACCCGGAAGCCGTCGGTTGGGAAAGAACCCTACCCTTTGTCCTTTGTAGTCCAGTTCACTAACCACTGAGCTATTCGGCTCCCGCATATATAGAAGGATAAGTAGAATTGGATGGAAAGAAAAGAAAACAAACAATGAAGTCTTAAAACAACTAAAAATGAAAAGAGAACTACTAAAAACAATTCAAACAAGACAAATGTGATTTTTGGGGCATGTTAAAAGACACAGCAGCCTACTAAAAGTAATCTTGGGGGGGAAAATACAACGTAAACGAGGCAGATGAAGACCAGGACTAACATGGACGAGTAAAATCAAAAGATTGACAAATCAGCCTATGACAACCTGCAACGTCAAAGCAAGAGACAGAGCAGAACGGCGCTCCATAGTAGCCAACCTTCGTTGCGGAGATGGCACTCGATGATTATGAAGTCTAAAATGATTAAATTATTATCAAAAGGAAGTATTTAATTGACGGAATATATTGTTGAACATGTTAACAGAAGATAATATCCCAGTGTTTTTAATTATGGACATGTTCGGAGTGCAATGATGATGACCCGCAAATAACTAAATAACTCAATAACTCAATCTTTTAATTGAAGGTAGCGTATTCTACCTTAATATAAATTACTCCTCCCCTCTCTCCCTCTAGCTCAGGTAGCTATGAAACATTACTTTTTCACTCCGATCAAGTGGGAAGAATCAATGACACCGAAAACATATTTCCTTTTATCGACAAGACAATCACTAATTACTACACTGATGACGTAACTGTGACACTGAACATGTGTGCGTGCATACGAGTGATTGTATGTATGTGTGTGCGTATGTGTGTAAACTAACCTTAGCGACCGTAAATAGTTTGCAAAGTGTCGACAATACAACATGCTAACCATCAACACCAACGTTTTTGTACACAAAGCCTACGTACCGTTCATTCTATCGTGTCCCAGCGAATATTTGCAATGTATGCATGCATCTGGCAAGACAACACATGCCAAGTAAAGAGAATTAATTATTGAGCGTACTACCTGGAGTACATACTTGGAATCAAACTGGAAGAAATGTGACAACAAATGAACTGTTGAATGATGATGGGTCTCCATTTTGTTTACTATTCATGAGCAGCATGGCTGAGATGATTTGCATCAAGTGTGGGGTGATGAACAAAGTGTCGAAGATGCTGAAAGCAAATCTCGCCTATAAACAATGAAATAACACCAGTTCTAGAGTATAAGGACAT
Organism: Megaustenia siamemsis; assembly: GCA_032433765.1. Lineage (NCBI taxonomy): Eukaryota > Metazoa > Mollusca > Gastropoda > Stylommatophora > Ariophantidae > Megaustenia > Megaustenia siamemsis. The sequence continues at coordinate 38,966,066 of JAVIAB010000088.1, read as the reverse complement.
CCGTAAAAACGTGGCGTATGTGTATGTGGGATGAGTACTGGCGACTGAGAAGAGCTTCCCTTTAAACTGAACCAACTACAGTCAGGAAATTAATGCTGATCTGAAAGCACCAGAGCTCAGTTTGAGAACAATCACCGATACTAGAATCGCACTGAGAAAGAAAAAAAAAGAAACAGTCCCATATCTCTCTCTCTCTGCGATCAAGACTCAATCAGAGTAGGATTCCAGACTCTCTCATGAAGTCAGCTGTCTGTTTAAGTGAGTCGATTTCCCCATAATCCCATCTGAAACGAGCTTCCCGAGACCACCTGATTCTTTCTCCTCACCACTGGCAAGAAACAGTAGAGCAGTGGTCAGAGAACTGGTGAACTAATGACACGTTTCACGATTTCATTCCTCTTGAGGTAACGGTTTTAAAGTTCACGCAGGTTTGACAGAATTGTGTTTTTGAAAGTGAAGGCAGCTTAAGTAGTGTAGACGATCATTCACAAACATGTGCGCTAACATTGTATTCTCGATGCCGAACGTTTGAGTCGAGACGTTTTATTCCTTTTGGGCCGAAGAACGTGGGCTCACAGCCCGCTGGATCCATAACTACATGCTTACCTACCTACATACATAAACACATACATACATATATACATATATAGCTATCTATCTACCTAGCTATCTAAATGCTACCCAAACTACATACCTGTAACAGTATATGGAGTGGGATAGATTAAATTACATAATGAGGGATAAAAATATAGCATGGGTCGAATAGCTTAGTCGGTATCCATTTCTCAACATATTGTAACAGTAACATAAGAATAACAGTCGCTAGTAGTTCGTAAAGGAATTAGAGGCAATTGAAATGTTGTCAGAGATACCATCTGATCATCTATCTGGGCATCTATCTGATGAATGTCATAAAACTACACCCACGCCGGTATACTGAGTGATTAGATAAGTATGATAAAACAAAAGTGGAGGCAGGCTCTTGTATGTAATGGTTAGAATCATTGCAGAAGTGAAAAATACGAAAGGTCACCTTTGTTACGTCCCAGGACATGCTGGAGTACGTTGAAATGAAAGAGCGAACAGGTTGGCTAGCTGCGCAGTCGTTGAGGATGATTGACCAATGGATCGGGCGGATAGCATCCTCCAGGAAGTGGGAAGGACACAGGACTTCGACAACCGTGAGTCAACGTCACTCCTTCGAATGAAAGAGATGGGAGTTAAGATGGACACAGCCAGAAACGAAAAAAAAAGTTAGTATGCGTGTAAGAAGACTTCTCAAACAACTCATAACTGACCTGGACCCACCATCTATCTCACCACACATCTTTGTTTTGGCTGAGTTGTCCAATCTCGGCCACGGAGCTGATGCCTGTTATTGTTCATCTCTCCTCAGTGTTCTTTTTTATGTTTCTCTAGGTCGGCCTCTTTCTAACTACCCTCTGTCTCACTACCCTCTATCTCACTACCCTCTATCTCACTACCCTCTGTCTCACTACCCTCTTTCTAACTACCCTCTGTCTCACTACCCTCTGTCTCACTACCCTCTGTCTCACTACCCTCTGTCTCACTACCCTCTGTCTCACTACCCTCTATCTCACTACCCTCTGTCTCACTACCCTCTGTCTCACTACCCTCTTTCTAACTACCCTCTGTCTCACTACCCTCTGTCTCACTACCCTCTATCTCACTACCCTCTGTCTCACTACCCTCTGTCTCACTACCCTCTATCTCACATCTAAGGGCTTGCTTTGAGATTCTCTTCCTGTCGTTTCTTATTACATGGTCAACATTTTACCACCTTCATAACTTGATTGTAAGATTATATTTGTAGATGTGTTGTTATTTCTCTTATTTCTGCACTAAACTTAAATTCATTTCATAGTGTATGAAGTGTTTTCAAGGAGCATTTTTTTTCCCAAATATATCCAATTTCTTTTCTATTTTCTTTAGTTGTCTTCCAGTTACTTTGCTCGCATGCATAAGTAAGGGCGGACAATACATTTGATTTCAACATCATGAGATTTGTTTTTGTGTGTGTTTAGCAATGTTGATTTCCATTTCTTATCAAGGTCTCTAGAAATAATTGCTGACATTCGCTATTCCGATTATAATTTCTTCCATGATCTATGCTGCTTCCGAGATATAAAGTGACCTACTTCTTTCTCTGGGAGACGCGAAAGCTCAGTTGTTAGTGTACCAGAATACAAAGGACAGGAGGTAGGGTTCGATCCCAACCGAAGGCTCTATGCTCCTTCCGAGATATAAAGTGACCGACTTCTTTCACTGGGAGACGCGAAAGCTCAGTTGTTAGTGTACCAGTATACAAAGGACAGGAGGTAGGGTTCGATCCCAACCGAAGGCTTCCTGGCTCACCCAGCCTTTAATGGGTACGGATATTTTTCTGGGAAAGTAAAGCGGCACGGGCGTAATACCGACCACATTACCCAAAAATCATGTGTCGAAGGTCTGTAAAATGTATGGTCACTAACACCAAATTCCCTATACGCCACTTAGCTTGACGGGGGTGGGGGGTTACTTTGTTTTTACTTAATATATTTAGGTAACGACAAAAGATGTCTAAATATTTTAAATATCTATCAAACTATGTATCTCTTATCCCAAAAGCTTATACATATTTGACTAAGTAGCACAAGAACACAAGTGAAACAATATAACTAAATGTCATATTTGACTAAGTAGCACAAGAACACAAGTGAAACAATATAACTAAATGTCATATTTGACTAAGTAGCACAAGAACACAAGTGAAACAATATAACTAAATGTCATATTTGACTAAGTAGCACAAGAACACAAGTGAAACAATATAACTAAATGTTTTGGAACCGTAATAGAGAAGGTGAAGAAACGTGAGTCTATCTTCATCATCATCTAGTAGAAATTAGCAGAATGTTGGTGGATAGGCGGCAGGAACCATTGAAGGCTATGTCTGAAAAGTGTTCCTTGTTGCAGTTTCCACATATTCCAAATTCGACTTGTTGCTGGAGATACTGAGTTAAGTGCTCTGTGCACATCAATGCTCTCTGAGATGTGGGTAGAGCACAAGACTTCAACAAATATGAGTACACGTCACTTCTTTGGATGAAAGAGGTGGAAGTTAAGATGGGCACAGCCAGAAAGGAGAAATTTAGTGGGCCTATAAAAAAGACTTATCAACCAACACAGAACTGGAGTCATCAGTCGCTGGACACTGTGGGACTTGCTGAGGAGGGGATCTGAGTACCTACGGACATGTTCAGAGTACAATGATGATGACCCGCTAATAACTCAATAATAATATTGTTTGTAATATTTTGTAATAATAATAATTATAATAATAATATTGTAGCAGAAAATCCTAAAGACCTACAACAATTGCTTAATGTGATAAACATAACAAGCAAAAAATATGGACTAGATATGAATATCAAAAAGACTAAAACTATGATCATTTAAAAAAAAAAATTCTCAAGACCTACAATTAAATATCACAGTTGAGGGAATACATCTGGAGACAGTCCAGAGCTACAACTACCTGGGACATACTTAAACCAATGATGGAAAATGTAAAATTGAAATAAACAAAAGAATACGTATAGCAAAAAGTAATTTTAATGCCATGAAAAATATGCTAACAACAAAACAAATATCGGCAGGGCTGAAACTAAGAATGGCAGAATGGAATTTGGTGGAAAGAAAAGAAAACAAACGATTAAGTTTTAAAATGCCTCAAAATTAAAAGAGAACTACTAAATACAATTAAGACAAGACAAATGCAATTTTTGACGCATGTTAAAAGACACAACAGCCTACTAACAGTAATATTGGAAGGGAAACTACAAGGTAAAAGAGCAGCGGCAGACCAAGACTAACATGGACGAGTAACATCAAAAGATGGACAAGTCAATCTATGACAGCCTGCACCATCAAAGCAAGAAACAGAGTAGAATGGCGATCCATGGTAGCCAACCTTCATTGCGTAGAAGGCACTCGATGATGATGATGATGATGATGAATATTGTTTAAAAGAAAGCTCTCTACATTGTTTATGTCATAGAAATTAATGTGCTTCAAAGATTAAAAAAGGTGAAGCTTGTCACAAATCAGCGTCCTGTCTTGCTGAAAGTTTAGTAATTAGATAAAGATAATTCCTAATTCGTCTTTTGTTTTCTTATTTTAAGCTTAATTTAATTTTCTAATAGATGTGACATGTGTTTTAATTACTCCTAATGTACAACGGTTGCCTCTATATAATTATTGCAGACATATCGTTAATAAAATCTGAACTATGGGGTGTTTTTGCAGTTGCATTTGTATCTGAATGATACAAAGCGACAAACATGTCACAAAACATATTCTCCAAACGCATAACAAGACATGGAATGATCTTTATTTGACATGCAACTTCCCTTCTCAAAGTTCATTATTTGCTTGTAAATGTGCGTCAGTTTAACTATTCTCCTAACAAATCCCAGCACATTTATTTTCAACTCAAATGGACCGGCATTAAATAATGGCAGCCTAAAACACTGTCAGGAATCTGAAAGTGTTACTCTTCTCTGCCTTTTGATCTTCTTCATATTTTGAAAGTAGAGTACATGAGAACTCATCAGTCTTTTCTCTGTTCTTCAGTAAAAAAAGTAAAGTAAAAAAAAGAACCATAAACGCTCAACAACTTGTCTTGTTGGGAAAGTAAACAACCTAATCTTCATTTTCACTTATCTCAAAACAACATTGTTTTTATTCTTCTTCCACTACGTTCCTCACATACTTAAGGTGCCTCTTTAGTGTCTCACCGCTTCGTCATCGTGGTTGGAGAACTAGGGGTCTTTGTCTCAAAATACTCTGTGTAGCAATTTTGCTCAATAAATCCAATAGGATGAAAATGAAACAGGTCGGAAATTAAGCAAAACTAACACATTATATTATATTTTAGTTAGAACTCATTGTTGCATTAAACAAAACTAACACATTATATTATATTTTAGTTAGAACTCATTGTTGCATTAAACAAAACTAACACATTATATTATATTTTAGTTACAACTCATTGTTGCATTGGGTAGACACGAGTTCCTCAATTGGAGGACTTTCATATGTACTATAACCATAGTTCTTATAAAAGCAATATGGGAATGATGGAAGACAAAACAATTGGCCCGTATCAATGGCTATACAAATATGACTTGAGATCTAGCAAGAAAAAACAAAAAGGAATGAAAAGTCAAATTCACCATAATAAAAAATATAACTGGATGGAAAATAGTGAAAGAAGTAAAAAAAAAAAAAGTAAAGTAACCGCGTCACCCCAAGTGGCGTATAGGGAATATGATGTTAGTGACCATAATTTTTACAGACCTTCGACACATGATTTGTTGGGTAATGTGGTCGATATTACGCCCGTGTCGCTTTACTTTCCCAGAAAAATATCCGTACCCATTAAAGGCTGGGTGAACAGGAAGCCTTCGGTTGGGATCGAACCCTACCTCCTGTCCTTTGTATTCTGGTACACTAACCACTGAGCTTTCGCGTCTCCCGGTGAAAGAAGTACGTCACTTTATATCTCGGAAGGAGCATAGAGCCTTCGGTTGGGATCGAACCCTACCTCCTGTCCTTTGTATTCTGGTACACTAACAACTGAGCTTTCGCGTCTCCCAGTGAAAGAAGTAGGTCACTTTATATCTCGGAAGCAGCATAGATCATGGAAGAAATTATAATCGGAATAGCGAATAAACAAAGAATCCATCTTGAACTCGACGCAGAGAAACCACATAACACGGTTGCTCATTTGAGGAGAACGCTTTCACATTCCAGGTCATGAAAACAGCGTATGATTCGAGGCAGACATAAAGACTTGGCGAAAACATCAGCTAAGATGAACTGATTTTATTAAAATCATTTATAATTTGCTGAGTTACATTTTCACACAATTAGTTGTTGTTTATATAAGTCTGCTCATTCTTTACTCTTTAATTACTTACACTAATGATCGTATGATATATGCATGTTATGTACATGTTGTGTAGCGTGTATTCTTTACTTTGATATATGATATGAAAAGCTTTATTTAAAAACAAACAATTTTACAGACATGTTTAATCTATGACATTGGATAGTTTACACTTCAAAGTCTGATAATCTAGTTCAAACCAGCAAAATAACTAGAAAGGTCAGGACTGACCCAAAAAAATGATTGACTGTTCAAAATATGTGTATTTTCTATAAGTGATTAAGGCAAAATGGAAGCATGTTACCTACATCAAAAGGAAACAGTCATAGTTGTGTGGATTACAATACGGTATAGTTCTTATATGGACAACGCAATGAAAATGGAACAACTGGAAAATATAACAACAGAAGAAATTGGGCAGAAGACAAATAAAATATGTATGACATTTTAAGAGAATGATGGAACTATAGCTCGTTTCAAATCACTTGCCCAACTTCAAAACGCTATTGTTCAGTAACAGTTTATTAAAAACTGTTGAAATTTTCCAAATGTTATTAGAATGCAAAAGACCCTTTAAATGTATATTTAACAAATATCTTGCAGCTGCAGTTTTCTTAAAGCGGCTAATTTCTTTGATGTTTGTCACAATTGTAAATTGTGAACCCCTAAATAATAGAAATTACCGTAGTTGCTGGTCTATGATTAATTTTCACTAGGTAAAGGCGTGGCCGTAATGGGGAAATACCAGGAGAATTATTGTCTTCTCTGTTCGAGGACGGACGATAATATCAAGGTATACCTGTATGTCCAATGTTCATAGTTGTGTGGTCCTGAAAAGGACCGTTTGTTGAACTAATTTAAGGTAATATAGGGGACAACATTGTGGGGGCTATATACTTTCATTCTGAATCAGACGAGTCTAAAAGATTAATAACTGTTTGGGGTTGAACATTCCACAAACCATTATTTTTCCAATATTCCTCTTCCTGTTTTAAGACGTGGTCTTCACATTCAGCCCAATAATCTTTGTCTATATTTAATAAAGCGGGATTAGCAAGAGTCTTTACATCGCATATTTTGAATGTTGTATTTTCATCTGCCACTTGTCCTTTTAATTTTGCCCAGATTAGTTCTATTGGATTTAAATGAGCATGGTAACGTGGCAGCCTCAATCTTATATGACCGTGCTCTTGGATAATCTTATCTATTTGAAAAATCTTTGTCCTTTGTTTTTGCTTTACTAGAGATAGTAATTCAGGTTTTAAGTACATGTTATTAAATTGTATGTGCTCCTTTGTGAGCCATATCTTAATAGCATCTTTTGTACTGGATGACGTCGGGACTTTATCTTCAAGTGCAACAATGTTGTGGTACGCTGCATTATCCATTATTAGGCAAGATGGTCGATCTAGTGATGGGAGAACAGAATTTTCAATCCAATGTCTAAATATGTGACCATTCATCTCAGAGTGATAATCCCGATTGTTTATGGATTTTGAAAGAAAAATGAGCTCTGCATTCTGTATTAGTCCATGTTGTCGACTACCTGCATGAGCAATTATCAAGCGCTGTCCTTTGCTGCTAGGTATTAATCTCTTAATCTTTCCATCTGATGACTGTCATTCCCTTTGGTTAGTGTGGTGAGCATTGATCCATGTTTCATCCAAGTACACAATATCATAACCTTGCTTGCGCACCTCTTTTACTTCACTTAAGTACCTGCTTCTCATGACTACTATATGTGGCTTCTCACAGATGATGTTTCGTCCATTGGAATACTTTCTGAATGTAAAGCCTGCAGCTCTCACATTCCTCCATAATGTAGACTTTGATATTTCAATACTGTTGTACTTTTTTCAGCGAAACTTTTAATTTTCTTATTGTAACAGTTTCATTCATACCCAACATTTTGCGAATTTCACGTCTACACCTCTGAATGAACGGAAATGGAACACACAATTCTCAAGTGTCTAATTGTGTCAAAAAAACCACGGCGAAAGCGTGCAAACACGTCAATTTTACCGTGTATGGATTTTTACTCGCTATTTTTAACTTAAAATACTGTAAACATTAAGTTTTGACTACATCAATGGGTCGTTATAAATTTATATAAATCAAATAAGCAACAATAATAACCAAATGTTTTTTTTTTAAATGAAATTAATTCCCTGTTGGGTTCTAATCATTATAACTTTACATGCAAATTTTGAACAACTTACAACAAGCGGTTAAAAAGCTATCGATTTTAAAAGTTGGGCACGACTTATGAAACAAGCTATAGACTGTAGCTATAATGAACATAAAAGTAAAAGTAAGGAGCCCCTTCACTCCAAGTGCCGTATTGGGAATATGGTGTTTTAGCCATTCGGCACGTGATTTTTGGGGTAATGTAGTCGGTATTTCACCCGTGCCGTTTTACTTTACCATAACAAAATCAGGTACCCATTTAAGGCTCGGTGAACACGGAAACCGTCTATCAGGATCGACTTCAATTTCCTGTACCTTATAGTCCAGTTCACTGCCCACTGAACTATCGCGGCTCCCCTATAATGAACATGTTTGAGATACACCAGTCTAGTCTGGCACAGTGAGAAGTGATTAGAAGGGAAGACAACATGGCACTCACAAATACCAAGGAAGAGATGGATGAATTGAATCTGATTATCCTCATCTTACAACGGAAAACAGTTCGGAAGCGTTCACATCTCCCTTGCAATGTGAATTTGTGAAATGAGAAACCAGTTTACAAGTCTATTCTCGATCACACAGTAACCCTCATGAATCTAGACAACATCCCTCCTGACAAATATGAAGCTCCTGAAGTTACACGGGTGCTGCAAAGTCATGAACAAAATTCTATCATTTCCCCCTTCATTATAAGGCCGGTTTATGGATATGCAATCAGCCATCATGATGACGTGCCACACACGACAATGGATGCGCCTACAAACGACTAATTGCTTCAGTGAATGCAGCCAACAACGCGCGAAACACCGTAACGATGGTGCAAAATCTCTAAAGTGAAACCTTTGTTTGACTTGACAGCGCAGTCCATATTAATGAGTTGTAACTTGTAAATAATTGGCCTCAAACAATTCCAACGACATCAATTGAACAGCACTCAATGTGTTGAATGTCAACCGCATATCAACTCCAAGACGGGGGAAGGTCGCATTCACAACACTTCTTTTGCCAAAGAGGAACATTACCATGTACACGACTCAGTATCAACAGCGCAAATCCGGTAAGTGGAACATCTGGTTGCCTAACGCAGATATCTGCATTTGAGAGCTGAGATTAATCAGTCCCATAATCCGACAGCGGTTGAGAGAACGTAAACTTTATTCCGCCATATTTAAACCGTAAGTCCACAGTGACCGTAATGTCTGTTGTATATTTTTTATGTTCTATTTTTCTACGCAAAAGATGTCTAAGTCCAATTAATGTCTTTATGTGGATGATGAGGAGGAAAATGAGGAAACTTCTATAATTGTTGTCGACTGAACGCAAACAAATTAAACAACCAAACGAACAATAGAGAAAAAAAGCTGTGAATAAACACGATCACCCAGACAGTCAGACATTTTATTAGGATGCTAAAAGACAGAAATCATGAGAAAATAGCCGACATGTAAAGGTCAATGGGTGAAAGGCGTTTGAGCAATTGATTCTATGAAAACAAAAATAAAGGACTCAGCCATAATAGCAAAAAGAGATAAATATTGATAGCAGTAAAGAAAAATACACACCGCAATACACAATAAAAACAAGTGGAACAATATTAAAACAAGTAAATAAATTTAAATATCTGGGAACAATGTTAACCAAAGATAGTAGATGTACAAAAGAGTCGAGATGCTCAGGCAAAAGCAGCTTTCCAAAAAAATGAGGAAGATATGTGCAATCCAGTTTTGACAAAAGAAATAAGAGAAAGAGTTCATAAATGTTATGTAGAGCAAGTCTTAACATATTGATGTGAATCATGGATAAAAGGGCAACAGACATGAACATCTCTGGAGTCTTCAGAATTATGGATTTGCAAATGACTGTTGAGAATACCACGGACAGCTAAGAAGAGTAATGTAAGCGTTCTGAAAGAGGCCAAAGCAAAAAGAGAGCTAATATCTAGTATTAGGAAGAAATAATTATCATATTTTAGCCGTGTAATGAGAAAGGAACATCTTAAAGCACAGAATATATTGTGACAAATGGGAATATTGAGGGACGAAAAGATTGAGCGAAGCTTTGAGAAAAGATACCAGACAGCTTAAGAGAATGGCAGGGCAGAAGGTCAATAACAGAAATGATAAACAAATGTCAAGATTGAAAGTTATGGAGAGACATGATTACCTACGCCAGTAGGCATGATACTTGATGATGATTGTGGTCAAACGCACAAAAATGTGGCACACTTTGTTCGCCAAATAATGGAACTGAACTCGAAAATCTGAAACCGTATTTAAATAATGAGAGCAATGGAACACTCAACAACAATGACATTTAATCAACAAGTAATCATTACTATGGAGAAGTAATTAATGAGTCGACCTAAGGAAGAGAAGAGATCTTGAAATCGACCAGCTGTTTAATTTTTACGCTGTGGTGAATAATGTGGATCAATATGGAGATGGTTGAAACAAAGATGAGTTTTTCTATTAGACGAGGGGACACAATCACTGCGGAACAGATGGACAATTTTTACTTTCGAACTTCCCGCATATGAATGAAGCCTGAAGCCATCAAAGAGAACCTGTGAGAGATTTCTTAGAGTACATTCAAGAGTGCAAATACTGTGTCGGATATTCAGGTTAAAAAATATACTGCTGGGTCATAAGCGATGATGTCATTGATGAAGGAGCATATTTTTTTAAATATTTTCTTAAAACCGGAGAACATTCTCGATAACAATGGAACTGGGCGTCGGAGAAGATATTATACGAAATGTGTGTAACTATGGAAGGACAAGAGTCTGTAACATGCAAATATTGCTTCTCTTTATGTGAAGTTCGTTGATTCCACCTTTCTCCCACTGGCCGTTATATAAATATAGCTTTTGTATGGTGTGATTGAAAAAAAAAACCTCTGATATATGCGTCTTCTTTCCCGGGAAATTCAATACTAGCATCATGTTTAGTCCCTATCATTAAATGATGGGCCAGACTAGTTAGTTTCATTAAAAATGTAAAACGTAGTAAAGTACCCCCGTCACACCAAGTGGTGTATAGGGAATATGGTGTTAGTGACCATAAATTTTACATACCTTCGGCACATGATTTTTGGGATATTGTGGTCGGTATTACGTCCGTGCCGCTTTACCTTCCCATTAAAAAATCAGGAAACCCATTAAGGCTGAGTGAACCGGAGCCGTCGGTTGGGATCGAAACCTACCTCTTGCCCTTTGTAGTCCAGTTCACTAACCACTGAGCTATCGCGGCTCCCCAGTTAGTTTAATTGCAGGGTTTTAATATTAGAAGATGATGTGCGATCTTCATCAGCTGTTATTCGGTAATAATGATACAATCAGTTATGGATTACTGGTCGCTTCATCACTATTTACTTGAGTATTTCGTAATCTGCCCAGATAGTAGTGATATTAATTAATTAAATTAGATTATACGTATATATTCAGTATAAATTAGATTCAGTATAAATTAGATTCAGTATAAATTAGATACGTATATATTCAGTATAAATTAGATTATAGATTCAGTATAAATTAGATACGTATATATTCAGTATAAATTAGATACGTATATATTCAGTATAAATTAGATTATACGTATATATTCAGTAAGTAACATACTCTTCTTATTTCAGTGGCTGCAGACCGACAAAACAGTCAATCGGTTAAAGGCCAAACTGTCTTGGAAGTCATAAAGTTCCTTCCATTTTGTACAGTCAGTGGTCATCCTCAAATAGTACCCAATTTCTGGCCCCAGTCTTTTATTATCAGTTTGCTTGTGCTACCCATGCAAAGAAGAATGTTGAGAATACCATGGACAGCTAAGAAGTGTAATGAAGAGGTTCTGAGAGAGGTCAAAGCAAAAAGAGAGCTAATTTCTAATGTTAGGAAGAGACAATCATCATTTTTTGGCCATGTAATGAGAAGAGAACAACTGGAATATATTGTAACAACTGGAAAAATTGAGGGACGAAGAGATAGAGGGAAGCAAAGAGAAAAAATAACAGACAGCTTAAGAGAATGGCTTGGCAGAAGGTCAACAACAGAAAAATGATAAATAGCTGCCGAGATCGAAAGTTGTGGAGAGACATGATCACCTACGCCACGAGGCCCGGTATTTGATGATGATGATATGCTACGCAAGATTTGTGCCCCTTTCTCTTTGTCTCCTTTGTTCGCTGAATGGCTTGTACCGTGATTGTTATTTTTAGTTTCTTAGGAACAAAGTTACCTACCCGTCCCAATGATTCCTTGAGAGAAACTGCGTATCGATACTGGTTACATAAAACTATGATTGTCACTACTAGTAATATAAAACTATGATTGTCACTACTAGTAATATAAAACTATGATTGTCACTACTAGTAATATAAAACTATGAGTGTCACTACTAGTAATATAAAACTATGATTGTCACTACTAGAAATATAAAAATATGATTGTCACTACTAGTAATATAAAACTATGAGTGTCACTACTAGTAATATAAAACTACGAGTGCCACTACTAGTAATATAAAACTCTGATTGTCACTACTAGTAATATAAAACTGTAATTGTCACTACTAGTAATATAAAACTATTATTGTCACTACTAGTAATATAAAACTATTATTGTCACTACTAGTAATATAAAACTAGTATTGTCACTACTAGTAATATAAAACTATTATTGTCACTACTAGTAATATAAAACTATGATTGTCACTACTAGTAATATAAAACTATGTGTATCGATACAAATAACATAATATATGAGTGTCGCTACTTAAAACATCAAGCTGCCCATACAAAAAATAGTATCCTAGAACTACGCGTAACATAAAATATGAGAGTTAATATTAGTAACGTAAAGCTATGCTTACCGTCAATACTAACATAAAAGCAATCCGTACACAGAATTTGAGTGTCGTTTCTAGTTAAAAACTCGGTGTCGTTAATAATAACTTAAAATACTTGGTTAATTTAATGGGCAAAAAATCATTATCGTAATAATTTTATCTACAACACATTTTAAGACAAATGGGGGCCTCGGTAGCCTCGTTGGTAAAATCACGCGACTGGACGCGCTACCGACGTTCGGACAACCCGTGTTCGATTCCCGCTGGGAGCAGTGTGAATTGTACTCGTGGTTGGAAAAAAAATACCCCCACGGTCGACCCAGCCGTTGGCAGAAATGGGTACCAGGGTATTACCCTGGGAAGGTGAGGAATGTCGCCTCGCATCGTGAGTTTCGATGCTTGAAGCGACACTATCCAGAAATCTCCGAACATTTCTGGATAGGCGGCCGAGCACATATGGGTGGAAACTCACGTGCTAAGACGCCGGTTCAAGTCTCGTACTTTACCTACCTTATAGTTTAATGATACTATTAGCAATGTGCATTGTTTAATGTACAAAGCTGTCATTGTAAAAAGCATTGTTATGGAAACAGACCATAGATTTTAGAAGCAGTGATCTCTGCAATATGTGCCAATTTGGCACGCAATGTATCTATTTTTGAGATTGTGGTTCTGCCCTATGTGCCGTCTTCGGCTCGAAAGGACAATAGATTGTTTAATGTCACTATTAGTGATTTGCATCGTTTAATTTCACTATTAGCAACTAACACCATATTCTCTATACGCCACTTGGCGTGACGGGGGCTCTTTACTTTTTTTTTTTACTTAGAGTTCTGTGTATATCATTACATACGTTTGTGTTGTTGTTTACTGTTCTGGCTAAATGTCTGTTGTTCTATATTTGTTTTGTTTCTTACCTATGAAAAGCTATTACCATACTTTTTTCCTTTTCTTTTAAATTTTCATTATTATAATCAGATGTACAGCAACTTCGCATTTCTATGCATCTTATGCTGTTACCCCTTTACCAGAGTACGCTCCCCGGTGCAATATCAACATTGTAGAAAAGTCAATGAAGATCTTATATGTCTTATCATGGCAGGTGAATGTGTGGATTTTCGAGCACACTATAATTATAGATTATGACGTCTACTTAAAAAAAAATATAATAAGAAGGAACACAAGTATATAATCATCGTATTTAAAGCTAATTCCGTGTGAATCAATTCAGTTTACAATCATTCATGCCGAATGTTTCCCGCTTATTTTATAAACCTCAATTTCGAAAAAAAAGTCTTCTTTTATGAAGAAACTTGCTAATTGTTAAATAACTAAACGATGACAGCCAGGAGTTTTAGCCATACTTTTCTTGTTTAGGAGGTTTTCTATACATTATATCTGTGAAACAAATAACCGATAACGATCTGGCTTACCTAGCCGCTGAAGGTGGAGACAAAATTGGTTCGATTTGGAAGCCGTCTGAGACTTCATAGGTTGAACACATTTTTTATGAAGGGGATTAAACACAATTTGTTGATAAAATATCTGTCCCTGTTCAAAGTGTTATTTAATTTATATATCAAAGATCATCACTGGCGATAGGAGCTGGCGCCTCTGCCAAGTTTACGATGAATGATTTAAATACAAATTGTATACAGTTTGTATTATGTAGTTTGTTTCATATACAATTTGTACTATATATAGTTTGTATTATGTAGTTTGTTTCATATACAATTTGTACTATATATAGTTTGTATTATGTAGTTTGTTTCATATACAATTTGTACTATATATAGTTTGTATTATGTAGTTTGTTTCATATACAATTTGTACTATATATAGTTTGTATTATGTAGTTTAGGACCCGTGATAGCTCAGTGGTTAGTGAACTGGACTAACAAGGGCAAGAGGTAGGGTTCGATCCAAACCGACGGCTTTCGGGTTCACCCAGCCTTTAATGGCTTCCAGATTTTTTTTGTGGGAAAGTAAAGCGGCACGGGCGTAATATCGACCACATTACCCCAAAAATCATGTACCGAAGGTCTGTAAAATTTATGGTTACTAACACCATATTCCCTATACGCCACTTGGCGTGACGGGGCACTTTACTCTTTTTTTTATTATGTAGTTTATATTATATACAGTTTGTATTATATAGTGTATATTATATACATTTTTATTATATGCAGTTTGTATTACATACAGTTTGTATTATATACAGTGGAATAGGTTTCGGCAATAAACCCTGAGAAAAAATCCAGAGATGGAGTCTCTATGGCAGTTCAGTGTTGATTTAAACATTGCTCTGGCAACGCCTACGATGCAGATGGCACCAAATTGTTTGGGTTTATCAGAGCTTTGGCTTGTTCGGTTGTACGGAGAGAAAAAAAAACACGTTGCATGGGCAACAACTTGCCTCTTATATTTTTAATCTACCCAAGCTCGCGCCCTGGAGAAGACACTCCATCTTTCGCCATTTTGGTATCGATACAACACGGAAGCGGCAATAACTGCGTCCCCCAATCTTCGGAACAGCTCCAACTCAATCAATATGCGACTATATTCATAGAAAAGGGAAATACACTTAGAAAGAAAAGGAAAAAAAATAACATTTTCTAGAGGCGCTTTCCATAATCAAATGGGAGTGACGAAGATTACTAAGCCGGTATATTGGATTTAAATGACCAATTATAATGGTTTTAAATCACCAATTAGAATGGTTGTAAATGACCAATTATCATGGTTTTAAATCACCAATTAGAATGGTTGTAAATGACCAATTATCATGGTTTTAAATCACCAATTAGAATGGTTGTAAATGACCAATTATCATCATCTTCATCATCATCGAGTGCCGTCTCCGCAGCGAAGGTTGGCTACCATGGAGCGCCATTCTGCTATGTCGCTTGCTTTGATGGTGCAGGTTCTCATAGGCTGATTTGTCCTTCTTTTGATGTTGTGTTCAAGTTAGTCTTGGTCTTCCTCTTTTACCTTGTATTTTCCCCTCCAGGATTACTTTTAGTAGGCTATTGTTTCTTTTAACATGGCCCAAAATTAGCATTTCCCTTGTTTGAATTGTGCTTAGTAGTTCTCTTTTATTTGTATTGTTTTAAGACTTCAACATTTGTTTTCTTTTCCTTCCATCCAATTCGACCTATTCTTCTATATATCCACATTTCAAAGGTTTCAATTCTCTGTTCTGTTTTTTTGTCCATTGTCCATGTTTTGGCAACATATAGGAATATTGAGAAGATGTAACATTTTGCTATTCTTAGTTTTAGCCCTGGTTTTATTTGTTTTGATGATGGTATGTTCTTCAGGACATTAAAATTACTTTTTGTCATTCCTATTTTTTTTTATTTTTAAATTGTACATTTTCCATCACTGGTTATAGTATGTCCAAGGTAGTTGTAGTTCTGAACTGTCTCCAGGTCTATTCCTTCTATTTTGATATCCACTTGTGGGTTTTGAGTATTTTATTTTTTATGATCATAGTTTTAGTCTTTTTGATATTCATATCTAGTCCATATTTTTTGCTTGTCATGTTTATTTCATTAAGTAATTGTTGTAGATCTTTAGGATTTTCTGCTAGTAGTATAGTATCGTGGGTGTCCGGTTAGCGCAATCGATAGGCGGTTGGCTTACCACGGCAACAGCCGGGGTTCGTACCCTGGCGAGGACACCTGGGTTTTACTAATTCCCTAAAAATTAGTGGGAGCCGCGATAGCTCAGTGGTTAGTGAACTGGACTACTACGGACAAGGGGTAGGGTTTGATCCCAACCGACGGCTCCGGGTTCACCCAGCCTTAAATGGGTACCGGATTTTTTCTGGGAAAGTAAAGCAGCACGGGCGTAATACTGGCCACATTACCCCAAAAATCATGTGCTGAAGGCCTGTAAAATATAGGGTCACTAACACCATATTTCCCTATACGCCACTTGGCGTGACGGGGGGTACTTTACTTTTTTTTAGTATAGTATCGTCAGCATATCTTAGGTTATTGATTATCTTCCCATTAATGTTTAGGCCTGGCATCTCTATGATGTTTTTAAAAATATTCTCAGTGTATGGATTGAACAAGCTTGGTGATAGGATGCATCCCTGTCTTACTCCTCTTTTTATATCAATGGGTGTAGAGTTTTATTTGTTATATCTTATTATTGCTGTTTGCTCCCAGTATAGATTACATATTATTTGTATGGCCATGTCATCTAGATGTATATCTTTTAGGCATTCTATAAGTTGTTTGTGGTGTACTCTATCAAAAGCTTTGGTGTAGTCTATGTAGCAGGCATATATTGGTTTGTTTACTTCTGTGTACTTTTCGATTAATGTCCTCATGCAGAATATGGCTTCTTTTGTCCCGCTATTTTTCCTAAATCCAAATTGTTGCTCGTCTAATTCAGTATTTATTTTATTCTGAATTCTTCCTTGTATAACTTTCAGCAAGATTTTTGTAACATGGCTCAATCCATTATAATGGTTTTTAATGTCCAGTTAAAATGGTTTTAAATGTCCAGTTATAATGACTTTAAATGCCCAGTTATAATGGCTTTAAATGCCCAGTTATAATGACTTTAAATGCCCAGTTATAATGACTTTAAATGCCCAGTTATTATGGTTTTATATGTCTAGTTATAATGGCTTTAAATGCCAAGTTTTAATGGTTTTAAATTATCAATTATAATAGTTTTAAATGCCCAGTTATAATGACTTTAAATGCCCAGTTATAATGACTTTAAATGCCCAGTTATAATGACTTTAAATGCCCAGTTATAATGGTTTTAAATGCCAACAATTTTTCTGAGACCAATGTGAACTGGTAAGAAGCTCGAAATTGAACCAGTCATCGAATACATAAAGAAACAACAGATAAAATGTTTCGATCACATAACAAAACAAAAAGAACTAACAATGACTCAAAGAGCCATAAACAAACGCTACGAAAACGCCAGAATAAGTGGAATACCGAGAAAGAGATGGATAAAGGGAATACTAGAGTCACTAGGAGGGATAACACCAGAAGAGGCCAACAGAAGAACAAAGAATGGCATATTGCATCTCTCCTCAACGCCAACGGCATAGGAGGAAAGATAGAAGAAGAAGCAGACGTAAAGTATCAACGTATTAACTGTCCGTACCTAATGCTATAACATTTGTCATGATCAGAAGCAGAAAGCGGAAGTTTTTGATTTTGTTGGGTTCAGTGTGTCTAATTGACTGCCTGTGTATTCTGTGCTGCTGCATAATCTCAGCAATACTGTCTACGATGAAGATGTGAATTAAGATCGGATATGAAAACATGGGAGTTTAATTTTAAATAGAAAATATTGTCTGGTACGCTAATTGTCATTGACTCCATCCGTGACCAAACTCTGTGGTGTGATAACGTGTCAAATGTCTTGTATGGGTTAAAATGTAGACGAAGAACAGAAAAGAACATCGATCGGATCGAAACTAATCTTTTGACCATAGTAGTACAATAACCACTGTTCTCCGTTGTCCCCAGACTTACTGGAAGCAACTACTTTGTGTTCTAGCCGAAAGAAATATATCTTCTTCTTCTCCTTTCCTTCCTCATCTGCCTTTCAGCGTCGAAGGGAGATATAATTTGTGGTCTTTTGCTCTTCTGTTCGCTTCTGCTGCTGTCATGTTTTCTAGTGCTTCTAATATTCCATCGATCCATCTTTTTGGTGGTCGACCCTTGGGTCTTGTATTCACACAACGTTTGCTGAAGGCTCGTTGTGTTGTGTTTTGATTTTTCTGCCTTGTCACGTGGTCAAACCATTTTTATCTGTTGTTTCTCCATATATTCTATGGCAGGGGCTATTCCTAGCTTTTTTCTCAGTTCTTCATTTCTGATATTATCTCTCAGACTGTTTCCTGTCATTCGTCTAACACATTTCATCTCTGTAGGGGTTATTTTTCTTATTGTTCATGCATCTAGAGTCCAGGTCTGGCATTGGTAGCACAACGTTGGGATGAAGATAAAGAAATATATGGAATGTGTAAATAAAAAAATAACAAAAACGTTTACACATGTTATTGTTTTACAAATAACAGATATGTCAGGAGATCCTAAACAACAATCAACATTTTTCGGGCATATTATGAGAAGAAGAAAGTTGGAATATTTGGTTGCAACTGGAAAAAATATAGGGAACGAGAGATCGCGAACGATAGAGAGAGAAAATACTGGATAGCTTGGTGTCATGGCATAGAAAACAGTCAACAATAGAACTGATACGATGCAATGTAGATAGAAGTTTGTGGAAGGACATGATCGGATACGCCAACCGGTATGGCACAAGATGCTGATGATATGTTTGTAAAGCTGTAATATACAAAGCTTGTTTTTTCCCCTCTGAAGCTGCACCAGCGTCTCCACACCTCCACAAGAATTTATATTTACATCTATTTTAATCATAGACCCATTAAATAAAACAGGTGAGCAAATATTATACTCAAGAATTTAATAGGAAAACATTTAAATAGCGACATCTTTAGAGCGTTATACTAGACTGTACTAAAGAAATTGTTAGATTGGAAATTTAGAATAATGCTACTTGGGCACAATAATTACATCAGATGGGAGATGCACCACAGAAATAAAAAGCAGAATAGCTCAGGCCAAAATAGCATTTAAGAAAATGAAAAATATCTTATGCAACAAATCTATGTCAATAAAAATGAGAAAGAGAGTTCATCAGTGCTATATAGAACCTATTCTGACCTATGGAAGCGAATCATGGACAGTAGACAAACAAATGAAAAGACGGTTAGAGGCCACAGAGATGGGATTTCTCAGAAGAATGTTGAAAGTTCCCTGGACAGATAAAAAGACCAATGAGGAAGTTCTCAAAGAGGCCAACACAAAAAGGGAGCTCTTAAAAAAACATCAGAAAGAAGCAATCAACATTTTTTGGGCACATCATGAGAAGAGGAAAGTTGGAATACTTGGTTACAACTGGCAAAATAAAAGGAAAGAGAGATCGCGTACGACAAAGAGAGAAAATACTGGATAGCTTGGTGTCATGGCATGGAAAACAGTCAACAACAAAACTGATACGATGCACTGTAGATAGAAGATTGTGGAGGGACATGATCGCCTACGCCAACCGGCAGGGTACATGATGATGATGATGATGATGAGAATAATGCATTTATGTATGACCAACCATGGTTGTTCTCGAGGCAAGACGCCAGCCTCGAGACAGGTAGGTTGTGGGTTCAAAAACTGGTTACACCGGTTGTGATTTTCATTTATGATTTCTCTCTGCGGCAAACACTCCTGGTCTCAGCAGCGAGGCCCTGCTTGAAATATAAATTAATCATCGACGGAATAAAATATGAATACCTCCGAAGTCGGAGTTCTCTGCCTGTGCCGCGAGGGACCCCTGTGTACACTGAGGCCAGGGGAAAACGGATTAACACGCAAAATTCAGTTCCTATTCTCTAGGGAGTTCGTCAGAGATAAAAGATGGCGAACAAAAAAAAATATATTTATAAATAAAATTTGACAAACGCAGCCCAACAAATTCAACCAAAAGTGCACAGTCATAAATAGAAAGCACACATCGCTTGTACTCCATTATCATATTAATTAAATTGGACCCCAAAAAAAATAATAAAATTAAAAACCCGAATTTCTTCCCTTATCGTCTTTCTCTCATACGCCACACTCAATTTATAAAACGCTAAGTCTAATCACATTATTTAAAGAGCATTAACATTACTTTAGCTTCACCACCTGCTGATAGATGTTATTTTATTCATTATTTTAGCTCATTGTCTTCGTGTGTTGTTTATTACTTCTAGTCGGAACTCAGCATGCGAAGGATAAAAACACAGTAGCCACATCATTTTGACTATCATTATAGTTTGTAAATGGGAAGATGTCTGTTGTAGATATAATTTTTTTCTAAATAGGGGAATCTGATAATAAAATATAGCCTATCATATCTCACGGGAAACAAAGAGTAATTTGTGAAAGTTACAATGAAAACATTCAGGTCAGTTAAAGATAAGAGGTAAGTAGAAATTGAAGATATATTATACGCGTTTGTATGAATCACTGAGAAGAAAATAATATATTTATGTAAAATTAGCTTCGAGAAATAACTTTAGAGTTGTGTTGCAATACACAACCAAGCATGGGTATCTTTCGACATTCTTTTGACTAGACTCAACTAACTCTCTAACGTATATTTATATTTCTGGTTTTAATCCACATTTGTATTACTACTACATCCGAAAGGTATATTCTTAGGCTTCTTCTTACCGTTCTCATATGCCTTTCAGCGTCGAGGGGAGATATAATCTGCGGTCTTTTGCTCTTATGTTCGCCTCCGCGGCTGTTATATTTCCTAGTGTTTCTAATATTTCGTCCATACATATTTTTAGTGTTCGCCCCTTGTGTCTGATGTTCTCGAAACGTTTCTTGAAGGCTCGTTTTGTTGCGTTTTGAACTTTTTGTCTTATCACGTGCCCATATCGTTTTATTTGTTGTTTCTTTATATATTCTATGGCGGGGATTATTTTTTTATATTTTTTTCTCACTTTTTCATTTCTGATTTAATCTCTTAGGCTGTTTCCTGTCATTCGTCTGACACACTTCAACTCAGTAGAGGTTATTGTTCTTATTATTCTTGCACCTATGGTCCTGCACTGAAATTAGTAGCACAAACGGTGGAATTAAGATTGTATTGTTGAGTGCCCGTTTTGCCTCTAGAAATGTGTCCTTGTTGGACAATAGTGGTGATAGCTGTCCGATAATTTGACAAGCGTTCTTACTTCTTGAGTCTATTTCTGCTGTTTGTGAATTGTCGTGTGTCACTAGACTTCCTAGGTATTTAAATTCCTCTACTTGTTTTAGTTGTCTGCTGTCTATAGCTATGTTGATGTTCTGTTTCTGTTTTGCTATATTCATGACATCTGTTTTTTTTTTTATGTTGATTTTAATATTGTATTTTGTGATTGTGCTGTTGAATCTGTTTAAGTGTTCTTGTAGGACTTCTATTTTTCCATGTATTAGTGCCTGATCGTTGATAAATAGAAGCTCGTTGATCTCTGTCACTGATGGGTTGGCTAACTTACATATATAGTCTATGTAGGTATTAAACAATAGGAGGGTAGAACGCAAGACAGTCTTACTCCTGATCTAACTTGGAAGTGATCCGTGTAACCTGGTGCTATTCTGATTGTACAACTGCCGTTGATGGAGAAACTTTTTAATTAGGTTGGTTAAATGTTGACTTACTCCGTATGTTGTTAGTATCTCCCATAGATGTTCTCTGTTTACTCGGTCAGAGATTTATTACTCAGTTCATAACACGGTCACGTAAATATCGAATAGCGCTTTGATCAACTGTTTGTCGACACTCGCGAAGTCAAAGGCCATATTTACGAAACTGTTGACTCTAATTATATCATTCGACATCATCATCCTCATCATCAAGTACCGATCCTGCTGGCGTAGGTGGTCATGTCTCCCCACAATTTTCGATCTCGACAGTTATTTATAATTTCTGTTGTTGACTTTCTGCCAATCCATTCTCTTACGCTGTCTGGTATCTTTTCTCTGTTAGTAATTCTTGTTTTTATTTTCATCAACCTAGAGTCTGGTCAATTCGGATTGAGTTCCTCCTTCATACTGACACTATCAAGTTGTTAATATAAATGGTCTCTTTACACGGTCCTACTCTTCCAATGGCCTTCATCTTGGCCATCCTGTGTTTGTAAATTGTTGTCTTGGCTTTAGAGATGTGAGGAGGAACCTCAATTCATGACTGATGTCGGAGTAAAAATGATGAATACGGAAAACATGCAAATGGAAAGGCCGGTGCTTAACTTATCGACCCTAAAGTCTGTTTGGAAAAGGGATCCTTACTCCATTGTCACGTCGTACTTAACACTGTGCTCATCTTTAATATTGCTATTTTTTTGGGTCAATTTTCGTTTATTAGTCATACTATTTCTTTTGACATTCTCATGTTTTCGAAACACTTCTTTCAGACACACTTTCTCAAATTCTCTTCACTATTTTCTCTTTCTATTTATTATACTGGTATGCTGGTGATACTGTACTACTAGCAGAAAATCCTTAAGATCTACGACAATTACTTAATGAAATAAACATGACAATAAAAAATATGGTTTAGATATGAATATCAAAAATACTAAAACTATGATAATAAGCACTGAAAATACTCAAAACCTACAAGTAGATATCAAAATTGAAGGAATAGACCTGGAGACAGTTCAGAAATACAACTACCTTGGACATACTATAACCAGTGATGGAAAATGTAAAACTGAAATAAACAAAAGAATAGGAATGGCAAAAAGTAATTTTAATCCCATGAAAAAAATACTAACGTCAAAACCAATAATATCAGGGCTAAAACTAAGAATCATCGTCATTATCAAGTACCAGGGCTGCTGGCGTAGGTGATCATATATCTCCACAACTTACCATCTCGACGGTTATTTATCATTTCTGTTGTTTACCTTCTCCAAGCCATTCTCTTAAGCTATCTTGTATCTTTTCTATTTGCTTCTTTCTATCTCTTCATCCCTCAATTTTCCCAGTTTTTACAATATATTCCAGCTGTTCTCTTCTCATTACACATAAAAAATAAAATGATAATTGTTTCTTCCTAATATTGGAAATTAGCTCTCCTTTTGCTTTGGCTTCTTCCAGAACGTTTTCATTACTCTTCTTAGCTGTCCATGGTATGCTCAACATTCTTCTGTAAAACCACATTTCTACAGACTCCAGTGATTTTCTTGTCTGGCGAGGGGAAAACGGATTAACACGCAAAATTCAGTTCCTATTCTCTAAGGACTTCGTCAGAGATAAAAGATGGCGAACGAAAAAAAAAATTCATTTATAAATAAAATTTGATAAACGCAGCCCAACAAATTCAACCAAAATATGCACAGTCATAAATAGAAAATACAAATCGCTTGTACTCCATTATCATATTAATCAAATTGGATCCCCAAAAAATAATAAAATTAAAAATACGACTTTCTTCCCTTATCGTCTTTCTCTCGTACGCCATACTCAATTTATAAAACGCTAAGTCTAATCACATTATTTAAAGAGCATTAACATTACTTTAGCTTCACCACCTGCTGATAGATGTTATTTTATTTTATTTCATTGTGGTCATGTGTTATTGTTGACCTTCTGCCAAGCCATTCTCTTAAGCTATCTTGTATCTTTTCTATTTGCTTCTTTCTATCTCTTCGTCCCTTAATTTTCCCAGTTTTTACAATATATTCTAGTTGTTCTCTTCTCATTACGTGGCCAAAAAATGATGATTGTTTCTTCCTAATATTGGAAATTAGCTCTCTTTTTGCTTTGGCCTCTTTCAGAGCATCCTCATTACTCTTCATAGCTTTCCATGGTATTCTCAGCATTCTTCTGTAAAACCACATTTCTACAGACTCCAGTGATTTTCTTGTCTGTTGTCTTATTGTCCATGATAAACATCCATATGTTAAGACTGGCTCTACATAACATTTAAGAACTATTTTTCTTGTTTTTATTGTCACAAATGGATTGCACAGTAACTTCATCATTCTTTTTAAAACTGCTCTTGGCTGATTATCCTGCATCTTACCTCTGTTGTGCATCTTCCGTCTGAGGTTAACAAAGTTCCCAAATATTTAAATTCATTTACCTGTTTTAATATTTTCCCACTTGTCTTTTTTGTGCACTGAGGTGATGTCTTTTTCTTTGTTGTTACCATTACTTCTGTCTATTTGCTATTAAGGCCGAGTCCTTTATTTTTGCTATCTTCCACTATAATGTCTAACATTTCTTGTAACTCTTTTTTTACTCTTAGCGATTAAGACTGTATCATCAGCATACATTAGATTATTTATACTATGACCTTCAATTGTTATTCTAGACATGCCCCTTATGGATCTTAAAATAATATCACTATACATATTAAACAAATCTGGTGACAGCACACAACCTTGCCTAACAACCTGTTTCATTTGTTGAAACATTCTCAATTGATTTTCAGTTCTTATGGCCGCTGTTTATTGCCAGTACATGTTCTTTATTATTCTTAGATCATTGCTGTCTATGTTTATGTGTTCTAAAATTTTGGTTATTTCTTGGTGCTTTACTTTGTCAAACGCTTTGGTATGTTTTATGGACATAGATATAGATCTATTTTCATCTCCATGGCTCTTTCTACTAAAGACCTTATGATGTATATGGCATTGCTCTATGTCAAAACCAAGAATAGCAAAATGTTATATCTTCTTAATATTCTATATGGCACAGAAACATGGACATTAGACGAGAAAAGAGAACAAAAAATTGAAGCCTTTGAAATGTGGATATATATAAGAATGGTTAGAATTGGATGGAAAAAAAAAGAAAACATACGATGAAGTCTTAAAACAACTAAAAATGAAAAGATAACTACTAAATACAATTGAAACAAGTCAAATGCGCTTTTGGGCCATGTTGAAAGACACGGCAGCCTACTAAAAGTAATCTTGGAAGGGAAAATACAAGGTTGAAGAGGTATAAGCAGACCAAGACTAACATGGACGAGTAACATCAAAAGATGGACAAGTCAGCCTTTGACAATCTTCACCATCAAAGCAAGAGACAGAGGAGAATGGCTCTCCATGGTAGCCGATCTTCGTTGCGGAGATGGCACTCAATGATGATGATGATGATTTATTATACTATCTTTTCCCATTTTTATGTTACATTTTGCTTTCTTTAATTTACCCTTTCTTTTCTGTTTTACCCAGGGGTGGAGTAACCATTAAGCAAAAAAGGCGCGAACTTAGAGCAGTAAGGGAAGGCGCGCCACAAAGTGGTCCCCATATTAAATTTTTTTTAAACTGTATGCAGATATATACAGTAATAACAAGAGCGCACACTTAGTGTGTTCTTGCTATTAATCTAGACCTCTGCCAAGGTTCATGAAATAAAAGGATAAAATATGTGACCACATAAATAAAAGTAGGGAACAGTTTGTATGCAATCTGTGAAATGTATGTACTTTCTGTACAACGTCGGTGGGGAAAAAAAAAAACGCACAAAAACATAAACCTATTTGGTGGAAATAAAAATAATAAGAATAGTAATGATAGAGGTTAATGATTATCAATAATCTTTGGAGTATAATCAAAACAGAATCTGATAACTGTTCCACGTCCACGAAGGACCACGTAACTGGTCATCATCAAAATATTTTAGAAATAAAATGTGTTGTATATGTTCATTGTGAGGCTCATTCATTAAGGCTGGTAGGCCGAAGTGCTATTGACTCCTGTCAAGAGACAGTTCATTTCTCCTCTTCAGTGCTGTTGACTGCTGTCAAGAAACAGTTCATTTCTCCTCTATAGTACTGGTGACAGCTGTCAAAAGACAGTTCATTTCTTCTCTACAGTACTGTTAACTGCTGTCAAAAGACAGTTCATTTCTTCTCTACAGCGCCGTTGACTGCTATCAAGAGACGATTCATGTCTTCTCTACATCGCCGTTGACTGCTGTCAAGAGACGGTTCATTTCTTCTCTACATCGCCGTTGACATCTGTCATGAGACAGTTCATTTCTTATCTACAGTGCTGTTGACATCTGTCATGAGACAGTTCATTTCTTATCTACAGTGCTGTTGACATCTGTCAAGAGACGGTTCATTTCTTCTCTACAGTGCCGTTGACTACTGTCAAGAGACAGTTCATTTCTTAATTACAGAGCTGTTGACATCTGTCATGAGACAGTTCATTTCTACTCTTATCATCATCAAGTACCAAGCCTGCTGGCGTAAGTGATCATGTCTCTCCACAACTTTCGATCTCGACAGTTATTTATCATATCTATTTTTGACCTTCTGCCAAGCCATTGTCTTAAGCTGTCTGGTATCTTTTCTCTTTGCTTCCCTCTATCTCTTCGCCCCTCAATTTTCCTAGTTGCCGCAGTATATTCCAGCTGTTCACTTCTCATTACATGGCCAAAAAATGATGATTGTTTCTTCCTAATATTGAAAATTTCTACTCTACAGTGCTCTTTATTGCTTCCAAGAGACAGCTCATTTCTCCTCTACAGTGCTGTTGACAGCTGTCAAGAGACAGTTCACGTATTCACCTCAGTCTTGCTATTCTAAGCAACCGATGGAACCTTCTTCAAAGGTTGTATTTGTGGAAATAAATGTCTCATAAAATCCCTCTCTGATACCAGATGGGAGGCCCATGATATGTCTGTAGCATGATTTTTTAAATTTTCATTAACAATTTTAGAAGCATTAGAATATATAGGAAAAGACCCGTCAGAAAATGGAGACACTACAACAGAAGTAAATAATATTGCAGATAAGATACAAGAGCTAGAATCCATTTTTATGTTAATTTTTTGAATGAGATTTTGTAGTTTTCACAGAGTAAGGCAAGATCTAAAAAAACAATGAGGATGTGAACTTAAAACATGTGTATATCTGTATGTATCATTAGCTGGCCATCTGTGAACTTAACAACTGGTGTGGATAAGTGTGTATCATTTGCTGAACAACTGTACACTTCACAAGATGAAGTTAAAAGATATGAGGCAGCTACAAAGGAAATACTACCAGATGTTGTTTACACGGCAGCTGCAAAAGAAATGCTACCATATGTTGCTTACAGGGCAGCTGCAAAAGAAATGCTACCATATGTTGCTTACAGATGAGCTTAAAAAAATGCTATCATATGTTGCTTACAGGGCAGCTGCAAAAGAAATGCTACCATATGTTGCTTACAGATGAGCTTAAAAAAATGATACCAGATGTTGCTTACAGGGCAGCTGCAAAAGAAATGCTACCAGATGTTGCTTACAGGGCAGCTGCAAAAGAAATGCTACCAGATGTTGCTTACAGGGCAGCTGCAAAAGAAATGCCACCAGATGTTGATTACAGGGCAGCTGCAAAAGAAATGCAACCAGATG
This sequence comes from Megaustenia siamemsis, assembly GCA_032433765.1. Lineage (NCBI taxonomy): Eukaryota > Metazoa > Mollusca > Gastropoda > Stylommatophora > Ariophantidae > Megaustenia > Megaustenia siamemsis. Next base: position 38,938,128 of record JAVIAB010000088.1, on the reverse strand, counting down.
TTGATTACAGGGCAGCTGCAAAAGAAATGATACCAGATGTTGATTACACGGCAGCTGCAAAAGAAAAGCTACCAGATGTTGCTTACAGAGCAGCTACAAAAGAAATGATACCAGATGTTGCTTACAAGGCAGCTGCAAAAGAAATGATACCAGCTGTTGCTTACAGGGCAGCTGCAAAAGAAATGATACCAGATGTTGTTTACAGGGCAGCTGCAAAAGAAATGCTATAGGTCGTTTCAAAATATTTTGAAGGTGTTTAAAATTCCATATCTCTGCAACCAATTGATTGATAATGCTGAAATTTTGCATATGGTCTTGTGATTTTTTGGTCCCAAGAAGTACATTCATTTCCTCACCAACAAACGTATAGTTTTAAATATTCTTTATTTGAAGTATACAAATTTAAGGCATTTTGGTCAAACCATATATTTGGAGGAATTACCGCTTCATATGAGTGAGCACCCACGGACTTGTCATCTTGAACGTAATGCGCGCCAATTTCCCTGTTTTAAGCACTAAAAAACACATAAAACGCGTCATAGTTATAATTTTATATCCGGTGCATCCCATTTCCTGTCGTTTTGTTGTGATTTATGTGCAACGGCGTATCCTAATTATTGGGTAATTTCGTTAAATTTGTGATCTGTTAGTCAATGGGTATAAAAGTAAAGTTCCTTACATTGCAATCAGTGGCAATAAAGGTGTATAAATATTTTTGCATAGAAGCTAAGTGTGGAAAACTATATCGAAGCATCTCAAAGCCAGAAAAGAGAACTATTCACGCATTGGGTATAAGCAAACGCTTTTTCAAACAAGTGCTTAAAGCTAACGGAGTGTCCAGTTCAATCAAGACTAGGACGCTAGGAAGAAAGAAAGTAGTAGATAGTTTTGACAAGGAAGTGATTAGAAGAGCAATTTGTAAAATGTTCGATTCCAAAGAAACTGTGACTTTAAGAAAACTGAAAATTCGACTGAGAGCAGAAAATGACATTGTTGTGTCGAAAACAACATTATGGAGAACTGTTAGAAGCATCGGTTTTACGTTTAGAAAGTACGATAGTGGTAGAAATGTCATCTGCGAGAAGCCGCACTTAGTTTCTATGAGGAGTAAATATTTACGTGAAGTACGGGAAATGCGTAACCAAGGTTATGATATTGTATTTCTAGATGAATCTTGGATAAATTCTCACCACACAAGTGCAAAGGAATGGCAGTTATCAGATGGAAGTATTAAAAGATGTGTACCCACTGGAAAAGGACAGCGTATTATAATGGCACATGCAGGCAGCCGAAAAGAAGGGTTGGTGAAAAATGCAGAACTTATATTCACCTCTAATTATACTGACAACAGGGACTATCACACCGAGATGAATGGCCATATATTTAGAGAGTGGATTGAAAATACTCTTCTTCCAATTCTAGACAGACCATCCTGTCTGGTAATGGATAACGCGTCGTACCACAACGCTGTGGCAGAAGAAGACAAAATTCCTACATCTACCAGTACAAAAGATGTTATAAAGATTTGGCTAAGAAAGGAAGGAATTCCATTTAACGAGGGATTTTTGAAACCTGAATTACTGTCACTTGTTAAGAAATCGCAAAAGACCAAAGTATTCCAAATAGACAAAATCATTCAACAGCATGGTCATACGTGCTTGAGACTGCCCCCTTATCATCCACAATTAAACCCCATTGAACTCGTTTGGGCAAAAATTAAAGGGCAGGTGGCAGCTGAGAATACAAGTTTTAAACTATGCGATATAAAAGGACTGACATATGCTGCTCTATCACAGATTGACAAAGATTTTTGGTGCAAATGTGAAGATCATGTCTTAAAAGAAGAAAATGACTATTGGAAAAAAGATGGACTATCGTTCGTTCAGCCCAGATTAGTAATCAATATGTTAGACTCCTCTGATTCAGAATAAATGAAATAATAATGGACGTTTTTATATGTCCGCATGATCAATCTTTAGCTAAAGTTGATAACGTTTTGAAAATGTAAAGATTCTTGATATGTGTACTGCAGGCATGCAAAGAAACTAAATCACTTTCATATGTCTTGTTTACGTAAAATAATGAAATTCACATGGAAAGACATAAAACGAACAATGTAGCTCTTTACAGTGAAGAGGATCCCGTGCTTACATCGGACTCTTTAGTCACATGCGTACCCATAAACAATAACTTTGCTTGATATGTCATGCTCGTTATCGCTCGCAACGGATAATTAATGTTTTTAAATGTATTCTTTGTTGTATATTGTTTAAATAGTTTTCATTAATGGAACTGTTTATACGCTGATTTGTTTTAGACCGTCTGTAAAGGCTATAACATTGACATTCTCATAGTATTTTAAAGAAAGTAAACAATAGAAAGTAAACAGTTGATAAACGCCTCCAACTTTCAAGTTGTGTAGAGACGCCTATGTCGAGAAGCTGATTTCCATTAATGTACGGCAAATTATTTTCTCCAGGAGCAAAAAGATCCGTAAATTCACTGAGATCAAAGAAAAGTGCTGCTTCATGATGAAGCATACTTCCTACATCATTAAATTTTGTGAAATCGGTGGGACCTTGGAAAAACAAGGCCAGATGCAAAAAATCAAGTTTGTAAGTGCAGGGAAAGAGGAGATATTTCATGTTAATCGTGAACATTTAGATTTGAAACGACCAATACCATATGTTGCTTACAGGGCAGCTACAAAAAAAAAGCTACCAGATATTGATTAGAAGGGCGCTACAAAAGTAATGCTACAAGATGTTGATTAGAAGGGAGCTACAAAAGAAATGCTACCATATGTTGTTTACAAGGCAGCTACAAAAGAAAAGCTACCAGATATTGATTAGAAGGGAGCTACACAAGTAATGCTACCAGATGTTGATTAGAAGGGAGCTACAAAAGAAATGCTACCAGATGTTGTTTACAAGGCAGCTACAAAAGAAAAGCTACCAGATATTGATTAGAAGGGAGCTACAAAAGAAATGCTATCAGATGTTGATTAGAAGGCAGCTATAAATAAATGCTACCAGATGATATTTACAAGGCAGCTACAAAAGAAATGCTACCAGATGTTGATTACAAAGTAAAGTAAAGGTAAAGTACTTCCGTCACGCCAAGTGGCGTGTAGGGAATATGTTGTTAGTGACCATAAATTTCATAGACCCTCGGCACATGATTTTTGGGGTAATGTGGTCGGTATTACGCCCTTGCTGCTTTACTTTCCCAGAAAAAATCCGGTACCCATTAAAGGCTGGGTGAACCCGGAAGACGTCGGTTGGAATCGAACCATATCTCTTATCCTTTGTAGTCCAGTTCACTAACCACTGAGCTATCGCGGCTTCCTATGTTGAATACAAGGCAGCTGCAAAAGAAATGATACCAGATGTTCAGTACAAATAATAAAATAGTTCCTATTTTTTAGAAGTCTTTTATTATGACAATTCTTTCCCTCTGTAATGAAGTAATTTGTCCTTCTTTAAGCCTTTTTATGATAGATCATTTCCCTCTTTAATGAATTAATTTGCCCGTCTTTATTTTTTTTTATGATAATCATTTCCCTCTTTAATGAAGTAATTTGCCCTTCTTTGAGCCTTCTATTATGAGAATCCTTTCTCAAGAAGATGAAATCATCAATAATAAAATATTGAGGAATGCATAACGCAAGATGTGATCAAAAAGTGAACATTATTTTCACATTATATCATACCAGATGCCGTCTTTAAGTGAAGTAATAGCGGTAATAGTTACCAAATGAATTTATCACTACATCGTCTTCTCGTGTTATGATGTTATCTAGTACAGCTAGCAAAACAAGATAAAGTTTATGTAGCTAGGCTCGTTCAGTGAAATACTGAGAAAGGAATATAAGCATGTATGATCTAGCACTGTTGTTGTCTTGTAGGAATTGGCGGATATTCAGCGGAGGCAACCAGGGCCAGGATTGCTGTAATACTTTATCATAATACAACACACAATTACATTCCAACTCAATGGCTTCAAAGTCATTGTACAAGCAGCCAGTAATGCAAGTCTGCCGTGATATAGCTCAAGAAATTCAAGCCGCTACAAATATTTAGGCTCCAATGACTATGGAGATTTGACCTACAGCAACAGTACAACAATATCTATCAGCAGCTTGCAGTATGGTTGGTAGTGGTTGGTTGGTTAGTTGGTTGGTTGGTTGGTAGTGGTTGGTTGGTAGTGGTTGGTTGGTTAGTTGGTTGGTTGGTTAGTTGGTTGGTTGGTTAGTTGGTTGGTTGGTTGGTAGTGGTTGGTTGGTTAGTTGGTTGGTTGGTTGGTTGGTTGGTTGGTTAGTTGGTTGGTTGGTAGTGGTTGGTTGGTAGTGGTTGGTTGGTTAGTTGGTTGGTTGGTAGTGGTTGGTTGGTTAGTTGGTTGGTTGGTTAGTTGGTTGGTAGTGGTTAGTTAGTTAGTTGGTTGGTTGGTTGGTTAGTTGGTTGGTTGGTTAGTTGGTTGGTTGGTAGTGGTTGGTTGGTAGTGGTTGGTTGGTTAGTTGGTTGGTTGGTAGTGGTTGGTTGGTTGGTAGTGGTTGGTTGGTAGTGGTTGGTTGGTTGGTTGGTTGGTAGTGGTTGGTTGGTTAGTTGGTTGGTTGGTTGCGTTCGCCCGATGACTAAAGTGTTCTAGAGTATCGTGGTAGACTAGAATATTCCTCTTCATCATCCGCCCTTAAAATGACGTAGTAGACGTGTCTGCGTTGTGTTGTGGTTTGCAGTCCAACTGTTATATTTGCGCCTTTCGGTCCAACACATCCGACTTCAGCACGACATTTTTGAGTACCGGGTTGTCTTCCCTCTTCGATCCCTGCACGCTTGGATAGACTAGACAGGTTAGTCTGTTACTGGATGCACCACGAAGAGGTAGAGCAGGGTCTGGATGGTTATGGTGCACCGATCCTGGCGAAAGCCATCAGCTGTGGGCCGCTGACAACTTCCAGCTCTGGTACTGGGAGGAGCGCTATCGCCAATGTGTCTCTAAGAAACAGTTGTGCTTGCAGTATGAGAACTAGGCAAGCTGTTTCAGCGATTCGCCTTCCTCATGGCCATGACAAAAGTGGCTCACTAAAAGTTGTCCATTTCTCCAACTTGTATCGCAACATAATCAAAAAATATAGGCGGAAGGAGAAATATTTAAATAATTGTTCTTTAAATCAATTGGTTGAGTCTTAAAATAAACACAATTATTAGAGATGTTAACAGCGAACGTTTTATATTATAACAACCTACTTCAAGGTGAGACACTATCTGTTTCATGTCAGACACTCTAGACTAGATTTGACTCCAAGTGCCATCCGATCATTATATAAGACCGATCCTGGGATCCAATGAGTCGGAATCGGCGATGAGAAGTACCCTGCTCAGATAGGACAACCCAAAGTGTTAAACTGGTTGCTCTTCCTTTATTGCATTGTGGTGTGAATTAACATTTGCTCGACCCGCAGTTGGAATTATCGAACGATTAACTAACTAGATAATTAACTAACTTACTAGTTAACCAGTTAGCTTACTAACTAGTTAAATACCTACTAAGTAACTAACTGAATACTTACTAGCTAGCTAACCAATGTATTACTAATTAACTACCTACTAAATAATCGACTAACTCACTGACAGTAAGTAAAAAAAAAAAGTAGAGCCCCCGTCACACCAAGTAGCGTATGGGAATATGGTGTTAGTGACCATAATTTTTACAGACCTTCGGCACATGATTTTTGGAGTAATGTGGTTGGTAGTACGCCCGTGCCGCTTTACTTTCCCTGAAAAAATCCGGTACCCATTTAAGGCTGGGTGAACCCGGAAGCCGTCGATCAGGATCGAACCCGACCTCTTGTCCTTTGTAGTTCACTTCACTAACCAGCGAGCTATCGCAGCTCCCAAGTGACTGGCAGACTAACTAATTAAATGTCTCTATTCTTCTCTCTCTTCCCGTACGTCAGTCTACCTACCTACTTACCTACCTATCTCTTTGTCTTTCTATTTGTCTCTGTCTAAAAAAAAAAACTACCCTAACGGACATCAATAAGGTACTGAGTATACTAAAATACAAATATAAGACACAGCCAACTATATACATGTAAGGCCCGCGGTCAGAAAATTAAATCGGAAAACACCCTAAATAACATGACGTTTTCAACTATCGAAATTATTGGCAGCTAACGTCACTCTACCCACAATCGTCACTGCTCGCAAAGTTGAAAACATGACGCCAGTTGTTGTGTTGTTCCATGTTATCCTCTGCCTACTAGCCGTCTATATATTGGCAGTGTATAAAATATAAGTAAAAAAAAGGAAAGTACCCCCGTCACGCCAAGTGGCGTATAGGGAATATGATGTTAGTGACCATACATTTTACAGACCTTCGGCACATGATTTTTGGGGTAATGTGGTCGGTATTACGCCCGCGCCGCTTTAATTTCCCAGAAAAAAATCAGGTACCCATTAAAGGCTGGGTGAACCGGAAGCCGTCAGTTGGGATCGAATCCTACCTCTTGTCCTTTGTAGTCCAGTTCACTAACCACTGAGCTATCGCGGCTCCCTATTTATATATTTATATATATATATTTATATATATATATATATATATATATATATATATATATATATATATATATATATATATATATATATATATATATACGGCTGACCTCATTCTATCCGCAACCACCCCTCCTCACAAATGTGAAAATGTCACGCTAGCTGGTCTTTTTCCAGGAATTCACTTTCAGTCCGCACGCCTAAGTAAATCCATAATTGTATGTGAAACACCTTAAATTCTGTAAAATCAAAGTTGTTTATCACTGATACTGTAGTTGGTTTGCGTCTTACCAGAAATTAAAATTAAAGAAAAGAAAAACAAACAAAAAAACGAATTCGGCAACACCAATACATATGACACGCCTGTGCGCTGCCGGGGCCCGAAAGGGGAGTAAAGAATAGCGGCGCTGTACCCTACCAGGCCTGTCGTAAGAGGCGAGAAAGGAGGGTTAGGCATGGGACTGGCTATCCCTTACTCTTGGTACTCTTACTGTTCGTACCCTTAACGAACAGGGAAAAGCGGCACAAGTGGCAGCAGAAATGACTAACTACAAGATAGATATTCTGGGAATGTGTGAAACAAGATGGCTGGGAGCGGAGAGAATAAAATTGAATACAGGGGAGATGATTTTATCATCAGGACACCAGGAACCAGGAGCAAAACATAGCGAAGGGGTAGCTATAATGCTATCAAAGAATGCACAGAAGACACTAATAGAATGGGAGGCAGTGGGACCAAGACTGGTGAGAGCAACATTTAAAACAACCAAAAACCAACGATAAGGATGACTTAGTTAAAGATGATTTTTATAAACAGCTACAATGCCAGATGGATGCAAAGACGAGCCAAGGATATTATAATCTTGATGGGACACATGAATGCTAAGGTAGGATCGGACAACAGGGGCTTTGAAGAGATTATGGGAAAACGTGGACTTGGAGATATAAACGAGAATGGAGAGATATTTGTGAATTTATGCGCCCTTAATCAAATGAGCCTAGGAGGAACAATATTCCAACATAAAAGAATACACAAAGCTACATGGGTGTCACCAGATCATAGAACGGAAAATCAAATTGATCACATATGTATTAATAATAAATTTAAGTCATCCTTACAGGATGTAAAAGTATATAGAGGGGCAGATGTAGATTCTGACCATCATATTCTGTTAGCCAAACTGAAAATTAAATTAAAAAGGTATACTACAACGGATAAGGGTAGAAAGTATTTCAATGGTGGGTTTCTTAAAGAACAAGGAATTAAAGATAAATTCGCAGTCACAATATCAAACAAATACCAAGTCCTCCAACAACTAGAAAATACAATAAATATTGAAAGTCCTTGGAAACAGGTAAAAAATATATGGAAAGAGACATGCGAAGAAACACTGGGGAAAAGAGAACGCCAAAATAAGGCATGGATGACAGCAGTGACCCTGGATAAAATTAAAGAAAGAAAGAACAAGAAAGCAGACATAAATAAAAGCAAAACAAGAAGTAATAAAGCCAAGACACAGGAAGCTTACACGGAGGTGAACAAAGAAGTGAGAAGATGCATTAAAAGGGATAAGAGGAAATATATAGATGAACTAGCTAAAGAGGCAGAAGAAGCAGCAAATAAAGGGAATATGAAAGAACTGTACAACAGCACAAAGAAGTTAGGTGGAAAATACAAACAGATCAACGCCTTTATCAAAGATAAGAAAGGAAATCTGCTTAATAATATAAGGGCACAAATGGAGAGATGGAAAGAGCGCTTTGAAGAACTTTTGAACAGACCCGGCTCAAATAATCCTCCAGATATACTACCAGCAGAAGAAGAGTTACACGTTAACTAGGGAAAACCAAGCAAAGAAGAAATAATGAAAGCCATCAAACTATTAAAAGATGGTAAAGCCACAGGACCAGATGAAATTCCTTCGGAAGCCATCAAAGCAGATATTAACACCTCTACCAAGATGTTACATGATCTATTGGATAAAATTTGGGAGAGGGAAGAAATACCTAAAGACTGGAGAGAAGGTTATATGATCAAACTACCAAAGAAAGGAAGTTTATAGGAGTGTACAAATTATAGGGGAATTATGCTACTATCAGTGCCAGGAAAAAATATTAGACATAATCATTCTGGAGAGACTAAAAGAGGCTATAGAGAAACACTTGAGAGATAAACAAGCAGGTTTTAGGAAGAACAGATCATATGCTGATCAAATAACTACTCTACGTATAATAGTTGAACAAAGTTTAGAACTAAAATCCCCACTTTATATTGGATTCATAGATTACGAAAAGGCATTTGATAGTTTAGACAGAAGAATGCTTTGGAAGTTGCTGAGTCATTACGGAATCCCCATAAAGTTTATTAACCTGATAAAAACAATGTATGAAGGAACGAAATGTAGTGTGGTGCATGAAGGTCAGCTTACAGAAGCATTTGAAATAAGAACAGGAGTAAGGCAAGGATGCCTTCTGTCTCCATTTCTCTTTCTACTGGCCATGGATTGGATTATGAAAATAACTCAAAACAACAGAAATGGGATCCAGTGGTCACTGACCAAACAACTTGATGATTTAGACTTTGCTGATGACATAGCTCTCCTATCACACATCAGATATCAACAGATGCAGGATAAAATGAGTATATTAGATGACAGATCACAACAGCTAGGACTAAAGATTAATAGAGATAAGACCAACATTATGAGAATTAATGCAGTTGGCAATAACCAAATAAAACTAGGAGAAATACCTCTACTAGACGTACAATCTTACATATATCTGGGCAGTAATATAGATAAAGAGGGAGGAACAGAAAATGATACCAAAATATGGATATCAAAAGCAAGAAGAGCTTTCATTGCACTGGGAAACATATGGAAATCCAAAGAAATTAGACTAAATACAAAAATAAAAATTTTCAACTCAAATGTTAAGTCGGTCCTATTATATGGCTGCGAAACATGGAGAATAACAAAATTGACAATCACGAGGGTACAAACGTTCATTAATGGATGCTTACGCAGAATAAAGGGATGGAAATTGCAGGACAAAGTCACTAACGTGGAATTATGGAAATGTACAGGTCAAATACCAGTGGATAAAGAGATACAGCGAAGACGGTGGCGATGGATAGGACACACACTACGGAAGCCAACTGAGAGTATTACACAACAGGCCCTTTTTTGGAATCCCCAGGGGAAAAGACAAAGAGGAAGACCAAGAAATTCTTGGGGAAGACAGATCGAAGCAGAGATGAAGATGATTGGGAAGACTTCGAATGATCTTAAAAGAATTGCAAAAAAAAAAAACAGAACGACTTGGAAAGTGTTTGTTGAAGACCTATGCTCCACTGGGAGCTGAAAGGTAGAATAAAGAAGAATATATATGACAGCGTTAAATCAGAATGAAGTTAAAGAAACGTATACTGTACAAGTAAAGAACACATATCAGAAGCTGTTAGAAGAAGGGATTTGGCAGTACAGAAGAGAAAATCCTAAGGAAAAAGTCACAACAAAATGGCAATGCATAAAATACAGCATACAAAAATCCTGCAACACCTTACCCAAAAAAGAAAGTAACAAAAAAAAATGGGTAAAAAAATGGATCAAATCTTAGAAAAAAAATGGAAGAAAGAAGACAAGAGAAAAACAATGCCAAATACAAGGATCATCATCATCATGTACCATACCGGTTGGCGTAGGCGATCATGTCCTTCCACAATCTTCTATCTACAGTGCATCGTATCTGTTCTGTTGTTGAATATTTCCATGCCATGACACCAAGCTATGTAGTATTTTCTCTCTTTGTCATCTGCTATCTCTCTTTCCTTTTGTTTTGCCAGTTGTAACCAAGTATTCCAACTTTCCTCTTCTCATGATGTGCCCCAAAATTGTTTAGTGATCCTTTCTGTTTTTCAAGAGCTCCCTTTTTGTGTTGGCCTCTTTGAGAATTTCTTCATTGGTCTTCTTAGCTTGTCTAGGGAACTTTCGAAATTTTTCTGTCAGTATATCAGTCACGATAGCTCAGTGGTTAGTGAACTGGACTACAAAGGACAAGAGGTAGGGTTCGATCCCAACCGACGACTTCCAGGTTCTCCCAACCTTTAATGGGTACCGGATTTTTTTCTGGGAAAGTAAAGCGGCACGGGCGTAATATCGACCACATTACCCCAAAAATCATGTGCCGTAGGTCTGTAAAATTTCTGGTCAGTAACACCATATCCCTATACACCACTTGGCGTGACGGGGGTACTTCACTTTTTTTTTTTATATCAGAGTCAGATATTTATCAACAGTTGTGGTGATAGACATTTGTTGACACGCTTGGTCACTTAAATCAGCAGGCACTGTACTTTATAGTGATAATGATGATTAAGTTTGAACACAAACCACGATTAAGCCATTTGCCTGTTTGCTTGCTTGCCTGCCTGCTTGCGTATGCCCGATGACTAAAGGAATACACTTCTTCATCATCCGCCCTTATAAGGATATTAAGTGGAGTGTATAAGTTGTGTTCTGGTTTGCAGTAAAACTGATATCTGAGCATTTCGGCCCAACACTTCCGACTCCAGATGTTATTTTTGAGTACCGCGTTGTCTTGGATCCCTATTATAATGCGTGCTATTATAATGTTGTGGAGCATCTGTCCAGCCTAGATAGACCGTCAAGCTGGTAATGAACAAAGCGTGCTATTATAATGTTGTGTAGAATCTGACCAGCCTGGATAGACCGTTAAGCTTTGTGATAGACAATACTTCCTTTCATAATGTTGTAGAGCAACAAGACAAAGTTCCAACTTCATCAACCACAATCGATCAAATCAAGATGTGCCTTGCAAATATAAATGTTCCATATCAGGGCAACCGGTAGAAATCAGAGTTGTTTGAGCTTGTAAAATATGGAAAAAGAAGCCACATGTGTTTTTAATTGACAAAATAATTACAGAGCCTGAGCACACTTCTCTTCGACTCCCACATTACCATTCGCATCTTAATCCACTAGAGCTTGAGTGGGTCAAAGTCAAAGGGTAATTGGCAGCACACAAAACGATGTTTAAAATATGTGATGTTAAAAACCTGGTACATGACACCCTCTTACAGACAGACATTGAGTACTGGAAGAAATGTTAAATGCACGTGCTCCGGGATGAAGACGAGCACTGGCAGCGAAATGTTTTACATTTTTGTTTTCTAGCAAATAATAACCATGAGTCTGCTAGATTCATCAAATACTGGCACCAGCAAGTCATTTTAATGTCTCCCCCATCCATTGTAGCATACAAATACCCCTTCATAAAATAAAAAAACCAACGCTTTCCTAAATCAGCGGAAGACATCTCTAGGCATTGTTCTTCTTCTTCTTTTCTCTTTCACTGATACCTAAAAGGTGTCGTGATTTATATCATTTGTCGTTCTTGTGCTGCTCGAATTGTCTGAATTAGTGATTTTCCTTTGTTGTTACATGTCTCTGTCACTGCATCTATCCATCTTCTTCTGGGTCTTCCTCTTGGTCTTTTCCATGCATTCTCGAGAAAAACGCCCTTGATGGTGATTGGTGAGGATTCATTCTGACCAGGTGGCCGAACCATTTAAGTTGTTGTTGTTCTATATATTCTTGGCAGGGTTTTGTTCCTACCATTTTTCTTATGGTTTCATTTGGTATTCTATCTCTTCTTGTGTTGTTTGTTACTTTTCTCAAGCATCGCATCTCACATGTATTGATCTTTCTTAAATGGGATTTAGAAAGGGACCATGTTTGACTTTCATAGCACAAAGTTGGTATGAAGATGCTATTTATCATTTGTTGTTTAGCTGGCATAGAAATGTTTGGATGTCTTAATAATGGTGAAAGCTGGTATGTGACAGCATTTGCTTTTTGTATTCTCATGTCAATTTCTCTGTCTAGTTTTCCATCTTCTGTGAACATTGCGCCTAAATACTTGAATTCCTCTACTTGTTTTATTTCTTTGTCTTTGATCTTGATGTTTAATGGGTGTCTCAATTTGCTTATTCTTATAGCCTCTGTTTTTGCTGTGTTAATTTTCATACTGTAGTTTGTGCAGCTTTTATCTAGAGATGTTAAATGCTGTTGTAGCAGGTTTTCATCCTCATATATTAGGCATTGGTCATCTGCGAAGAGTAGCTCATTGATGTTGGAGTTTTCTACCTCTATGTTATTATTTGATTTGTCCTTGTTGTTGGTTGTTTCCTGATTTATTTTGTCCATATATATGATGAAGAGGAGTGGTGAGAGGACACATCCTTGTCTTACTCCTGTTGTAACCTGAAACCATTCTGACAGACCTTCCGATGTTCTAATGGCACTTTGACTGTTTTTATATAGTGCTATTATATTTTCTAGTAGTTGTCCTGCTACCCCGTATGTTTCTAAAGTTTGCCAAAGTTTGTTCCTGTCCACACGGTCAAACGCTTTTTCCTGATCTATAAACACTATATTTAGGTTTCTGTCATATTCTATTGTTTTTTCACATAGTTGTCTCAATGTAAATATAGCATCAGTGCAGCTTTTGCCTTTTCTGAATCCGAATTGATTATTACTTAATTGTGGTTCTATTATGTATCTTACTCTCCTCTCTAATATTTTAGCAAACATTTTACCAACTTGACTCAATAGGGATATTCCTCTGTACATTTCACACTCCCTTTTACTTCCCTTATGCTTCCAAAATGGGACAATGATAGCTTTTTGCCAATCGTCTGGGACTTTTCTTTCTTCCCAAGCCATATTGAATATGATAGTAAGCCAATCTATAGCTGTTTCCTTACAAGCTAGTAGCATTTCTGTTGTTATTCCATCTATACCAGCTGCTTTGCTCTTTTTATTCTGTTTCAATGCCCATTCTACTTCTGCTTTAAGTATATTCGGTTCCTGTTCATCATACTGCCTATATTTAAACTCTGTATTTCCGTTTGTATTTCCCTGGTTTAATAATTCCTTAAAGTATTCTCTCCATCTGATTATTATGTTTTTCCTGCTGCTGATTGGTCTACCTTTCTTGTCGTTTATTATAGTGGTTGGGTTATAATCATTATTTCTTACTCTCATTGCTTTTACACTTTTGAAAAATTCTCTGGGTTCTTCTCTACATGTTTTTGCTAATTCTTCACCAAATGCTTTCCATGAGTCTGCTTTTGTTTGTTCTAGGATCTTTTTGCTATCATTTCTGGCTTGTCTATAGTGATTGTAGTCTTCTGTTGTTTTTGTCTTCTGCCACGTTTTATACTTGTCTTTCTTGTGTTTCACTGCTGATTTTACTACTTCATTCCACCATCTTGTAAGTTTCTTTCTGCTCTTTCCTATATTTTTCAGACCGCATTTCTCTTGTGTTGACTCTATTAAACCTTCTTTAAACTGTTTCCATGCTTCTTCTATGTTTGTAGGTTGTATTCGGGTTTGGTATTTGTTGGTTACGGATTCTTTTATTTCTTTTTGTATGTTTCCATTCTTTATTGCTTTTAGATCGATTCTTTGTGCTTGAGGTCTTGTCATCTGTTGTTTCCTAACCCATTTTTTCTGCCATAGTAAAACAGGCTTATGGTCTGTATCTAATATTGCATTTGGTATAGATCTTGAGTCTGTTATGTCCCTCCTTTGATGTCTTCTAGTCAAAATAAAATCGATTTGGGAGGCCTTGTCCGTGTCATTCCATTTATACCAAGTGAGTATTTGGTTATGATTGTGCTGATTAAACGTGTTTGTTATATAAAGATCATGTTCTGCACAAATATTTAGTAGGTGTTCACCGTTACTGTTACACTCTGTTCTAATGTCACTAAATGGTCCTAGGTATAATTCCCATGGTGTTCTCCTTTGTCCTACTCTACCGTTGAAATCTCCTAGTACAAACAATTTCTCTGTGTCTTTGACTTTATTTATTGTGGCTGATAGTTCATCAAAATATTCTTGTTTGCTGTCCTCACTATATGTGTCGTTGCATGGAGCATATGTTTGAATATAAGTGGTATTTCCTCCTTTTTCTGCTAATTTGATACTTATAATTCTTTCCGAGATGTAATCTATTTCTAGTATATTTTTGGCAGTATTACTTTCGATAATGAAACCGACTCCGTGTTTGTTTACTTCCGCCATGTTGTTAATTCCGCTCGTGACGAGTGTGTAGCTTTGGTGTATTTCTTTAATGATTTTACCTCTCTTCCTTGTTTCAGCTAATCCTAAGATTTTTATATTCCTTTTCTTCATAAATTCAACTATTTCTGTACTTTTATCCCCTAATCCGCAGATGTTCCAAGTGCCTATTAAACGTTCTGATTGTTTTCTTTGTGTTGTTGTAGATTTCCCGCTTTTTGACATTTTCGTTCGTGATCGTAATATCGTAATAGCACAATGTTGTAAGGTACTATTCGCACAAACTATATAAATCACATATAAAATCCATTTGAAATAGCACAAGAACGCTTGAATTTCTGTTTCTACGGGCATTGAAATTCACTTATAACTTAAATTTGACTCCCATCGAAAATTGTGTCGTGTTGCCAGCACAGTCACACACCGGAAGTTCCTAGGCATTGTTAACAGAAAAAAAAAACTGCAGAATGAAAAACATAAATTCGTTTTGATGACGTTAAATCTGATTTGAAACACAGAATTTGCTTCCTTTTCTATGCAGCGTGGAAACGCCTTCCAATCACACGTGACATTGTAATGTGTAAATGTGCAGTACTGTAAAATTTAATGTTTCTCACACACTATTCGCTTTTGCACACAATTTAGATAAGAAATACTCATATTTTTTAATTCATGTTTACCTTGGGACTTAATATTTACGCATTCTTTAGGTCTAGGAAAATCTAAGACAGGATACAAAAAAATGAGGACATTGTGTTGACAAGTTTATGAGAGAATTGATACTAAGTTCCGACCTACAGTTTTGAACGGACTAGAGATTGGGTGGACTTAGAGGGCTTTTTATGTAGAAAAAGGAATGTTGATTCATCTGGCATTTGAACCCCTAACCTTTGAACCTTAAGGTCTGCAGACGAGTGCACTAGTCCCAAACAATCGAAGTTCTCCTCGAAAGAGCGTACCGGCATCAAAATGAAACAATCATCACTGAATGACAAGTAACTATTACTTCAATATCTTTTGCTTTGTCAATGACTATACCCACATCTTATTTTAGTTTTTTTTCTGTTTCACCAAAATCTCAAGGATACTACCAGGAAGATCACGTGATAAGACTGATAATATATCAACATGCGACCAGACAACACCCGTCAATCGCTTCCAGAACACTAAACCCAAGGGCCGACTGTGGAAAAGATGGACTGATGGGATATTTGAATCATTAGATAACATAAAAGCAGTAGTGCCCATGAGAAAAGCAATGGATCCCTGAAGCTAAAAGTCAAATGAGAAAAAAGCAGAATAAGAAGATACGACAACACCCCACAGCGTAAAATAACACCGAGAATACGATATATCTTAGAAATGTAATCAAAATCGTCAGAAAAGATAGCATTCGGAATATCATTTTTGAGAGATTGTGTTGTGAAAATGCAAGTTCCTCAAGAAAGAAACAAATCAAGTAGCAACTAATGAAAAAGTATCACGCACAGCTGCAGCCGATCAGAGTGATCTCCACAATGTAGGTCACTCAAGGTTAAGTTGGGGGGGGGGGGGTGGAGAATTTTTAGTGAGTGTGGAAAACAGATAAACAGGCCACGAACAACGGGTTCGCATCAGCCCACAGATGTTGTTTACACTTCATGTAAGCGACTGCAACGTTTCTGTGAGGTAATAAGCCAGATCTGAAAACATACGTGCTTGTACTAGTAACAGAGACAAGCGTTCTTTGTATATTGTGGTTCTATAAATAAAGACAAGGGGAACAATATTAAAACTGGTAAATGAATTTCAATATTTGGCAACTTTGTTAACCTCAGACGGAAGATGTATAAAAAAGGTGAGATGCAGAATGGCTCAGGCAAAAGCAGCTTTCCAAAAAAATGAGGAAGATATTATGCTATCCATTATTGACAATTGAAAAAAGAAAGAGAGCTCTTAAATGTTATGTAGAGCCAGTCTTAGAATATGGATGTGAATCATGGACAATAGGCCAACAGACAAGAAAATCACAGGAGTATGTAGAAATGTGGTGTTACAGAAGAATGTTGAGAATACCATGGACAGCTAAGAAGAGTAATGAAAATGTTCTGAAATGAGGTCAACGCAAAAAAGAGAGTTAATTTCCAATATTAGGAAGAAACAATCATAATTGTTTTGGTCATGTAATGAGAAGAGAACAACTGGAATATATTGTAACAACTGAAAAAATTGAGGGACGAAGAGATAGAGGGAAGTAAAGAGAAAAATACTAGACAGCTAAGAGAATGGGGGAGCTGCGATAGCTCAGTGGTTAGTGAACTGGACTACAAAGGTAGGGTTCGATCCCAACCGACGACCTCCGATTCACCCAGCCTTAAATGGGTACTGGATTTTTTCTGGGAAAGTAAAGCGGCACGGGCATAATACCGACCACATTACCCCAAAAATCATACCCCGAAGATCTGTAAAATTTATGGTCATTTACAGCATATTTCCCTATACGCCACTTGGCGGGACGGGGGCTCTTTTTTTTTTACTTTTTTAAGAGAATGGCTTTGGCAGAAGGTCAACAACAGAAATCTCTCCTCTCTCTCTCTCTCTCTTTCTCTCTGCGATCAACACTCAATCAGAGTAGGATTCCAGACTCTCTCGTGAAGTCAGCTGTCTGATTAAGTGAATTGATTGCCCCATATAGTTTCTTTCCCAGGGAGGTGGGTGTAGACCACATTGCAGAGCTTGTTTTTTGTGGTATATGCCCTCCGCATTCCAGTGTACTGTATTCAGCTGTTTCTTGAAGCCTTTCCTGTCAGTGGTAGCTTCTATCATATTTAGAGTCTAATAGATCCAGTCTGATTGATTACTTGTTAAAACGTTGCACTGTGTTCTGCGCCAGTGCCCAGTGCATCCGATTTCAGCCAGCATTTTATTCAGGTTTGCTTACTTTAGCCTTTGATTATCCCCAATCTTCCTTCAAGGCAGCATATTGTCTTTTCTGTAGGGGGATTCTGCCCTTAGATGGTCGGCAATCCCATGTTTACGAGCACCATCTGCCCATGCTTGATGTAGTAATTAGTAGTGATTGACTTCCGTTTCCAAACATGGTGGAATGAGGTCACGTTCGCTAAGGCCGCTGCAGAAGTTGCATTAGGGAACTGATCGGCTCTACGGTGTAATCTTCTGTGTCTGAGCTGATCAACTGATCCAGTTAGCAAAGTTCGCCGATGATAACAGGTTGTTATCGATTGTCACCTCATTGTTCTTCATTCTGTGAAAGCGACCTTCCCCTGCCTAGCGATATATGCGAATTACTGTTGCATAGACCTAGGACAGTCGTACTCTAATCAATGAAAGGCGGACTGGGGTTTCGTACATGACTTGTCAGCATCGGTGAGACACCCGAAAGCTCGTGATAGTTAGGAAGGTCTTATAGTCTGTTGTTTGATCTGTGATGGTGATGGTCTAACAACAGAAATGATAAATAACTGTCGAGGTCGAAAGTTGTGGAGAGACATGATCACCTACGCCAGCAGGTCCGGTACTTAATGATGATGATGTATAAAGAGAGGTATTTTTCTGTGAACTAGACCAGTTTATATTTTTTTATGAATGAACAGATCACCTACATTGCACACCACCCAACAGAATAATGCTCAGAATTTCTACCCAGTACCTTCTTTAGAGCACATCATCATCATGTGCCATGTTGGTGACGTAGGCGATCATGTCCTACCATAAACTTCTATCCACCATGCATCGTTTCAATACTGTTGTTGACCGTTGTCCGTGCCATTACACCACGTATTTTCTTTCTTAATCGTCAGCAATCTCTCTCTCTCCCTCTCTTTTTCCCTGTATTTTGCCAACTGTAACAAAGTATTCCTACTTTCCTCTGCTCCTGATGTGCCCGAAAAATATTGATTGTTTCTTTCTGATGTTGCCTAGGAGCTCCCTTTTTGTGTTGGCCTTTTTAAGAATGTCCTCGTTTGTATTTTTTTTAGAACTATCACCACCACAAAATGTTCACGATAGCATAAAACATAGTTTGAACCTAGATGTAGGAACTCCGTAGCACCGGCAAAGACTTAAGATATCTTCTTCCTCTTTTTTCTTTCCTTCCTCATCTGTCTTTCAGCGTCGAGGGAAGATATAATTTGCGGTCTTTTGCTTTTCTGTTCGCATCTGCTGCTGTTATGTTTCCTAGTGCTTCTAATATTCTATTGATCCATCTTTTTCGTGATCGACCCTTGGGTCTGGTGTTCGCACAACGTTTGTTGAAGGCACGTTGTGTTGTGTTTCGATCTTTCCGCCTTGTCACGTGGCCAAACCATTTTATCTGTTGTTTCCTTACATATTCTATGGCGGGGACTAATCCTAGCTTTTTTCTCAGTTCTTCAGTTCTGATCTTATTTCTCAGACTGTTTCCTGTCATTCGTCTAACACATTTCATCTCTGTAGAGGTTATTTTTCTTATTGTTCTTGTATCTAGGATCCAGGTCTGGCATTGGTAGCACAACATTGTTTTATCCCGCATATAGTTATCGTTGCTACTTCATATTTATCTATCTCCATCTTCGGTGTATTTCTCTCAGCATAAAACATTTAGATATGAGTGCAGTAATTGTTTATATTTTATTTCTTAACATTTCTTATCATGACAGCAGCCATATTTGATCTTCTATTTTAGATTTCTTTTTTTCTTTTTTAACTGCTAAAAATTCTTTAAAGCGTAAAGATATCAGTGGAGACATTATATTTTCGTCGTTACACGAGAGCGAGAGACATAAAATCTCTTTACCCAGAGCCAGCGAAAGTGTAAAACCAAGAATAAACCATGGATACAAATATAACAATTCTGAATCCCTGTGAAGGAATTCAAACACCGGATCTTCTTGTCCAATGGCTGTTGTCTTATTTAGAGACCATCAGTGCTAGAGTTAGTGTAATGGAGAACAGATGTCCAACCCTAACGCGAATCTCTATGTCCACCAATCATTGATTGTCACCTGATATAGGTACCTAATTTTACAAGACAGAGACATGATTAAAGAACATATATGGTCTCTTGGTCTCTGAGTTAGGGAAAAGTAATGACTAGAGTGAAGATTGCATCGCCCCAGCTCTACATAATGCATACTAACATGGTGAAATATTGTTTCTCTCTCGTCAGATATTACATTAAAAATTTTGTTATTAATATTTATTTGATGTAACCCAAATCCGTCTTCACGTGGTGAACAAGAGTTCTATTTCTAGAACGAATGTTTTTATAACTATCAATGTATGTTTGAGCAGTTGGTCAGCACTACGCCGAACCGCAGTTTTCTCCCAGAATTACTAATCGGTACACACTTAAAGCAGAAGAGGTTTAGAATCGAATTGTTCTCGCAAAGAAACTCGGTCTCTTATAGACCAATTTACAAGTTTATTTCTATCTATCTATCTGTCTGTCTGTCTGTCTGTCTGTCTGTCTGTCTGTCGGTCTGTTGAACTTTCGAACCATACCCGGTATTCTAGCAGCTTTCAATTCTTGTAAAGAACTTTTTATCAAATCTCGCCATTTGTCTCTGTTCTGTGCAAGCAACTCTATCTCATTGAGGGTGCCGATTCCTGCTGCTCTTGCCTCTCTCATCAATGTTCTTCTCAGTGTCTCTCTGGGTCTTCCTCTTTTCCTCTTACCTGTTGTTTCCTACATGAGCGCTTGCTTTGCTATTCGGTTATTATCTCTTCTCATCACATGTCCAACATATGACCATCGTGTTTTCTTGATTACTGAAGATATTCGTGGTTGATTGGCGATTTCTTCACTAATATCTTCAGTAATCACGAAAGGTAAGATTTTAATCAAAATTAAGGGACGAAGAGATAGAGGGAAGCAAAGAGAAAAAATAACAGACAGCTTAAGAGAATGGCTTGGCAGAAGGTCAACAACAGAAATGATAAATAGCTGCCGAGATCGAAAGTTGTGGAGAGACATGATCACCTACGCCAGTAGGCCCGGTACATGATGATGATGAATCAAGTAACGTTTATTTACCCATGTTTATTTTACACCAATTCAAATTCATTTGCAGTACAAATGATGTATTTGTTGTGTAGATATATATTGAAACTATTGAGATAACCCTTTACATTAAACTGCGAGTACCCGGATGGAGTGGTCTAATCCTATCCTAATTAGAATGACTTCCGGTCGACTTTGAGTTTGACTGTTGTTATTGTTGTTGTGAGGGATAAGTAGTAAAATGATAACTCTGTCTTGCACACCACGAGTCCCAGCAATGGAGCATGCAACCATTATTCCTCAACCCGCATAGAAACACATGCCTCTGGGAAAAGCATTCAACCTGTAGAGTGAGATCAACGGTAAATGAATCTCAACTTCACGTGCAGAGAGGGTTTCCTCGAAAACACCTAAAGGTTTTGGCGTCTTCAGCTATACAAGCTATACAAGCTATACAAGCGATACAAGCTATACAAGCTATACAAGCGATACAAGCGATACAAGCTATACAAGCGATACAAGCGATACAAGCTATACAAGCAATACAAGCTATACAAGCTATACAAGCTATACAAGCTATACAAGCTATACAAGCAATACAAGCTATACAAGCGATACAAGCTATACAAGCTATACAAGCGATACAAGCTATACAAGCAATACAAGCTATACAAGCTATACAAGCTATACAAGCGATACAAGCTATACAAGCTATACAAGCGATACAAGCTATACAAGCTATACAAGCGATACAAGCTATACAAGCTATACAAGCGATACAAGCTATACAAGCTATACAAGCGATACAAGCTATACAAGCAATACAAGCTATACAAGCTATACAAGCTATACAAGCAATACAAGCTATACAAGCTATACAAGCAATACAAGCTATACAAGCTATACAAGCTATACAAGCAATACAAGCTATACAAGCTATACAAGCTATACACGCCTGACGTCATTTTGTCCATAACCGCCCCTACTCGCAATTATGAAAACGTTAGAAGGTTTGGGTGATCGATTTTTCAGCAAAAATAGTGTTGGCGTTGGAAAGATGTTCTGTAATCATAACATAAACTAACAACAAAACAAATATCAGCAGGGCTGAAACTAAGAATGGCAAAATGTTACATCTTCTCAGTATTCATGTATGGTGCAGAAACATGGACATTAGACAAGAAAAAAGAACAGAAAATTGAAGCCTTTGAAATGTGGATTTATAGAAGAATAGGTAGAATTGGATGGAAAGAAAAGAAAATAAACGATGAAGTCTTAAAACAACTGAAAATAAAAAGAGAACCACTAAATACAATTAAGACAAGACAACTGAAATGTTTGGGGCATGTTAGAAGACACAACAGCCTACTAAAATTATATTAGAAGGGAAAATACATGGTAAAAGAGACAGAGGCAGACCAAGACTAACATGGACGAGTAACATCCAAAGATGGACAAGTCAATCTATGACAGCCTGCACCATCAAAGCAAGAAACATAGTAGAATGGAGATCCATGGTAGCCAACCTTCGTTGCGGAGAAGGCACTCGATGATGATGATGATGATGAATCATAACGTCATCTACGTCACCATCATTGTAAAACTTTGTATAGATCACAACTCTGACCTTCTTGTGAAATTCCAATCTTCATCAACTCTTTTATTTTGCATCGACTGTTTGAAAGAAAACAAGAACATGTTATTCAGATCATCATCATCATGTGCTATACCGTTTGGCATAGGTGATCATGCATTTCTATAAACTTCTATCTACAGTGCATCGTATCAGTTCTATTGATGACTGTTTACCATGCCATGACACCAAACTATCTAGTATTTTCTCTCTTTCTCGTCCGCGATCTCTCTTTCCTTGTATTTTGCCAGTTGTAACCAAGTATTCCAACTTTCTTCATTGCAGAATGTGCCCGAAAAATGTTGATTGTTTCTTTCTGATGTTTCTTAGGAGCTCCCTTTTTGTGCTGAACTCTTTGAGAACTTCCTCATTGGTCTTTTTAGCTGTCCAAACTTTCAACATTCTTCTGAGAAATCCCATCTCTGTGGTTTATAATCGTCTTTTCATTTGTTTTTCTACTATCCATGATTTGCTCCATATGTCAGAATATAAGTGTGCTCTACATAGCACTGATGAGCTCTCTTTCTCACGTCTATTGACCTATATTTGTTGCATACAATTTTTTTTCATTTTCTAAAATACTCTTTTGGCCTGAGCTATTCTGATTTTTATTACTGTTTTGCATCTTCCATATGGTGCTATTATTGTGCCCAAGTATTTGACACGTTGCACTTGTTTGAGATTTGTCCTGTTTATGTTAATGCTGCATGATGGTGATGATTGTTTCTTCGATATGACCATTACTTCTGTTTTCTTACTATTCATACTGGGACCTTTCAAATCATACAGATAACAAGAAAACAACTCACGTATATATTTCTATCGTAATAAATCAATACACAAACATAAATCTATACCGCCGAGAGAAAAGAAAAGGCAAAAAGTTAGCCAGTTAGAGACCTGAATGGTCTGTACCAGACGAAGAAATTTGAATAGCGGCCACTGTTCTTGATGTGTAGGATTCATAACTTTGAAAGAAAAGTAAAAGATGTAAAGACTGGAGCCGAATGGAGACACATAGTCTAATTTTATTTTCATAGACCTGTCTCTGTACAGTGTCTCAATACAATTTATATTGTCAATTATAACTAGAGGAGCATATTGTAGACGGCATACTTTTTATTGTTTCTTTAACAGACTAAAGCTGACAAATTGTATTTCAGTGTCAATGGCTACTTCTGAAAGTGATAAATAGTATTTAAGTGACAATGGCTACTGCAGAAACTGCCATATAGTTTTTTTAAGTGACAATGGCTACTTCAGAAACAGACAAGTAGTATTTAAATGACAATGGCTACTTCAGAAACAAATAAGTAGTACTTAAATGACAATGGCTACTTCAGAAACAAATAAGTAGTACTTAAATGGCAATGGTTACTGCAGAAACTGCCAGATAGTATTTCAGTGACAATGGCTACTTCAGAAACAGACAAGTAGTACTTAAATGACAATGGCTACTTCAGAAACAAATAAGTAGTACTTAAATGGCAATGGTTACTGCACACACTGCCAGATAGTATTTCAGTCACAATGGCTACTTCAGAAACAGATAAGTAGTACTTAAATGACAATGGCTATTGCAGAAACTGACATATATTATTTCAGTGACAATGGTTACATCTGAAAGTGATAAATAGTATTTCAGTGACAATGGCTACTTCAGAAACAGACAAGTAGTATTTAAATGACAATGGCTACTTCAGAAACTGACAGATAGTATTTAAATGACAATGGCTACTTCAGAAACAGACAAAGAGTACTTAAATAACAATGGCTACTTCATAAGCTTTAACTACAACTAGAACTCGTTAGTCTGTTTCTAGAGGCACAACGAAGAGGTGGAGCAAGACTTGAATAGTTTTGGTTCACCTATCTCGACACTTGTAGTCAGATATCTTATATATCATATATTGCCGACATGATGCCACTAGCCCAGACTGGGATGGAACTAAGACGCTCTAAGCGCTACCCTACACTACACTATACTATACTATACTACACTACACTACACTACACTACACTACACTACACTACACTACACTACACTACACTACACTACACTACACTACACTACACTACACTACACTACACTACACTACACTACACTATATTACACTACACTACACTACACTATACTACACTATACTACACTATACTACACTATACTACACTATACTACACTACACTACACTATACTATACTACACTACACTATACTATACTACACTACACTACACTATACTACACTACACTACACTATACTACACTACACTACACTACACTATACTACACTATACTCTACTACACTACACTACACTATACTATACTACACTACACTATACTACACTACACTACACTATACTACACTACACTACACTACACTACACTATACTACACTATACTACACTATACTACACTACACTATACTACACTACACTACACTACCCTACACTACACTACACTATACTGCACTACACTACACTATACTACACTACACTACACTACACTATACTACACTACACTACAAGTCAAGAGTAATGTTGCCTAGATTATCCTGTTAATCAAGAGTAATGTTGCCTAGATTATCCTGTTAGTCAAGAGTAATGTTGCATAGATTATCCTGTTAGTCAAGCGTAATGTTTCCCAGATTTTTCCGTTAGTCAAGAGTAATGTTGCATAGATTATCCTGTTAGTCAAGAGTAATGTTGCCTAGATTATCCTGTTAGTCAAGAGTAATGTTGCCTAGATTATCCTGTTAGTCAAGAGAATTGTTGCCTAGATTATCCTGTTAGTCAAGAGTAATGTTGCCTAGATTATCCTGTTAGTCAAGAGTAATGTTGCCTAGATTATCCTGTTAGTCAAGAGTAATGTTGTCCAGATGTTTCTGTTAGTCTAGAGTAATGTTGCCTAGATTATCCTGTTAGTCAAGAGTAATGTTGCCCAGATTATCCTGTTAGTCAAGAGAAATGTTGTCCAGATGTTTCTGTTAGTCAAGAGTAATGTTGTCTAGATTATTCTGTTAATCAAGAGTAATGTTGCTTAGATTATCCTGTTAGTCAAGAGTAATGTTGCCCAGATGTTTCTGTTAGTCAAGAGTAATGTTGCTTAGATTATCATGTTAATCAAGAGTAATGTTGCCTAGATTATCCAGTTAGTCAAGAGTAATGTTGCCCAGATGTTTCTGTTAATCAAGAGTAAGGTTGCCTAGATTATCCAGTTAGTCAAGAGTAATGTTGCCTAGATTATCCTGTTAGTCAAGAGTAATGTTGCCCAGATGTTTCAGTTAGTCAAGAATAATGTTGCCCTGATGTTTCTGTTAATCAAGAGTAATGTTGCCTAGATTATCATGTTAGTCAAGAGTAATGTTGCCTAGATTATCCAGTTAGTCAAGAGTAATTTTGCCTAAATTATCCTTTTAGTCAAGAGTAATGTTGCCTAGATTATCATGTTAGTCAATAGTGATGTTGCCTAGATTATCCTGCTAGTCAATAGTAATGTTGCCTAGATTATGCTGTTAGTCAATAGTAATGTTGTCTAGATTATCCTGTTAGTCAATAGTAATGTTGCCTAGATTATCCTGTTAGTCATGTAGTTTGTCCTATTTTTCCGCCATTGGAGACAAGGTGTCTGTGATATTTTGCATACATTGATATTGTCACTTATGAACATTATCATCATGTGCAAAATCTAGATCTTCCAAGTAATTCTTGTCATACCATTTAATGCCATTATTGCCTTTGTAACATTTACTCATTATGTAATCAATGGTAATCCCAAATAGCAATGGTGATAGTATACATACCTGTTTGACTCATGTTTCAAACTGAAACCAACCAGTCATTCCCTCCTCTGTGCGAACTTCACAAGTATAGCAGTCATAAATGTCTTTTATAATGTTGGTAATTTTTGGTGGTATTCCGTAATATTTCAAGCTATTTCACAAGGACAATCTATGAATGTTGTCAAACATTTTTGTTTTAATCAATGAAATTGCAGATTAATGTTTGTTGTTTTTCTGTAAGTTTTTCTAGTATTCTCCTTAGAGTGAATATTTGGTCTAGGCAGGTTCTTCCCTTTCTGAATCATGATTGTTCTTTGGGCAAAATATTATCTACAGCAACATTTATTCTATTTGGCATTATTCTACAGGAAACCTTGGAGGCAACTGATAAAAGTATAATTCCTCTCCAGTTATTGCACTACTTAAGATTGCCTCTTTTATGCAGTTTGGTAATGATCTCTTTCTTCGAACTTGTAGGGACTTTTTCTTCATCACAAATTTTATTAAATAATTTTCTTAGGTAGGATACGCTTTGATTATTAAATGCTTTCAGCATCTCTTCAGTTATTTTATCTGCGCCAGAGGCTTTATTATTAGCCACGTGTTTCACTGCTAATTTAATTTCTGTTATAGTGATTCCTTTTATGCTGATGTCTAGATGTGGAGTTCATGCATCTGTTTCAAACTGCATCAGGTGGCTGGGATGTGGGCGGTTAAGAATATCATGGAAATGTTCAGCCAATGGGGGCGTTTTTGTTAGTACTAGAAGTTAGTAAGGTGCCATCTTTACTCAAAACTGGTCTGCCATTTGATGTGAAGGAGCCTGTTAGTTGTTTCTGTATATTATATAATAAGGTTAAGGTAAAGTATGAGACTTGAACTGGCGTCTTAGCACGCGAGTTTACACCCATATGTGCTCGGCCGCCTGAAATGTTCGGAGACTTTTGTATAGTGTCGCCTCAAGCATCGAAACTCAGATGCGAGGCAACATTTCTCACCTTCCCATGGTAATACCCTGGTACCCATTTCTGCCAACGGCTGGGTCGACTGTGGGGTTATTTTTTTTCCCCAACCACGAGTACAATTCACACTGCTCCCCGCGGGAATCGAACACGGGTTGTCCGAACGTCGGTAGTCCAATCGGATGGTTTTCCCAACTCGGCTACCGAGACCCCCATATTATTATGATTTCTCATTTCCCACCACCCATATATTATATAATATTTTGCTGTACCCAGCTATTGTAGATTTTATTTCTATTTAAACTGCCAGATTATTTATATAAATTCCTTTTTCATGACTTGTGCAGTTGTTCACCCTATTATCGTCTATATATGTTGCTTTGGCTAGTATTTGACCTAAGTCAGTCTTGACTTTGAAAAAGACGAGTTTAGCTTCACACCTATGTTGGATATGTTTTCATGTGAAGTCTAATATCCATGCTTACCCTTTAGTGTACCTGATACTAAACACGACTTCCGTTCAACTATCTACTCAATTACTGTTTACAAAATAATAATTATGTATTCATGTCCATTTATCGGTTACTATTCCCCAAAAAATAGTTCTCTCTTTATTCCCTTCCTTGCAATTCCCACAAAATATATTCCCTTTTCCACCCTTTCTTCAAGCTACTCTTTACATCTTAATGACAGGACAAAATAACCAACTTAACTGTCCTGCGACATGCTAAGACCCCAACAAATATGTCGATGCTCAGATGTCGAAAACTAAGATGGCTGGGGCATGTCCAACGAATGGAAGAAAAGCACATTTCTAGGCAAATACTATATGTTAAACTAATACAAATCGGCAGACTTAAACTACGATGTACAGATATATGTAAATCATCTCTGAATGACTTCTCCATCTGTGAAAATGACTGGGAACATCTGGCAAGTGATCCCACATCATGGAGAGCATGTATAAGGAACGGTATAACATCATTTGAAGGCAGCCGCGTTAGCTCAGTGGTTAGTAAACTGGACTACAAAGGACAAGAGGTAGGGTTCCATCCCCACCGACGGCTTCCGTGTTCACTCAGACTTTAATGGGTACCAGATTTTTTCTGGGAAAGTAGAGCGGTACGGGCGTACTACCGACCACATTACCCAAAAATCATGTGCTGAAGGTCTGTAAAATTTATGGTCACTAACACCATATTCCCAATACGCCACTTGACATGACGGGGGCTCTTTACTTTTTTTTATAACATCATTTGAGACTGTGCTAAGACAAAACTTAGATGAGAAAAGACTCATGAATAAGGATGGAAAACCCTGTGGATCAGTGAGCTTGACTTGTTCATTATGTGGCCGTGTGTGTTTGTCAAACATTGGTAGAATTACCCGCGAGAGAAGCTGTTCGACAAAAACAAAACCTCAAAAAAATACACAATAGCCTCCACCAGACCGTCTGACAAGACGAAAAGTGCCATATTCTTTACATCAAATACTCATTTTTTTCTGCTTGATCCCTATTTATTCTTTACAAAAAAGTCATCTTTTTACTTAATCGCCAATTAACATTTACAAATTAAATAGCTCTCTTTTTACTTAATCGCCAATTAACATTTACAAATTAAATAGCTCTCTTTTTACTTAATTCCCCAATTTACATTTAAAAATTAAATTTCCCTCTTTTTACTTAATCCCCAATTAACATTTACAAATAAAATTGTCCTCATGTTAATTCCCTCCCAAATTGCCTTCTATAAAATAATCCCATTACTGAGCTACACTCAATTAATCTTCTTAATACCGTCATCATTCTGATCCGTTATTACTTGTAACAGCGCTATCCAGTTTCTCTTTAGAAAAATAATAAAATAACCTTTTCTACTCACTATATATAGGGAGCCGTGATAGTTTAGTGGTCAGTGAACTGGACTATAAAGGACAAGAGGTAGGGTTCGATCACAACCGACGGCTTCCGGGTTCACCCAGCCATAAACGGGTACCGGATATTTTTATGGGAAAGTAAAGCGGCACGGGCGTAATACCGACTACATTACCCCAAAAATCATGTGTAGAAGGTCTGTACAATTTGTGGACACTAACACCATATTCCCTATACGCCACTTGGCGTGATGGGGGCTCTTTACTTTTTTTTTTTTTTTACTCAGTATATATGCATTCATAAACTAATCCTTACATCGAGATACCGCAAGTTCATATTTTCCATTCAGGAAACACATATACGCCTTACAAAACAAAGATCTCTCATTTCCCACCATTCAGATTCGTGTAACCATTACAAGGCAAACTATTCCTTTCATTTTCTTCACATTCTCAAACACTCATCACGCATGGGTGCATGCACGGAGCGTCTCAATGACTCCTCCTGTCAGCACCCAGAGCAGCTGTTCATGGATATCTCAAAGTGATGAGTGGCTAGTGTTGGGTACCAGGAATTTTTTTCTTTGCCTTCAGCCCTCTCTGAGTTTTGTGCAAAATTGGTGGTTAAGAAAAGGTGTCTCTGTGCTAACAGTTTTTGAAAAAAAATCATTGGAAATCAATAGAGCTTCTACGATCTTTCTTTCATTCTCTCTCCCTTCTCATAATTCATAATCTACTTTCTTCATCTCTCCTTCTAATCGTACATCTATCTTCTCATATCATCTTCTCTTTTTTTCCACGTTTAACGTCTATCATCCATTTTTATCACCTGCTCTTTTTATTTCTTCTACGCTCTCCTATTGTTTTATATTTCTTCTCCTAATATTTTCATTTTTGTTTAACTCTCCGCTTTTATCCTCGTTTCTTCTTATTTTCATCTCACTTCTTATCGACTTCTTTTATATTCACATCATTCCTCGCCGCTCCTTTTCCTTCCTCTTATTTATTTTCCATCTTCTTTTATGTAATTATTTTCGCTCCTTGCGTAGAAATCAATTCACCGATGAAATCAAATTGTGTGACTTCATCAATCAATTTACGCTGTCCATTGTGTGACTTCATCAATCAATTTACGCTGTCCATTGTGTGACTTCATCAATCAATTTACGCTGTCCATTGTGTGACTTCATCAATCAATTTACGCTGTCCATTGTGTGACTTCATCAATCAATTTACGCTGTCCATTGTGTGACTTCATCAATCAATTTACGCTGTCCATTGTGTGACTTCATCAATCAATTTACGCTGTCCATTGTGTGACTTCATCAATCAATTTACGCTCTCCATTGTGTGTCATCAAATATATTTCCGTAAAGCGTTGGCTCCACGAACCAACTTTAGAAAAAAAAACGTCTTTAGATTACGTGAACCAAAAGTAAAAAAAGTCTTTAGATTCCATGAACCAAAAGTAAAAATAAACGTCTTTAGATTCCATGGACTAAAAGTAAAAAAAAACGTTTTTAGATTCCGTGAACCAAAAGCAAAAAAAAAAACGTTTTTAGATTCCATGAACCAAAAGTAAAAAAAAAAGTCTTTAGATTACATGAAATAAAAGTAGAAAAAACGCCTCTTGAGAACTCCATGATTCCACTGTCCAGGTATTTTCGCTTCATAAGCAAATTATCAAAACACGCCTCTTGGCTCTATGAATCATTTATTGCAAACATTCTGGCTTCCTTTGAGCCGCGATAGCTCAGTTGTTATTGAACTGGGTTACAAAAGACAAGAGGTCGGGTTAAATCCTGATCGACGGCTTCCGTGTTTACCCAGCCTAACATGGGTGCCAGATTTTTTCTGGGAAAGTAAAACGGCACGGACGTAATACTGACCACAAAAATCATGCCCACTGACATCATATGCCGAAGTTCTGTAAAAATTGAATAAAAAAGCATTGTAAAATGTGGCATTTGTTTTAATTGTCAGGTTGTTGTTTTGCCAGATACGCCTAGAAAGATGGGCGAAGTTGTTAGCAGCTATATCTTTGCGGATTAAATTTCTCTATCTAAAGATAGTTTGTCGTTGATGATGGTTCCCAGATGGTTACACTGCTGCACGAAAGCTTGTAGTTGTATATAGATATTGCAGGTATTGCTTCGACGTCCTGACCGAGTATATTGGTTTTCTGCAAACGTTAGACCGAAGTCTCTGCAGGCATACGAAAAGCGATGTACCATGCTCTGGAGTTCTTCCTGACTTTGCGTGACAAGTGCAACGTCGTCAGGAAATAACAGGTCTCTAATAGAGATATGTCTGATATTGCACCTTGTCTTTAGTCTTGCGAGATTGAACAACCGACCATCAGATCTAGTATGAAGATAGACTCCTTCGTTCGCATTTGATAATGTATGTTTTAATAGAACAGCGAAGAAGGTTTTAAAAAGGGTTGGAGCAAGAACGCATCCCTGCTTGACACCGCTGCGTATGTTGAAGGGTTGTAATGTACTGCCGTCGTATTGAATAGTAAAAAAAAAAGTAAAGTACCCCATCACGCCAAGTGGCGTATAGGGAATATGGTGTTAGTGACCATAAATTTTACAGACCTTCGGCACATGATTTTTGGGGTAATGTAGTAGGTATTACGCCCGTGCCGCTTTACTTTCCCAGAAAAAAATCAGGTGCAATTAAAGGCTGGGTGAACCCGGAAGCCGTTGGCTGAGATCGAATCCTACCTCTTTGTAGTCCAGTTCACTAACCACTGAGCTATCCCGGTTCCCGTCGTATTGAATGGTGCCCTTCAAATCCCCATGAATCGATTTCACTAGTGTTAGCAGAGTATGTGAGCTGCCGATTTTAGAAAATATTTTGAAAAGACCGTCCCTGCTGATAAGGTCAAAGGCCTTTGTAAGGTCGATAAAGGCGTGGAAGATATACATGGTATATGTGCGTGTGTATATATATATATATATATATATATATATATATATATATATGTATATACATACAGTAAAGTCTCGATTATGCGGTACTCAATAATCCGGAATTCTCAATTTAACGGACTTTTTTTTTTTTTTATTATTATAGGGAGAAAGCTTGAATCATGTTTTGTTCAGTTAAATTAAATGCCTTTATCCGGAAATCGAAAACGCTACAACACGGTTTGTGCGCTGCGCTTACTTCTACAGGCTCTATCATTACACAATATTGCGTTTACAATAGTGTATTTACAGTAATATACTTCAAATAGGAGCGAACATATTTTATTCAATCCAGACATTGTGTCTCCAAATATTCCAAGTAAAAGCGACAGACAGTCTATATCTTCACTTTTTCCCCCGACTAAATGTTTTTGTCGGGAAATCTTAGTCGTGCCAAAAACACTTATCTACATGATTTTACAAATTTGCTTAATTTTCTCATAGCCTGCTTTAGATCTAAAGTTGGTCATGAATTTGTCAAAAATATGGCGTTTGACAGTCTGACCGAACATTAGAAGCAGACGTATTGTTTGTGAAAATTGAAGAGCCCATAACTTTGATGATTATAAATCAAAGGTTGAGCAGCCGGCGTGCAGTGACATAGAGATGGTGAGAAGAAAGGGGGAGGGGTTCAAAAATTACCGACTGGAAATTCAAAAAGAGTAAGATACAGAGTTTGACGTTAGTTTGTCTCAGACATTTGTGCAAGCTGAAATTCGTTCCATCAGTATAAATTATACATGATATGCTATAAACGCATGTGTGCATACTTTTTAACGGAATACATTTTTGTGTTAAATAATGGCCTCTGCGAGTGCAAACCACACCTCAATTTCCCGCAAAGGTAAACGCAAGCGAACTGTATTGACACTGAACCAGAAGATTGAAATCGCTAGTAGACTTGAAAAAGGCGTTAATCGCAACGTTTTGATGACTGAATTTGGCATAGCCTCTTCAACATTATATGACATACGAAATCAAAAAGATGAGTTGTTTAAGTTTGCGTCGGAGTCTGAAAGCAGCAACAATATACACCAGAGACGAAGTATGAAACGGCCAAAATTTGAAAAACTCGACGACGTCCTTTATGTGTGGTTTTTAGAAAGAAGAAGAAAAGGAATGCCAATATCAGGACCCATGTTGATAGAGAAAGCTAGTGAATGTCACACGAATTTAAATATTTCTGAGCATTGCAATTTTTCAATCATGTTTTTTCATAAATTTTGAGTTTGGTTTTCTTACTCTCGATTATCCAGAAAAATTCAATTATCCAGAATGGGTTCTTCCCCGAGCATTCCGGATAATCGAGACTTTACTGTATATATATATATATATGTGTGTGTGTATATGTCTATGTATATACATCTTGGTATATATATACGTATATATATATATATATATATATATATATATATATATATATATATATATATATATATATGTTTTAATGATGCATATATGTGTATAACTACGATATAGAGATATATGCAAATCATCTTTGAAAGACTTCTCCATCTGTGAAAACGACTGGCAACATCTGGCAAGTGATCGCACATCATGGAGAGCATGAATAAGGAACGGTATAACAACATTTGAGACTGTGCTAAGACAGGACTTAGAAGAGAAGAGACTCATGAAAAAGGATGGTAAACCCTGTGGATCAGCGAGCCTGACCTGTTCATTATGTGACCGCGTGTGTTTGTCAAACATTGGTAGAATTAGCCACGAGAGAAGCTGTTCGGCAAAATCAAAACACCTAAAAAAAATACGCAATAGCCTCCACTAGACCGTCTGACAAGACGAACAGGGCCATATATATATATATATATATATATATATATATATATATATATATATATATATATATATATATATATATATATATATATTATTATATATATATATATTTGTCTATGTATGTATATGTTTGTATATGTTTGTATATTTATATGTGTGTGTATATATATGTATATATGTAATTGTATATATAGATGGGTGTGTGTGTGTGTATATATATATACGGGTTAAGGCAAGGAAATGCAAATGATGCGTAAAACTTCGAAGCTGCAGTAAAGCTAAATGTGAGGGAGAATTTAACAAAAAATAGAAAAAATGGTATGGTAAAATGTTACGTGATTAGTAAAAATCACGTAAAGCTTTTACCATACCATTTTTTCTATTTTTCTTTCAATTAGCCCCCTATATATATATATATATATATATATATATATATATATATATATATATATATATCTTGATGTAGTTCAACCATTATTATTGTTAACTCTAGTGATATCTATTTTTGTCAAGTATGTACACACAGACATATTAGCTGGACCGTGTCACGTGTATTTTAGAGCGTCTCACATCTGTTAACTTTGTTATTCATAGCTTACCAGGTTGGATGCATCCATAACATAGAACAGATGCTACAACAGAGAATAGTATTTCCATCAATCTATCTGTCGGTCTGTCCGATTAGCCTGTCTGTATAGCCTGTCTGTATAACCTGTCTGTATAGCCTCTCTGTATAGCCTCTCTGTTTAGCCTCTCTGTATAGCCTCTCTGTATAGCCTGTCTGCATAGACTGTCTGCATAGCCTGTCTGCATAGCCTGTCTGTATAGCCTCTCTGCATAGTCTGTCTGTATAGCCTCTCTGTATAGCCTGTCTGTATAGCCCGTCTGTATAGCCTCTCTGTATAGCCTGTCTGTATAGCCTCTCTGTATAGCCTGTCTGTATAACCTGTCTGTATAACCTGTCTGTATAGCCTGTCTGTATAAACTGTCTGTATAACATGTCTGTATAGCCTGTCTGTATAGCCTGTCTGTATAACCTGTCTGTATAGAATAAATGAAAAAAAACGGTATAGTTAAAGCTTTACGTAATTAAAAGTACGACACACATTTGAAAGACGTTTCCTCTCAATAGGTCATCAGCACGAAGAATAAACAATAAACAACATATATATGTAAGTAAATAAAATTAGCCCCACATAGCTAACTAATAATAAAGTACATAAAACAAAATAATTTTGAAATAGAGTGCAGAATAAAAATGTCCTGCCTGCGTATTGTGCCGTGGCCAAATGGAAAATAAACAAGGGTTAGTCGCGCAGGATACCCAGTGTAATTGACCAGCTAATGGGAGGTCAAATCACAGATGGAATAGCTCTAAACATGTGTGAGGGGATATTGTATAGGTTACCTCCACTATAACGCCACCGGCAATGTCTATTCGTATCTACGTATATGTAAGCGTGAGAGAACACACTGACCTGCACACACACACACACACATATATATATATATAAGCTTACATACACACGCATATATATATATATCTCATATATAGATTTCCCTTTCCCCATATATACATATCCATATATATACATATATAGGTTACGGCTACACCCATATGTGTGCGTACACATTTTCAGAATAAGCACGCATGCAGCATACATAGATGGTGAGATTATAATGCGGGCACAAACACATAGAGGGAGCCGCGCTGCTCAGTGGTTAGTGAACTGGACTACAAAGGACAAGAGGTCGGGTTTGAACCAGATCGACGTCATCCAGGTTCGCCCAGCCTTGATGATTACCGGATTTTTTTCTGGCAAAGTAAAGCGGCACGGGGGTAATACCGACCACATTATCCCAAAAATCATGTGATGGAGGTCTGTACAAATGATAGTCACTAACACCATATTCCCTATACGCCACTTTGAGTGACGGGGCTACTTACTTCACTTTTTTTTTTTTACATACGCAAAGCTCCGGGGTTCAACTAGCCTCTAAAAAGTTGTACCAAACATTTTTCTGGGAAGTGAGAGGCGGACTGGCGTGACACCGACCACATCAGCCAAAAATGTGCTTTGGTCATGGAAAAAAATGGTCACTATCACAATATTCACTTAGCAACGCTTGGAGAGAGCCTTCACTTTACTTTTTACTTAACATACACAATGCATCAAATGGAACACTCAGAACTGGCTAATGGGGAACTGAGCAGAAGTAAACTTTGAAAATTCACACAGTCCTGGTTGCAAACTAATCCAGTTTAGATATAGAGCAGATGTTAATGCCGTAAAATACCAGCTCAAGTTCTATAACAATATTTGGTGTTTTTGCTTGTCTAATTATTTCACTTTTACGACTTCTGTCGACCTGTCTCTTATTTGTAGCTATAAACTTTAGCACTACAAACCCCCCGCATTGCGACAAATAAACCATCTACTTTTATGTGTGTTTTGTTATGTTGTTCTTTGATCAAAATGCTATATACATATCATTGACACAGTAGCTCATACACTGTAACCGTCACATATTGTGGTTTTTAATGGAGAGAGGTTGTGAACGCAGTAGTTGAGAGAGGAGTAATAAATGAAGGAAAGCTACTGGTAGGAACAAAGAAGAAGACATAAAGAGGAAAGAAATACTGAAGGGGACTAATAGAACGAACAAAAATGAGAGAGGAACAGAAAGGCACAATTTGAAAAATATAAGTCAGAGAAGGGGTGGAAACATGAAGGCACAAGTGTATAAAGATTAGACAGAGAAGGGAGGGAAACAGAAAGGTACAGGTGTGTAAAGATAAGAAAAAGAAGGGAGGGGAATCAGAAAGTTACAGGTGTGTAAAGATAAGACAGAGAAGGGAGGGAAACAGAAAGTTACAAGTGTGTAATGATAAGTCCGAGAAGGGAGGGAGACAGAAAGTTACAAGTGTGTAAAGATAAGGCAGAGAAAGGAGGGAAACAGAAAGTTACAAGTGTGTAAAGATAAAGCAGAGAAGGGAGGAAAACAGATAAGAGAGAAAGTGAGGATGGACTAAATCGATATTGAAAAGACAAGCGATGGAGAGAGAGAGAGAGATAAAGAGTGAGCATAGAGGAGCAAAATGATGGAGTGGTGGAATGTGAACATAGAAGAGCACGATGGTGAGAGAGATATAAAGTGAACATGAGAAAGTAAATAAATGGAGTGGGAGCGAACATAAACGAGCACACAGAATGTAGAGTGAAACTAAGAAAGCAAGGGCACGGAGACACAGCGAGTGAACTTCATCATCATCATCATGTGCCATACCGGTTGGCGTAGGCGATCATGTCCTTCCACAATCTTCTATCTACCGTGCATCGTATCAGTTCTGTTGTTGACTGTTTGCCACGCCATGACACCTAGCTATCTATTTTTTTTTCTCTTTGTCGTCCACGATCTCTCTTTCCTTGTATTTTTTTTTCTGTTGTAACCAAGTATTCCAATTTTCCTATTCTCATGATGTGCCTGAAAAATGTTGATTGTTTCTTTCTGTTTTTGATGAGTTCCCTTTTTGTGTTGGCCTCTTCGAGAATTTCCTCACTGGTCTTTTTAGCTGTCCAGAAAACTTTCAACATTCTTCTCAGAAATCCCATTTCTGTGGCCTCTAACCGTTTTTTTTTTCATTTGTTTGTCTACTGTCCATGATTCTCTTCCATAGGTCAAAATTGGTTCTACTTAGCACCGATGAACTCTTTTTCTCACTACTATTGACATAGATTTGTTGCTAAGATATTTTTAATTTTCTGAAATGCTATTTTAGCCTGAGCTATTCTGCTTTTTATTTCTGTGGTGTATCTTCCATCTGATGTTATTATTGTGCCAAGTATTTGAAACGTTGCACTTTGTTTCAGATTTGTCCTGTTTATTTTTATGCTGCATGATGATGAAGATTGTTTCTTCGATATGACCATTACTTCTGTTTTCTTACTATTCAGACTTTGACCTTTCTTCTTGCTTTCTTTTACTATTATGTATATCATTTCTTGTTGTTCATTCTCTGTCTCTGCTATTAAGACTGTGTCATCTGCATATCGCACATTAAGGTGACTTAGAAGACCACAATTATGGAAGTGAGAACAGAGAAGTATGGATGAGGTGACAAATCAGAGCGGGGGAAAATAGAAACAGAGTAGCAATGAATGATTTAGGAGAAATAAGAAAGAACTGATGAAGAATTATGATTGGGTTGGGGTAGAAAAGATCGGAAAGGCGTGAAGGAAAGTGATGAAAAGTGTGACATGAAGACTTAGCATAAAGTGGAATAGTCTTATGGGAGACGGACAACAAATCGTACATCCTTTTTTTATAATCCGTATTTTAAAGAGCATTTTCAACAAGGCTGTATAGCCTTTGCTGTCAAAGGTTAAATAAAAGCAATAATATTTGTATCATTATTTGTACCATTATTTGAACTATTATTTGTACCATTATTTGTACCATTATTTATGCCATCGCTCCCATTTTCTCAGGTCGGAAAAAAAGAGTGGGAATGTCATGAGTATAGAAAGATGTTCTCAAGATTGCAATTTTCACACGATGAGCAGGCCTGGGTCTTTTGTTATGTCCAATATAAGATTGTTGACGTATCGAGAATCTAACACGAGTCAATCTGATTGGAAAATGTTAGGCCAAATACAATTGGTCACTCACCTACATCATATTCGACCCGCGTCCACTTGATTGGAAAATGAAAGGCCCAATCAATTCCAACTATTTCCACCGCAATCATTTTAAGCATACAGCTCGTTGTTCTTTACTGCCTCGGCATGTCATTACACTAGAGAGCTGGTGAATTGTGTTGAGATCTTCAATGTACAACCAGGCAAGATCAGATTTCTACCAGACAAATGCAGAGTATTAAAAACTCTATGGGCAAAACGGGCATTCTACAATAAAATAGTAATTCCAACATTGTGCTACCAATGTCAGAAATAGACCCTATAGTCAAGAACAATAAGAAAAAGTAATCATTACCGAGATGGAATGTGTTAGACGAATGATACGAACCAGTCTGAGTGATAAGATCAAAAATGATAAACTGAGAAACAAAAAGTTAAGTAATAATTCCCGCCTTTGAGTGAATAAAGAAACAACAGATAAAATTGTTTGCCACGTGACAAGGCAGAAAGATCAAAATATAACACAACGAGCCTTCAATAAACGCTGCGAGAACACTAGACCCAAGGGCCGAAAACGAAAATAAAGATTGATGAATTAATAGATAAAATAGGAAACGTAACAGAGGCAGAGGCCAACAGAAGAGCAAAAGACTGCAAATTGTATCTCTCCTCGGCGATGAAATGCAAGTGTGGATGGAAAGTAGAAGAGGAATTACAGAGCACAGTGTATGGGTCATATATGACGTGTGTAAAAACAATAAATAAACGGGAGAGATATAGAAAGATGAACATGTCAAGAAAACTAAACAGCATTTTGAATACAACAATAAATTCAAATCAGAATTTGAGTGTAAAGAAAATGACAGAATTAGAAAGCGAGTGAGGTCGAAGTTTAAAAAAAAAAGAAACCGGGAAAAAAATATATGAAAGAAATGGGAGGTGGAAATCATAAGGAGAAATTGAAGGGTGTGAAGAGAGAAAGAGGGATAACAAAAGTGTTGAAAATTGAGTTAAAAAGTTATTATAAAGGATATTATAAAGTTAACTCTTTCTGTACGGAATCTTTTAATCAATGCAATGGAAGAGATTTCAGAGATAAATTTCTTGATGGTTTTAAGAATAAATCCACATATTTATATCTATCTAACACATATAACATATTATATTTGAATTGTTAGATAATTGAACAAGGAATTAGATTTAACCCAATATCAAAATGACACAATACATGTAAAAATAATACGATTTCATGATGGTTGACACTAACCAAATTGGGAGTGACGCACTGTGCGGCGAAACGTACGGACATAATTAAATAGATCCTCAAGGAATAAAGATATTGAAAGTTATACAGACAAGTATATGGATAATGCAAAAATAAATACAATCTTAAAGCAGAATCGTTCTTATAAGTCAGTTATTTACTCTACAAATGCTAGGCCTTAGAACTCAATATATTTGTGTTACAGTTGGTGGTTTCCTCATTTTTTGCAAAACACAGACAGGGACAGAAACAAACAATCCTTTAGGATTCCAGAAGAGCGCTGGCTCATTTAAACAAATATAGGCACCTGCAACAGCAAGGAAACAAGTACAGAAAACTCGTGTCAGGAACAGCGCGCTATAATGGAAGTATTTTACAAGAAGCATATCATCATGTGCCACGTCTGGTGGTGTATCTATTTAATCTGTCCCCAATGCTATCTATTAGTTCTGATGGTGACTTTCCATCAAAACATTCTACTTAGTTGCCTTCTGCGGCGAACAGTGGGTTCGAAACTTGAGTAGGCCTGAACGTGAGACTGAATGTTTAGGTTGACATTTAACCTCGTCATTACATATATAAACAATACTGCAATTGATAATAATAGTGCAATTGATAATAATATTGCAATTAATGCAAAATAGTACATTCAATTATTGCCTTAAATGTTCATAATTGCCTCATACTGGCTTAGTCTTTTTTCTTGCCTTACAAGCTAAACGTGGTTTTGCTACTATTTAAAAACGCTTCAGTTTTATTCCCAGTTTTATGTAAAGTCGTAGTGATTTAAGTAGGAATTAGAGAAACTGGCCTTCTAGCGGACTACATTTCTAAACCTCACAATAAAGAGAGGAAAAGTGTAGTTTATTAGTTAAATCACTGTTGTCATAACAACAAGGGAGATAATTGCTGAAATGGCCTATCCATCATGCATATTGCAGAGGCCGATAGATATCGTTGTGTTTTGGTCTCTACATACACTGAATCACGGATATACTAGGGAATACGGTGACTGGTTTAACACTTCATTTAACTCATTCTGCTGAAATGTCATTGTGTTAAGTATTGTGGTAAAATATCAATTAGAGCCACGGCCTTGGTTGCTTCCTCTGAAAATCCGCCTCTGGCTGTCTTTTATTTATTTATTTTTTGTCTATTTCCTCTTACTTTTCTTTCAATTTTCCCTGTTGTCACAATATATTTCCGCAGTTGCTTTCTGGTTACTTGACCATACATTGATTGCGCTTAGGCTCAATAAAAGAGAAACGTTACTCTAAGTGAAACGAATATGATTGAGGTGTAGCAAGCGAGCTACACGAGCTCTTCACATATACGTAGTATATACTGTCTTTTGTGAGCAGCTGAATACATTTCAGACTACGTTTTATACTTTGAAGCCAGTTTTCAAAATAATGTATTAAGCACGAAATACTAGACGCTGCCTTTTATTTTTAAAAACTCAATCTTAGTATTTTTATAGTGGGGTGTCCGAGATTGAGTATCTTATACATTTTTAGTTGATTGATTTTGGGTGTACAGTGATTTTGAGCCTAGTGTCATTA
Source organism: Megaustenia siamemsis (assembly GCA_032433765.1). Lineage (NCBI taxonomy): Eukaryota > Metazoa > Mollusca > Gastropoda > Stylommatophora > Ariophantidae > Megaustenia > Megaustenia siamemsis. The sequence goes on along the minus strand of JAVIAB010000088.1, from coordinate 38,896,998 downwards.
TAGTGGAGTATCCGAAAGATTTTAAGCTCTTTCCAATTCTAGTGTCATTATAGTGGAGTATCCGAAATATTTTAAGCTCTTTCCAATTCTAGTGTCATTATAGTGGAGTATCCGAAACATTTTAAGCTCTTTCCAATTCTAGTGTCATTATAGTGGAGTATCCGAAACATTTTAAGCTCTTTCCAATTCTAGTGTCATTATAGTGGAGTATCCGAAACATTTTAAGCTCTTTCCAATTCTAGTGTCATTATAGTGGAGTATCCGAAACATTTTAAGTTCTTTTCAATTCTAGTGTCATTATAGTGGAGTATATGAAACATTTTAAGTTCTTTCCAATTCTAGTGTCATTATAGTGGAGTATCCGAAACATTTTAAGCTCTTTCCAATTCTAGTATCATTATAGTGGAGTATCCGAAACATTTTAAGCTCTTTCCAATTCTAGTATCATTATAGTGGAGTATCCGAAACATTTTAAGTTCTTTCCAATTCTAATATCATTATAGTGGAGTATCCGAAACATTTTAAGCTCTTTTCTAGCCTAGTGTCTTTACAGTGGAGTATCCGAAACATTTTAAGTTATTTCCTAGCCTAGTGTCTTTTTAGTGTAGTATCCGAAACATTTTAAGTTCTTTCCTATCCTAGTGTCCTTATAGTTGAGTATCCGAAACATTTTAAGTTCTTTCCTATCTTAGTGTTATTATAGTGGAGTTTCCAAAAAATTTTAAGCTCTTTCCAATTCTAGTGTCCTTATAGTGGAGTATCCGAAACATTTTAAGTTCTTTCCTAGCCTGGTGTCTTTATAGTGGAGTATCCGAAACATTTTAAGTTCTTTCCTAGCCTAGTGTCTTTACAGTGGAGTATCCGAAACTTTTTAAGTTCTTTCCTATCCTAGTGTCCTTATAGTGGAGTATCCGAAACATTTTAAGTTCTTTCCTATCCTAGTGTCATTATAGTCGAGTATCCAAAACATTTTAAGCTCTTTCCAATTCTAGTGTACTTATAGTGGAGTATCCGAAACATTTTAAGTTCTTTCCTAGGTCTTTATTTACGCTGAAAACTTTCTCTACTTGTTTCTTATACTCTCATAATATTTAAATTTACTTTTCTTGAGAATGCATTTTCATTGTTTCAGATTATATGTAGTGCGTTTTTATCTGTTGCCAACACGTCACATCTGCGAATCTACATTCAATGTGCACAGAACCCCAGGACTCGTAACACTGTTTCCATTAGGCTATACGTTAATGACAGATAATCAAGTAAACAAAAAACAAGTTTGTTTATCCTACTAGCTAACTTGAATTCTTCATGTGCGGTCAAAGGTAACACAGATTTTGCAGTTTGCACTCGATATAATTTGGCATTCATGACGAGCTTTTTCTTCACAGTAAAGGAATCTATGCCTGATATTTATACATGTCTTCTCAGTATTATCTTTTTTTCATTTTTCTCAAGGAGGGCGGTTTCCTTTTTTTTTTTTTTTGTTTGATTAACGAGTGCTTGTTTTTGTAGTGCTGCTGTGTTATTTCTTTACATCACGGCCGACAATTCTCATATTCGCTTGCAAAACAGAGGGCATATGATAGCAATATTATGAGAACCACTGTGATAAGGAATGATTATACGCAGTCTACCAAAATATCTGTACTTTTAAACATTTTAGAAAATTGATGTTGTCTAAATTATGAGAGCTTTAGATGTTAAGTATTCTGTGCTCTTGACGATGGCACGCAAGTTTGTTTATCGTCTGCCACATACTGAGTAATGACTAGATGGTTCAAATCTATTTTTATTTGCACAGAATTTATTTATTGTAAGTTTCGATTGGCTTCAAAGATATATTTTGACGCTACTAATGTTTGTTGTCTCTTTCGGAAATAGTTAAAGGCCACAGCAAGATTGATTTACAGATGACTACTGAGATGAATTTGATGTTATTTGGTTATGGAAGGTCCCGGTATCACTGCAAACGAATTAAAATCAATAATTGCTCAACCGCCCGTGCCTGCGTAATCATCCGAATTAATATCTCATCTCTCAAACAAAGAAAGGTAAATGTAGTCTCGGTAGTAGGGTGTGATAAACACTCAAAGGTATGGTGACAGGTGTGATAAACACTCCAAGGTATGGTAACACCATACCTTGGAGTGTTAATCACACCCCACTACTGGCTCTTTGCTACCAGCTTTACCGCAGCATTGCAAAAAAAGAAAATGTGCATGTTGCCAAACTAACTGTAGTCCCCATCGTAGCAGTCTCAACACACGCCAAAAGACTTAAGGCGAAACCGCGCAGAAAGTGAACATATCCAACTGCTCCCTGTCATACGATATCATCATTCATCGTAAACAATCGGAATATCGAAATATGATCAAAACGGATGAGACACACAGCTAACTGTGTGCACAGAGCACTTAACACAGTAGCTCCTGCCTGTAACAAAGCCGGACTTGGAATATGAGGAAACTGCAACAAGGAACACTTTTCATACATAGCCTTCAATGATTCCTGCCGCCTATCCACCATATACCGGAAGTTCACGACCTTCTGAAAATGATGATCCTCATATTTTTTGTTAAATGTATATCACGTGATGATGTTAGGGCATCGTTTTTTACTCCAATTCCGAACATATAAACACACAATTATTCGACAGATTATCCCAGTCGGACATCAAAGAACGGACCGAAAGATTAGCGTATGGCCGATCTAGGGATATACGATGAGCCAGTACGATGACGTAGCACACACAAGCATGTCCGGGCCCATTAGATTCCTGATTACTCTAGTGAATGCAGCCTGCGACGAAAAAAAAACAGGGTGCAATTTGATGTACTTTAAAAGTAGTAATTTGGATGTGCCAGAAAAGGTCAAGACACGAGGAAGTCAAATTACCTGAATACAAGAATAATTATTTCTTGGCCGCGTAAATGAGAAATGAATGGATAGAAAATATTGTGAGAATTGGGGACAAATTGGGGGGATAAGCGTTATAGGGAAACAAAGATGCAGAAAGCTAGGTAGGATCATGTGATCGTCTACTACATCAGCAGGCACGGTACTTAGTAAGTAAAGTACCCCCGTCACGCCAAGTGGCGTATAGGGAATATGGTGTTAGTGACCATAAATTTTACAGACCTTCGGCACATGATTTTCGGGGTAATGTGGTCGGTATTACGCCCGCGCCGCTTTACTTTCCCAGAAAAATCCGGTACCCATTTAAGGCTGGGTGAACCCGGAAGCCGTCGGTTGGGATCGAACCCTACCCCTTGTCTTTTGTAGTCCAGTTCACTAACCACTAAGCTATCGCGGCTCCCAGGCATGGCACTTATTCACGATGAAAGCATAAGATATAAACACTAACCACTCTAAATGTAGGGAGCAGCGATAACTCAGTGGTTATTGAACTGGACTACAAAGGACAATAGGTAGTGTTCGATCCCAACCGACGGCACCAGGTTCACCCTGTCTTAAATTGGTACCGGATTGTTTTCTGGGAGTGTAAAGCGACACGGGCGTTATACCGACCACATTACCCCAAAAATAATGTGCTGAAGGTCTGTAAAATTTATGATCACTAACACCATATTCCCTGTACGCCACTTGGCGTGTCAAGGGTTCTTTACTTTTGTTGTTTTGCTCTATAAATGTTGTCAATTAGTTTATGACGATGATGGTGTGCGTGTCTGTATGTGTGATTGTGCGTGTGTGTGAGAGAGAGAGAATGAGAGAGATAGCGATCAGAGCGAATGAAAGGGAGAGAGAGAGAAAGTGAGAGGATCAATTGAGACAGGCTGAATGTATTTTGTTCAAATGATTCAGAAAACATTATATAAAAACACCATTGAACGTGATCAATGTTGTTAAATTTAAAATATAAAATTAGATGCCAAATTCAAAAGAAGACAAATTTCTCATTTAGATTAATAAATCCTTTTACAAGTTTTCCCCCCAAAAATAATTTGATGAGTTCGTTGAATAAAAAAACCAGAAACTCGATTTAGGATAATGCATTGTAAGGTTCATGCAATTTTCTTCATCACAAATAATGTTTAATGAAAAGAGACTCATTTAACGGGGTGAGAACAAAATTAGAAGAAACGATAAGGAGAAAGAAGTGGAATAGACAAATAGATAAATGATAAAATACAATTATTTGAGCGTCATGAACAGAGGGCAGTCCATTTAAACACTTGAGTTTTAGGCATTGTTTAAGTTGACAACCTATCAGATACTGTTATACTAGCACAACATCAGCAGTGTATCCGAACTTGAATAGCCATGTGTCCGAGATGTGTCTGATTAAGTTGGTGTATGTTCTAAACCACGGGTTATTTTTCCAGTAATTTGATTCAAAATTATATCATCACCGTGATTATCATCATTATCACAATTACCGTCATCATCAGCTTCGTCATTAATGTCATCTTCATCATAATTTTCATCAGCGTTAACATCGTCATTGACGTCATCATCATCATCAACGTCATCATCATCTAATGTCGTCGTCTTCATCATCTCAATCATCAGCAGTGTCTTTATCGCCATCATCATCGTCATCACCGTCTATTACCGTCATAGCCATCATCGCCATCACCGTCTATTATCGTCATCATCACTATTATCATCATCTTCGCCATCATCATCATAATGTCGTCATCAACATTACCAAAGTACCATCCCTGTCAGTATAAGTAATCATGTATCTCCAGATCATTCTATCTCAACGTCCATTTAAAAATTATATTTTTGGCATCCTATCAAACCATTCACTAAGGGTTTCTAGTATCTTGTTTCATCTTGTTTATGTTTTTTTTTTCAATTTGTATTCTTCTTTTCGTCTATTTTTGTTGTTCCGTTCTCGTTCATCATCATCAAGTACCAGGCCTACTGGCGTAGGTGATCATGTCTCTCCAAAAATTTCGATCTTGACAGTTATTTATCATTTCTGCTGTTGACCTTCTGCCAATGTATTCTCTTAAGCTACCTGATATCTCTATGCTTCCCACCGTCTCTTCGTCCCTCAATTTTTCCAGTTGTCACAATATATTCGAGCTGTTCCCTTCTCATTAGATGTTTGTTTGCAGCTTTCCGAATGTTTTCATGACTCTTCATAGCTGCCCATTGTATTCTCAAGATTCTTCTGGAAAACGATATTTCTACAGCCTCAATGACTTTCTTCCTGGTTTCCTATTGTCCATGATTCACATCCATATGTTAAGACACATTTTCATTACGTAGCCAAAATTGATTAATACTTGCTCTTTATACTAGCAATAGTTCTAACTTGTTCCTTTGGACTTCTTTTAATTGGTTTGAATTGTGTTAAAGAGGTAGCTTCACTGCAGTCAGAACATTCCTGGATCCGTTCTGTTGATCTTTCTAAACGCCAGCGTAATTTGTTCATACTGATCTTTCGTATGACGAGCAAATTGTAGGTTGTTTGTTTCCGTCCACGTGTATCTGTCAAATGTGGTAAAATATCAATTAGAGCCACGGCCTTGGTTGCTTCCTCTGAAAATCCGCCTCTGGCTGTCTTTTATTTATTTATTTTTTGTCTATTTCCTCTTACTTTTCTTTCAATTTTCCCTGTCGTCACAATATATTTCCGCAGTTGCTTTCTGGTTACTTGACCATACATTGATTGCGCTTAGGCTCAATAAAAGAGAAACGTTACTCTAAGTGAAACGAATATGATTGAGGTGTAGCAAGCGAGCTACACGAGCTCTTCACATATACGTAGTATATACTGTCTTTTGTGAGCAGCTGAATACATTTCAGACTACGTTTTATACTTTGAAGCCAGTTTTCAAAATAATGTATTAAGCACGAAATACTAGACGCTGCCTTTTATTTTTAAAAACTCAATCTTAGTATTTTTATAGTGGGGTGTCCGAGATTGAGTATCTTATACATTTTTAGTTCATTGATTTTGGGTGTACAGTGATTTTGAGCCTAGTGTCATTATAGTGGAGTATCCGAAAGATTTTAAGCTCTTTCCAATTCTAGTGTCATTATAGTGGAGTATCCGAAACATTTTAAGTTCTTTCCAATTCTAGTGTCATTATAGTGGAGTATCCGAAACATTTTAAGCTCTTTCCAATTCTAGCCTCAAAATTATTCTGTAAAATCATCCTAAATAGAATAAAGGATTCAATAGATACAGTAATGCGTGAAGAACAGGCTGGGTTTAGAAAAGGGAGAAGCTGTCTTGACCACATTTTCACTCTACGACTTATATTGGAGGAACACATTGAAAAGCAAAAACCTTTTGTACTTAACTTCATCGACTTCAAAAAAGCATTTGATAGTATTCATAGAGATTCTTTGTGGAAAATTCTGAAGCAATATGGCTTACCATCAAAAATCATAAATATTATAAAAGACATGTATGATGGTTACACATGTGCAGTTCGAACAGAGGAAGGACTGAGCGAATGTTTCCCAATAGAAACTGGGGTTAAACAAGGATGTATTTTATCGCCCTTGTTATTTGGAATTGTTATGGACTTCATAATGAAGAAATGCTGCACTGGTAATAAAGGCATCGAATGGATACAAGGAGACCATTTGGAGGACCTGGACTTTGCTGATGACATAGTTCTCATCAGCAATCAGATAAAAACGATGCAGGAAAACACAAATGAACTATCATCAATAGCCAGCAAAATTGGGCTTGAGGTCAATCATGAAAAGACTAAAGTCATGAAAAGTTTAATTCCAACAAGTGACAAAATATACATGGAAAACAAACCAGTAGAAGAGATCGATCACTTCATCTATCTTGGAAGTCACATTGATCGAGAAGGGGATACGAGCAAAGAAATTAGAATCAGACTGGCTAAAGCAGCAATGTCTTTCAGAAGCCTTGAAAAGTTGTGGAAATCAAAACTCATTAGCACAAACACAAAACTTAGGCTATTCAAATCAAATGTACTATCAACCCTTACGTATGCGTGTGAAAGCTGGAAAACAACAAGAGATATAGAAACAAAGTTGAACGCATTCGAAAATAAATGTCTAAGGAAAATACTTGGTATAGAATGGAACGAATTCAAAACAAACGAGGAAATTAGAGAAATCGCCAATCAACCACTAATATCTTCAGTAATAAAGAAAAGACGATGGTCATACGTTGGACATGTGATGAGAAGAGATAATAATCGAATAGCAAAGCAAGCCCTCATATGGGAAACAACAGGTAAAAGAAAAAGAGGAAGACCCAGGGAGACACTGAGAAGAACATTGATGAGAGAGGCAAGAGCAGCAGGAATCGGCTCCCTCAATGAGATAGAACTGCTTGCACAGAACAGAGACAGATGGCGAGATTTGATAAAATATCTTTAAAAGAAAACTGCTAGAACAAAAATTCATATAGGAGAAGGTGTATCTTGGTCTACGCCCTATGGGCCGGTTACGGCTCGAAAGGTCAATAGATAGATAGATAGAATTCTAGTGTCATTATAGTGGAGTATCCGAAACATTTTAAGTTCTTTCCAATTCTAGTGTCATTATAGTGGAGTATATGAAACATTTTAAGTTCTTTCCAATTCTAGTGTCATTATAGTGGAGTATCCGAAACATTTTAAGCTCTTTCCAATTCTAGTATCATTATAGTGGAGTATCCGAAACATTTTAAGCTCTTTCCAATTCTAGTATCATTATAGTGGAGTATCCGAAACATTTTAAGTTCTTTCCAATTCTAATATCATTATAGTGGAGTATCCGAAACATTTTAAGCTCTTTTCTAGCCTAGTGTCTTTACAGTGGAGTATCCGAAACATTTTAAGTTATTTCCTAGCCTAGTGTCTTTTTAGTGTAGTATCCGAAACATTTTAAGTTCTTTCCTATCCTAGTGTCCTTATAGTTGAGTATCCGAAACATTTTAAGTTCTTTCCTATCTTAGTGTTATTATAGTGGAGTTTCCAAAAAATTTTAAGCTCTTTCCAATTCTAGTGTCCTTATAGTGGAGTATCCGAAACATTTTAAGTTCTTTCCTAGCCTGGTGTCTTTATAGTGGAGTATCCGAAACATTTTAAGTTCTTTCCTAGCCTAGTGTCTTTACAGTGGAGTATCCGAAACTTTTTAAGTTCTTTCCTATCCTAGTGTCCTTATAGTGGAGTATCCGAAACATTTTAAGTTCTTTCCTATCCTAGTGTCATTATAGTCGAGTATCCAAAACATTTTAAGCTCTTTCCAATTCTAGTGTACTTATAGTGGAGTATCCGAAACATTTTAAGTTCTTTCCTAGGTCTTTATTTACGCTGAAAACTTTCTCTACTTGTTTCTTATACTCTCATAATATTTAAATTTACTTTTCTTGAGAATGCATTTTCATTGTTTCAGATTATATGTAGTGTGTTTTTATCTGTTGCCAACACGTCACATCTGCGAATCTACATTCAATGTGCACAGAACCCCAGGACTCGTAACACTGTTTCCATTAGGCTATACGTTAATGACAGATAATCAAGTAAACAAAAAACAAGTTTGTTTATCCTACTAGCTAACTTGAATTCTTCATGTGCGGTCAAAGGTAACACAGATTTCGCAGTTTGCACTCGATATAATTTGGCATTCATGACGAGCTTTTTCTTCACAGTAAAGGAATCTATGCCTGATATTTATACATGTCTTCTCAGTATTATCTTTTTTTCATTTTTCTCAAGGAGGGCGGTTTCCTTTTTTTTTTTTTTGTTTGATTAACGAGTGCTTGTTTTTGTAGTGCTGCTGTGTTATTTCTTTACATCACGGCCGACAATTCTCATATTCGCTTGCAAAACAGAGGGCATATGATAGCAATATTATGAGAACCACTGTGATAAGGAATGATTATACGCAGTCTACCAAAATATCTGTACTTTTAAACATTTTAGAAAATTGATGTTGTCTAAATTATGAGAGCTTTAGATGTTAAGTATTCTGTGCTCTTGACGATGGCACGCAAGTTTGTTTATCGTCTGCCACATACTGAGTAATGACTAGATGGTTCAAATCTATTTTTATTTGCACAGAATTTATTTATTGTAAGTTTCGATTGGCTTCAAAGATATATTTTGACGCTACTAATGTTTGTTGTCTCTTTCGGAAATAGTTAAAGGCCACAGCAAGATTGATTTACAGATGACTACTGAGATGAATTTGATGTTATTTGGTTATGGAAGGTCCCGGTATCACTGCAAACGAATTAAAATCAATAATTGCTCAACCGCCCGTGCCTGCGTAATCATCCGAATTAATATCTCATCTCTCAAACAAAGAAAGGTAAATGTAGTCTCGGTAGTAGGGTGTGATAAACACTCAAAGGTATGGTGACAGGTGTGATAAACACTCCAAGGTATGGTAACACCATACCTTGGAGTGTTAATCACACCCCACTACTGGCTCTTTGCTACCAGCTTTACCGCAGCATTGCAAAAAAAGAAAATGTGCATGTTGCCAAACTAACTGTAGTCCCCATCGTAGCAGTCTCAACACACGCCAAAAGACTTAAGGCGAAACCGCGCAGAAAGTGAACATATCCAACTGCTCCCTGTCATACGATATCATCATTCATCGTAAACAATCGGAATATCGAAATATGATCAAAACGGATGAGACACACAGCTAACTGTGTGCACAGAGCACTTAACACAGTAGCTCCTGCCTGTAACAAAGCCGGACTTGGAATATGAGGAAACTGCAACAAGGAACACTTTAGTAGTATAGCAGGAAGGATCTGATTATTATTTGGCCCGTAAATTAACAAAGATATATAGTAGGCGCGCGGCGCGCCTAATGTACTGTGGCGCAGGGGGAGTTAACCGTGACAGCTGGTCCCAGTGACCCCGGAAGTGACCTGTTTATGTCTGGTGTATGCTGACTTTGGAGTTCTTTATGTACTTGATCGTTAGTGATAGGTTAGTAGATTATACAACATCAATGAAAAACAATCAATATAAAACAGAAGACAAAGATATATTTTATTCTTTTATTATCTCAATAGGTGTATAACATACATTGATATTATATAACATTACAAAAATATTCAGTACACGAAGTAAATATATAGTACAAGGATAACATTTAGTTATACCTATGTAGTTGGGTGACTGCTTAGCTAGGGTGAAACTGTTAGAGATTGCTGGGTAGTCTAAACTGGTAGTGTAAAGAGTTAAATATCTAGAGGTGTAGTCGAGACATTATCATCAGCTACCTTTCTTTTTATATAGAAATAGGAAAGAGCATTTCTTGTTTGACTATAGGAAAATATGGAATTATTTAAGACTTTGAAACCTACATTTTTCCCACCCTTGGCCTTTTGCGTGGCGAGAACCTCTAAAAACATATCTTTATCTAATTTGTTGTGTTGCTTGCTTAGCCCTTTACAACTGATTTTATCGTAATCCCCACTACAATGGTACGTCTTACTACATAAGCTAACAAGAGCTGTCCCTTCGTACTCTAGTTTAAAAAGCCCGGGCGTTCGTTTGGTGTATGCTTTAACACCCTTACAGTTTATACAGTCTGTTTTACTAGTATGTTCATCGCAGCAATGGGTGTATGGAGGTCGCCTAGTGTGTAATAAGGGCTGTATAGGGGTCGGCTAGTATGTCGTGATGGGTGTACGGAGGTCGTCTAGTGTGTCATATTGGGTGTATAGAGGGCGTTTAGTGTGTCATGATGGTTGTATAGGGGTCGTCTAGTGTGTCATGATGGTTGTATAGGGGTCGTCTTGTGTGTCATGATGGTTGTATAGGGGTCGTCTAGTGTGCCGTGATGGGTGTACGGAGGTCGTCTAGTGTGTCATATTGGGTGTATAGAGGGCGTTTAGTGTGTCATGATGGTTGTATAGGGATCGTCTAGTGTGTCATGATGGTTGTATAGGGGTCGTCTAGTGTGCCGTGATGGGTCAATGGAGGTCGGCTAGTATGTCGTGATGGGTGTACGGAGGTCGTCTAGTGTGTCATATTGGGTGTATAGAGGGCGTTTAGTGTGTCATGATGGTTGTATAGGGATCGTCTAGTGTGTCATGATGGTTGTATAGGGGTCGTCTAGTGTGCCGTGATGGGTCAATGGAGGTCGGCTAGTATGTCGTGATGGGTGTACGGAGGTCGTCTAGTGTGTCATATTGGGTGTATAGAGGGCGTTTAGTGTGTCATGTTGGTTGTATAGGGGTCGTCTAGTGTGTCATGATGGTTGTATAGGGGTCGTCTAGTGTACCATGATGGGTACATGGAGGTCGGCTAGTATGTCGTGATGGGTGTACGGAGGTCGTCTAGTGGGGTATGATGGTTGTATGGAGGTCGTCTAGTGTGTCATATTGGGTGTATAGAGGGCGTTTAGTGTGTCATGATGGTTGTATAGGGGTCGTTTAGTGTATCGTGAGGGGTGTATGGAGGTCGTCTACTGTGTCGTGAGGGGTGTATGGAGGTCATCTGGTGTGGTATGTAGGGTGTATGGAGGTCATCTAGTGTGATATAAGGCTGTATGCCGGGCGTCTAGTGTGACATGAGGGCTGTATACCGGGCGCCTAGTGTGGTATGTGTGGTGTATGGCGGTTGTCTGGTATATCATACTTTAATCAACCAATAAGAAAAATGAAGGAACATTACATTCAACATTACTTATCTTAACTACTTTACATCAATACAGTTGAATAACGTGTTATCGTTAAGTCTTACCATACTTTAAGAGAAAACATTCAAACTTACAGCGTAAAATATAGTCTCAATCATCTACACCGAATATAACCTGTTATCGATAAGCCTTAACATACTTTAAGAGAAAACAAGCCAACTTACGGTGCAAAACTCCGCTAGTGTGAACAGTAACTTTCCTTGAATCAATCAAACTTATAACGCCGTCTAGTTTAAATATAACCTGGTAAGAAATGAATAAATTAGCCAATCAGCGAGTGAGTACGTCAACATCGCTTGATAGCGGGATTAACCAATCAGAAAAGAGTATTAACATAGGAGGCGGGGCGAAGAAATGGCTGACAGGTGGATTAACCAATCAGAAAAGCGCGTTAGCCCAAGCGTAGGTAGTGGCTGTCGGGTCAGCAGTGGGGGAAAAATGCGGGGTGGTGGGTTACTTGAACTCGTTTTGACCCCTGAGGCAATTCCAGAAGAGTTCTATGATCTCATTTTGACCGCTGAAGGCTTTAATACCAATGTTTCCCACTTCAACGAACGACATACATCATTAAAGGTGATTACTTCAGCTCTTAGACTTTGGAGTTCCATATCTTTATCACTTCAACGAATGACAGACAACAGTAAAGATGATCATTTCAGGTAAGAAAACTTAGTTCCAAACCCTAAAATTTTGGTTCATACTCACAAAGTTGAACACAAACTCTACAAATTTAGGCCCAAAGTTGTAATTGTTAGACACGAAAGTCGTAAATGTTATATGCAAAGTCCAAAAGTTTGTCAAAAAGATAACCTAAACTCAAAATAGTTAGACACAAAGCCCAACAATTTATATGCAAAGTCTAAAAAAGTTACTCTAAAAGACAACTAATGTAATACTTAACCCCAAAATTTCGTCACATAACCAAACAGTTGAACACGAACTCTACAAATTTAGTCCCAAAGTCGTAATTGTTAGACACGAAAGTCGTAAATGTTATATTCAAATCCAAAAGTTTGTTAAAAAGACAACCCAAACTCAAAATAGTTAGATGCAAAGCTCAAAAATGTATATGCAAAATCCAAAAAGTTACGCCAAAAGACAACTAATGTAACACTTAACCCCAAAATTTCGGCTCATATGCACAAAGTTGAACTCGAAAGCCTAAAAATTTAGTCCCAAAGTCGTAATTGTTAGACACGAAAGTCGTAAATGTTATATTCAAATCCAAAAGTTTGTTAAAAAGACAACCCAAACTCAAAATAGTTAGACACAAAACCCAACAATTTATAGGCAAAGTCCAAAAAGTTACTCCAAAAGACAACTAATGTAACACTTAACCCAAAAATTTCGTCTCATAACCAAACAGTTGAACTCAAAACCATAAAAATTTAGTCCCAAAGTGATACTAGTTCGACACAAAAGTCGTAAATATTATATACAAACTCTAAAAGTTTGTCAAAAAGACAACCCAAACTCAGAATAGTTAGACACAAAACCCAACAATTTATAGGCAAAGTCCAAAAAGTTACTCCAAAAGACAACTAATGTAACACTTAACCCCAAAATTTCGTCTCATAACCAAACAGTTGAACTCAAAACCCTAAAAATTTAGTCCCAAAGTGATACTAGTTCGACACAAAAGTCGTAAATGTTATATACAAAGGCCAAAACTTTGTCAAAAAGACAACCCAAACTCAGAATAGTTAGACACGAAAGTCATAAATGTTATATGCAAAGTCCAAAATTTTATCAAAAAGACAACCCAAACTCAGAATATTTAGACACAAAAGACCAAATAGTTACATTCAAAGTCCAAAAGTTTGTCAAAAAGACAACCCAAACTCAAAAGTTTGTCAAAAAGACAACCCAAACTCAAAATAGTTAGACATGAAAGGTCAAAAAGGTATACTCAAAGTCCAAAATGTTACTTCAAAAGACAACTAATATAACAACAAGCCCCAAAACTTCGTCTCATAACCAAAAAGTTGAACTCAAAACCCTAAAAAGTGTCCACTTATCAACCAAAGTCTTTAATACAGCTGAGAAAACCCTAATAAATTATTACAATTTACTAAAAAGGTTGCCCTTGATGATAGTTGCGACTGTGTCTAAATCATTATTGAAAATATTCATAGAACTCTAGTAAAAACCAAACACACTAAAACACCACATTGAAAGAATGAACTTAAAGTTCACGCCCCTGTCACAACTCTGCTAAGAAAAGTACTGCAAAGCATGAAAGTTATGTCCCCTGCTATAACTCTACTAAACGAAAGTATTACCAAACACGTAGGTTACACTCCTACCATAACCCACTAAGAAAAACAAGATTTTGCTTAAAATACCACATTTATGATTGTTACGCCCCTTGTCCCTTTATGAGGGGACGCCCATGAAACTGTTAGAAATAGTAAATTTAACCTAGTGGCATACCCCAGATGTTATATTAGACACCCCCATAGCAAAAATTTACTTAAAACTCACTTTTATGGTGGTTACCCCCATACCCATTTTTGGCGGTTACGCCCATGAAACTGTTAGAAATAGTAAATTTAACCTAGTGGCATACCCCAGATGTTATATTAAGCATCCCCATATCAAGAATTTACATAAAAACAACTTTTGAAATTACTACCCCTGTACCCATTTTTGGCGGTTACGCCCATGAAACTGTTAAAAATTGTCAATTTAACATCTAGACATACTCCAAACTTTACATTAGACATCCCCATAGCAAAAATTTGCTTAAAAACAACTTTTGAAATTACTACCCCTGTACCCATTTTTGGCGGTTACGCCCATGAAACTGTTAAAAATAGTAAATTTAACATATAGACATACCCCAAACTTCATTTTAGTCATCCCCGTATCAAGAATTTACATAAAAATCACTTTTGAAATTACTACCCCTGTCCCCATTTTTGGCGGTTACGCCCATGAAACTATTAAAAATTGTCAATTTAACATCTAGACATACTCCATACTTCATTTTAGTCATCCCCGTATCAAGAATTTACATAAAAATCACTTTTGAAATTACTACCCCTGTACCCATTTTTGGCGGTTACGCCCATGAAACTATTAAAAATTGTCAATTTAACATCTAGACATACTCCAAACTTCATTTTAGTCATCCCCGTATCAAGAATTTACATAAAAACAACTTTTGAAATTACTACCCCTGTACCCATTTTTGGCGGTTACGCCCATGAAACTGTTAAAAATAGTAAATTTAACATATAGACATACCCCAAACTTCATTTTAGTCATCCCCGTATCAAGAATTTACATAAAAATCACTTTTGAAATTACTACCCCTGTACCCATTTTTGGCGGTTACGCCCATGAAACTGTTAAAAATTGTCAATTTAACATCTAGACATACTCCAAACTTCATTTTAGTCATCCCCATATCAAGAATTTACATAAAAACAACTTTTGAAATTACTACCCCTGTACCCATTTTTGGCGGTTACGCCCATGAAACTGTTAAAAATAGTAAATTTAACATATAGACATACCCCAAACTTCATTTTAGTCATCCCCGTATCAAGAATTTACATAAAAATCACTTTTGAAATTACTACCCCTGTACCCATTTTTGGCGGTTACGCCCATGAAACTGTTAAAAATAGTAAATTTAACATATAGACATACCCCAAACTTCATTTTAGTCATCCCCGTATCAAGAATTTACATAAAAATCACTTTTGAAATTACTACCCCTGTACCCATTTTTGGCGGTTACGCCCATGAAACTGTTAAAAATTGTCAATTTAACATCTAGACATACTCCAAACTTCATTTTAGTCATCCCCATATCAAGAATTTACATAAAAACAACTTTTGAAATTACTACCCCTGTACCCATTTTTGGCGGTTACGCCCATGAAACTGTTAAAAATAGTAAATTTAACATATAGACATACCCCAAACTTCATTTTAGTCATCCCCGTATCAAGAATTTACATAAAAATCACTTTTGAAATTACTACCCCTGTACCCATTTTTGGCGGTTACGCCCATGAAATCGATAAAAAAAATTAAGTTTAACCTATTGGCATACATCAAACATAATATGTGACACGCCCATGTATCAAATTTGCCTAAAAAATCAACCAAAAATTAGTAGTTATATATGTCAATTAGGGACCCCAAAAGTGCGGCCAGCCGCGCATAAATCCTTATATAAATAGTCTACCCGTACATGGCCGCGCATAAATCCTTATATAAATAGTCTACCCGTACATGGCCGCACATTTTTTGGTGCGGTTTTTCCTTATATGAGAGTCTAATCCTAATTGACATATATAACTACTAATTTTTGGTTGATTTTTTAGGCAAATTTGATACATGGGCGTGTCACATATTATGTTTGATGTATGCCAATAGGTTAAACTTCAATTTTTTTTATCGATTTCATGGGCGTAACCGCCAAAAATGGGTACAGGGGTAGTAATTTCAAAAGTGATTTTTATGTAAATTCTTGATACGGGGATGACTAAAATGAAGTTTGGGGTATGTCTATATGTTAAATTTACTATTTTTAACAGTTTCATGGGCGTAACCGCCAAAAATGGGTACAGGGGTAGTAATTTCAAAAGTTGTTTTTATGTAAATTCTTGATATGGGGATGACTAAAATGAAGTTTGGAGTATGTCTAGATGTTAAATTGACAATTTTTAACAGTTTCATGGGCGTAACCGCCAAAAATGGGTACAGGGGTAGTAATTTCAAAAGTGATTTTTATGTAAATTCTTGATACGGGGATGACTAAAATGAAGTTTGGGGTATGTCTATATGTTAAATTTACTATTTTTAACAGTTTCATGGGCGTAACCGCCAAAAATGGGTACAGGGGTAGTAATTTCAAAAGTTGTTTTTATGTAAATTCTTGATATGGGGATGACTAAAATGAAGTTTGGAGTATGTCTAGATGTTAAATTGACAATTTTTAATAGTTTCATGGGCGTAACCGCCAAAAATGGGTACAGGGGTAGTAATTTCAAAAGTGATTTTTATGTAAATTCTTGATACGGGGATGACTAAAATGAAGTTTGGAGTATGTCTAGATGTTAAATTGACAATTTTTAATAGTTTCATGGGCGTAACCGCCAAAAATGGGTACAGGGGTAGTAATTTCAAAAGTGATTTTTATGTAAATTCTTGATACGGGGATGACTAAAATGAAGTTTGGGGTATGTCTATATGTTAAATTTACTATTTTTAACAGTTTCATGGGCGTAACCGCCAAAAATGGGTACAGGGGTAGTAATTTCAAAAGTTGTTTTTAAGCAAATTTTTGCTATGGGGATGTCTAATGTAAAGTTTGGAGTATGTCTAGATGTTAAATTGACAATTTTTAACAGTTTCATGGGCGTAACCGCCAAAAATGGGTACAGGGGTAGTAATTTCAAAAGTTGTTTTTATGTAAATTCTTGATATGGGGATGCTTAATATAAAGTTTGGGGTATGTCTAGATGTTAAATTGACTATTTTTAACAGTTTCATGGGCGTAACCGCCAAAAATGGGTATGGGGGTAACCACCATAAAAGTGAGTTTTAAGTAAATTTTTGCTATGGGGGTGTCTAATATAACATCTGGGGTATGCCACTAGGTTAAATTTACTATTTCTAACAGTTTCATGGGCGTCCCCTCATAAAGGGACAAGGGGCGTAACAATCATAAATGTGGTATTTTAAGCAAAATCTTGTTTTTCTTAGTGGGTTATGGTAGGAGTGTAACCTACGTGTTTGGTAATACTTTCGTTTAGTAGAGTTATAGCAGGGGACATAACTTTCATGCTTTGCAGTACTTTTCTTAGCAGAGTTGTGACAGGGGCGTGAACTTTAAGTTCATTCTTTCAATGTGGTGTTTTAGTGTGTTTGGTTTTTACTAGAGTTCTATGAATATTTTCAATAATGATTTAGACACAGTCGCAACTATCATCAAGGGCAACCTTTTTAGTAAATTGTAATAATTTATTAGGGTTTTCTCAGCTGTATTAAAGACTTTTGGTTGATAAGTGGACACTTTTTAGGGTTTTGAGTTCAACTTTTTTGGTTATGAGACGAAGTTTTGGGGCTTGTTGTTATATTAGTTGTCTTTTGAAGTAACATTTTGGACTTTGAGTATACCTTTTTGACCTTTCATGTCTAACTATTTTGAGTTTGGGTTGTCTTTTTGACAAACTTTTGAGTTTGGGTTGTCTTTTTGACAAACTTTTGGACTTTGAATGTAACTATTTGGTCTTTTGTGTCTAAATATTCTGAGTTTGGGTTGTCTTTTTGATAAAATTTTGGACTTTGCATATAACATTTATGACTTTCGTGTCTAACTATTCTGAGTTTGGGTTGTCTTTTTGACAAGTTTTGGCCTTTGTATATAACATTTACGACTTTTGTGTCGAACTAGTATCACTTTGGGACTAAATTTTTAGGGTTTTGAGTTCAACTGTTTGGTTATGAGACGAAATTTTGGGGTTAAGTGTTACATTAGTTGTCTTTTGGAGTAACTTTTTGGACTTTGCCTATAAATTGTTGGGTTTTGTGTCTAACTATTTTGAGTTTGGGTTGTCTTTTTGACAAACTTTTAGACTTTGTATATAATATTTACGACTTTTGTGTCGAACTAGTATCACTTTGGGACTAAATTTTTATGGTTTTGAGTTCAACTGTTTGGTTATGAGACGAAATTTTTGGGTTAAGTGTTACATTAGTTGTCTTTTGGAGTAACTTTTTGGACTTTGCCTATAAATTGTTGGGTTTTGTGTCTAACTATTTTGAGTTTGGGTTGTCTTTTTAACAAACTTTTGGATTTGAATATAACATTTACGACTTTCGTGTCTAACAATTACGACTTTGGGACTAAATTTTTAGGCTTTCGAGTTCAACTTTGTGCATATGAGCCGAAATTTTGGGGTTAAGTGTTACATTAGTTGTCTTTTGGCGTAACTTTTTGGATTTTGCATATACATTTTTGAGCTTTGCATCTAACTATTTTGAGTTTGGGTTGTCTTTTTAACAAACTTTTGGATTTGAATATAACATTTACGACTTTCGTGTCTAACAATTACGACTTTGGGACTAAATTTGTAGAGTTCGTGTTCAACTGTTTGGTTATGTGACGAAATTTTGGGGTTAAGTATTACATTAGTTGTCTTTTAGAGTAACTTTTTTAGACTTTGCATATAAATTGTTGGGCTTTGTGTCTAACTATTTTGAGTTTAGGTTATCTTTTTGACAAACTTTTGGACTTTGCATATAACATTTACGACTTTCGTGTCTAACAATTACAACTTTGGGCCTAAATTTGTAGAGTTTGTGTTCAACTTTGTGAGTATGAACCAAAATTTTAGGGTTTGGAACTAAGTTTTCTTACCTGAAATGATCATCTTTACTGTTGTCTGTCATTCGTTGAAGTGATAAAGATATGGAACTCCAAAGTCTAAGAGCTGAAGTAATCACCTTTAATGATGTATGTCGTTCGTTGAAGTGGGAAACATTGGTATTAAAGCCTTCAGCGGTCAAAATGAGATCATAGAACTCTTCTGGAATTGCCTCAGGGGTCAAAACGAGTTCAAGTAACCCACCACCCCGCATTTTTCCCCCACTGCTGACCCGACAGCCACTACCTACGCTTGGGCTAACGCGCTTTTCTGATTGGTTAATCCACCTGTCAGCCATTTCTTCGCCCCGCCTCCTATGTTAATACTCTTTTCTGATTGGTTAATCCCGCTATCAAGCGATGTTGACGTACTCACTCGCTGATTGGCTAATTTATTCATTTCTTACCAGGTTATATTTAAACTAGACGGCGTTATAAGTTTGATTGATTCAAGGAAAGTTACTGTTCACACTAGCGGAGTTTTGCACCGTAAGTTGGCTTGTTTTCTCTTAAAGTATGTTAAGGCTTATCGATAACAGGTTATATTCGGTGTAGATGATTGAGACTATATTTTACGCTGTAAGTTTGAATGTTTTCTCTTAAAGTATGGTAAGACTTAACGATAACACGTTATTCAACTGTATTGATGTAAAGTAGTTAAGATAAGTAATGTTGAATGTAATGTTCCTTCATTTTTCTTATTGGTTGATTAAAGTATGATATACCAGACAACCGCCATACACCACACATACCACACTAGGCGCCCGGTATACAGCCCTCATGTCACACTAGACGCCGGGCATACAGCCTTATATCACACTAGATGACCTCCATACACCCTACATACCACACCAGATGACCTCCATACACCCCTCACGACACAGTAGACGACCTCCATACACCCCTCACGATACACTAAACGACCCCTATACAACCATCATGACACACTAAACGCCCTCTATACACCCAATATGACACACTAGACGACCTCCATACAACCATCATACCCCACTAGACGACCTCCGTACACCCATCACGACATACTAGCCGACCTCCATGTACCCATCATGGCACACTAGACGACCCCTATACAACCATCATGACACACTAGACGACCCCTATACAACCAACATGACACACTAAACGCCCTCTATACACCCAATATGACACACTAGACGACCTCCGTACACCCATCACGACATACTAGCCGACCTCCATTGACCCATCACGGCACACTAGACGACCCCTATACAACCATCATGACACACTAGACGATCCCTATACAACCATCATGACACACTAAACGCCCTCTATACACCCAATATGACACACTAGACGACCTCCGTACACCCATCACGACATACTAGCCGACCTCCATTGACCCATCACGGCACACTAGACGACCCCTATACAACCATCATGACACACTAGACGATCCCTATACAACCATCATGACACACTAAACGCCCTCTATACACCCAATATGACACACTAGACGACCTCCGTACACCCATCACGGCACACTAGACGACCCCTATACAACCATCATGACACACAAGACGACCCCTATACAACCATCATGACACACTAGACGACCCCTATACAACCATCATGACACACTAAACGCCCTCTATACACCCAATATGACACACTAGACGACCTCCGTACACCCATCACGACATACTAGCCGACCCCTATACAGCCCTTATTACACACTAGGCGACCTCCATACACCCATTGCTGCGATGAACATACTAGTAAAACAGACTGTATAAACTGTAAGGGTGTTAAAGCATACACCAAACGAACGCCCGGGCTTTTTAAACTAGAGTACGAAGGGACAGCTCTTGTTAGCTTATGTAGTAAGACGTACCATTGTAGTGGGGATTACGATAAAATCAGTTGTAAAGGGCTAAGCAAGCAACACAACAAATTAGATAAAGATATGTTTTTAGAGGTTTTCGCCACGCAAAAGGCCAAGGGTGGGAAAAATGTAGGTTTCAAAGTCTTAAATAATTCCATATTTTCCTATAGTCAAACAAGAAATGCTCTTTCCTATTTCTATATAAAAAGAAAGGTAGCTGATGATAATGTCTCGACTACACCTCTAGATATTTAACTCTTTACACTACCAGTTTAGACTACCCAGCAATCTCTAACAGTTTCACCCTAGCTAAGCAGACACCCAACTACATAGGTATAACTAAATGTTATCCTTGTACTATATATTTACTTCGTGTACTGAATATTTTTGTAATGTTATATAATATCAATGTATGTTATACACCTATTGAGATAATAAAAGAATAAAATATATCTTTGTCTTCTGTTTTATATTGATTGTTTTTCATTGATGTTGTATAATCTACTAACCTATCACTAACGATCAAGTACATAAAGAACTCCAAAGTCAGCATACACCAGACATAAACAGGTCACTTCCGGGGTCACTGGGACCAGCTGTCACGGTTAACTACCCCTGCGCCACAGTACATTAGGCGCGCCGCGCGCCTACTATATATCTTTGTTAATTTACGGGCCAAATAATAATCAGATCCTTCCTGCTATACTACTCACTTTTCATACATAGCCTTCAATGATTCCTGCCGCCTATCCACCATATACCGGAAGTTCACGACCTCCTGAAAATGATGATCCTCATATTTTTCGTTAAATGTATATCACGTGATGATGTTAGGGCATCGTTTTTTACTCCAATTCCGAACATATAAACACACAATTATTCGACAGATTATCCCAGTCGGACATCAAAGAACGGACCGAAAGATTAGCGTATGGCCGATCTAGGGATATACGATGAGCCAGTACGATGACGTAGCACACACAAGCATGTCCGGGCCCATTAGATTCCTGATTACTCTAGTGAATGCAGCCTGCGACGAAAAAAAAACAGGGTGCAATTTGATGTACTTTAAAAGTAGTAATTTGGATGTGCCAGAAAAGGTCAAGACACGAGGAAGTCAAATTACCTGAATACAAGAATAATTATTTCTTGGCCGCGTAAATGAGAAATGAATGGATAGAAAATATTGTGAGAATTGGGGACAAATTGGGGGGATAAGCGTTATAGGGAAACAAAGATGCAGAAAGCTAGGTAGGATCATGTGATCGTCTACTACATCAGCAGGCACGGTACTTAGTAAGTAAAGTACCCCCGTCACGCCAAGTGGCGTATAGGGAATATGATGTTAGTGACCATAAATTTTACAGACCTTCGGCACATGATTTTCGGGGTAATGTGGTCGGTATTACGCCCGCGCCGCTTTACTTTCCCAGAAAAATCCGGTACCCATTTAAGGCTGGGTGAACCCGGAAGCCGTCGGTTGGGATCGAACCCTACCCCTTGTCTTTTGTAGTCCAGTTCACTAACCACTAAGCTATCGCGGCTCCCAGGCATGGTACTTGCTCACGATGAAAGCATAAGATATAAACACTAACCACTCTAAATGTAGGGAGCAGCGATAACTCAGTGGTTATTGAACTGGACTACAAAGGACAATAGGTAGTGTTCGATCCCAACCGACGGCACCAGGTTCACCCTGTCTTAAATTGGTACCGGATTGTTTTCTGGGAGTGTAAAGCGACACGGGCGTTATACCGACCACATTACCCCAAAAATAATGTGCTGAAGGTCTGTAAAACTTATGATCACTAACACCATATTCCCTGTACGCCACTTGGCGTGTCAAGGGTTCTTTACTTTTGTTGTTTTGCTCTATAAATGTTGTCAATTAGTTTATGACGATGATGGTGTGCGTGTCTGTATGTGTGATTGTGCGTGTGTGAGAGAGAGAGAATGAGAGAGATAGCGATCAGAGCGAATGAAAGGGAGAGAGAGAGAGAGAAAGTGAGAGGATCAATTGAGACAGGCTGAATGTATTTTGTTCAAATGATTCAGAAAACATTATATAAAAACACCATTGAACGTGATCAATGTTGTTAAATTTAAAATATAAAATTAGATGCCAAATTCAAAAGAAGACAAATTTCTCATTTAGATTAATAAATCCTTTTACAAGTTTTCCCCCCAAAAATAATTTGATGAGTTCGTTGAATAAAAAAACCAGAAACTCGATTTAGGATAATGCATTGTAAGGTTCATGCAATTTTCTTCATCACAAATAATGTTTAATGAAAAGAGACTCATTTAACGGGGTGAGAACAAAATTAGAAGAAACGATAAGGAGAAAGAAGTGGAATAGACAAATAGATAAATGATAAAATACAATTATTTGAGCGTCATGAACAGAGGGCAGTCCATTTAAACACTTGAGTTTTAGGCATTGTTTAAGTTGACAGCCTATCAGATACTGTTATACTAGCACAACATCAGCAGTGTATCCGAACTTGAATAGCCATGTGTCCGAGATGTGTCTGATTAAGTTGGTGTATGTTCTAAACCACGGGTTATTTTTCCAGTAATTTGATTCAAAATTATATCATCACCGTGATTATCATCATTATCACAATTACCGTCATCATCAGCTTCGCCATTAATGTCATCTTCATCATAATTTTCATCAGCGTTAACATCGTCATTGACGTCATCATCATCATCAACGTCATCATCATCAAATGTCGTCGTCTTCATCATCTCAATCATCAGCAGTGTCTTTATCGCCATCATCATCGTCATTACCGTCTATTACCGTCATAGCCATCATCGCCATCACCGTCTATTATCGTCATCATCACTATTATCATCATCTTCGCCATCATCATCATAATGTCGTCATCAACATTACCAAAGTACCATCCCTGTCAGTATAAGTAATCATGTATCTCCAGATCATTCTATCTCAACGTCCATTTAAAAATTATATTTTTGGCATCCTATCAAACCATTCACTAAGGGTTTCTAGTATCTTGTTTCATCTTGTTTATGTTTTTTTTTTTCAATTTGTATTCTTCTTTTCGTCTATTTTTGTTGTTCCGTTCTCGTTCATCATCATCAAGTACCAGGCCTACTGGCGTAGGTGATCATGTCTCTCCAAAAATTTCGATCTTGACAGTTATTTATCATTTCTGCTGTTGACCTTCTGCCAATGTATTCTCTTAAGCTACCTGATATCTCTATGCTTCCCACCGTCTCTTCGTCCCTCAATTTTTCCAGTTGTCACAATATATTCGAGCTGTTCCCTTCTCATTAGATGGTTGTTTGCAGCTTTCCGAATGTTTTCATGACTCTTCATAGCTGCCCATTGTATTCTCAAGATTCTTCTGGAAAACGATATTTCTACAGCCTCAATGACTTTCTTCCTGGTTTCCTATTGTCCATGATTCACATCCATATGTTAAGACACATTTTCATTACGTAGCCAAAACTGATTAATACTTGCTCTTTATACTAGCAATAGTTCTAACTTGTTCCTTTGGACTTCTTTTAATTGGTTTGAATTGTGTTAAAGAGGTAGCTTCACTGCAGTCAGAACATTCCTGGATCCGTTCTGTTGATCTTTCTAAACGTCAGCGTAATTTGTTCATACTGATCTTTCGTATGACGAGCAAATTGTAGGTTGTTTGTTTCCGTCCACGTGTATCTGGAGGAGTATTTGACGTCAGAAGGAGAGTTTTGGCGTAACTGTAGGACGTTTCTTGAATCAGGAAGGAAGTATTCGTTGATGTTAATTTGAACACGGACAGCTGGTTAATCAGCTGTTATAAATCAGCTGCCCGCTGCCTTGGTCTCTGGCCATGCAATATGACAGGCGACACACTTGCGCCGTGTGCTCTGACCTTATTTCATATCGGGAGCTGGTCAAGCACGAGATCTCTCGCTTGTGTCATCTCTGATGTTCTCCTAGAAAATCCTCTCGTTTCTTTGTGTCTCCTCTTTAAATATTTGTCGGCTCCTCCAATCAAATCGATCCATGTGTTTAGTTTCTCGACTAATACACCCGCGCAAATCTCGAGATAGTCTGTTTCAATTTTTTTTTTCTTTTCCAGTTGCTTGTCGTTTATTTCGGACAATCACGCCTTCTCCCTTCCTCTCCTTCTTTCTCGTGGTATCTCTCCCCCCACGTCTACACACAAGGAGCGTGCTTATTCTTCTTTAGGCCATTCTCAACGTCCCGGGTGAACTTAGATTCAAATATGGCGGTTTTGTATTAAATTTGTGAGACATTTGTTCTAGTCACGTTTGTGTTTCCTTGCTTAGATACCTTTTCGATCTACAGTATCAGTAGCATGTGTTATAAGGCCTGTTGTATGCATATATATATATATCAGTATGTAATTCATATATATTTTCTACCCCGCTGCTTCGGCCGTGTAGGTTGTAATTTATTCAGTTGTTTTCCATCTCAAGTATGCGATAACAGAAACATGAATATAACAAGATGAAAAAAATGACTTTATGGTTATTAAAAGTGGAATAATTTTCTATTTGGTTGTTGTCACAAATTTTACAATGTTGCTTTTCACAAAAGCTTTCCCTGTTAACCATATTTTTTAGTAGAAGTTTAAATATACCTCACGATGTCTTTAAATATTTGTGGCTAACAAATTATAACCACTGTTTAATACAAAACGAACGGGGCATTTAATCAAAATATGTTACCTAAAGATGTAGGACATCTCTAGAATTAATAACTGCATATAATGAATCGATATACGGAACACATTTGTGTAATTAATGTTCAAGATAACGATCAAGCATAAGCGAACCTGTTTTACAATAATGAAATATCATACTTCCTGAGAGAAAATGGAGACCATGTTTTTTTTTCATTATTTTTTTCATTTGCATATCAGCTTCGAGAGGAGATATAGTTTACGGTCTTTTGTTGCTCTCTGCTGCCGTTATGGCTCCTGATGTCTCTGACATTCCACAAATCAATCATTTTCGTGTTTGATCCTTCAGTCTAGTTTTCTCATAACGTTTATTGATGCTGTGTTGTGTTTGGTCATTCTATTTTATTACGTTTCCAAACTAATTTACCTATTGTTTTTGTATGTATTTAATAGCATATAACTGGTTGGACATAATAGTGATGGAAAATGTAAAATTGAAATAAACAAAAGAACAGGAACGACAAAAGGTAATTTTAATGGCACGAAACATATATCAACATCAAAACAAATAACACAAGGGCTGAAACTAAGAATTGCACAATGTTTTATTTTATCAACATTCATGTATGGTGCAGTAACATGGACATTAGACAAGAAAACAGAACAGAAAATTGAAGCCTTTGAAATGTGGATTTAAAGAAGAAGAGGCAGAATTGGATGGAAAGAAAAGAAAACAAACGATGAAGTCTTTCAACGTGTAAAATAAAAATAAAACTATCAAACACAATTCAAACAAGACAAATGAGATTTTTGGGGCATGTTAGAAGACATAGCTGCCTTCTAAAAGTAATATTGGAAGGGAAAAATCAAGGTAAATCAAGTCAAACCAAGACTAACATGGACGAGTAACATCTAAAAATGGACAAGTTAGCCCATGATAACCTGTACAATCAAAGCAAGAGACAGAGCGGAATGGTGCTTCAATGTAGCCAACTTTCTATGCGGAGATGGCACTCAATGAGGATATTGATGGTATAAATTATTCTTAGCTTTAGTCCTCACTTCCTTCTTTCTTATCTCACACGCTGTTTCCTGTCATTCATCTAACACATTTCATCTCGGTAGTTGCTATTTATTGGTGATGTTGAGAAAGGGTAGGGAAATATCTATGGACCTGTCGAGCCGTGGCAGACCCAAAGGGCATACAACCAGATACTCTTTCTCTTTTTTCTAAAATATTTCTTTCTAGCGGTCTCAATCCTTGCAAAGATCTTTTATAAAATCTTGCCATTTCTTTCTGTTCAGTGCAAGCATTTCAATGTCATTGAGGGAGCTGATTCCTGCTGCCTTTGATTCTCTGACCAATGTTCTTCTCAGTTTTTCTCTGTCTCGGCAATGAGTAGGAATAAGGGGATGATAACTTCAGATATCACCAGAAGCATTACACGTGAGAATCTGTGTTAAACTGAAACAGCTTCTTTATATAAGAGAGGTTACTCAAACCGTTGTAGTAGCTGACATGGTGTAGTGGTATGTCGACTAACATTATCATGCAGAGCCACGTCAATGCTTCGACAAACATAAATCCTTAGCACATCGACTCTCCGCGACAGATCTTGTAATTGGTCGCGCTGGGGACGGGAGAATTCTCACTACCTTCCACCTCACTTTGAAGTAGGTCAGGTAGCCAATTGATATATTTCTATTATTTATTTTTTTTCCAACTGGCTGGACGTCGGATGTTTTGTTTTTTTCTAACCATGGTATTCCACAAAAAATATTTTGTTAATCCGTTCTCGATAACTAAAAAAAAAAAAGAGCACATATTGGCGTTCCGTGACGCACACTATGCAAATGTGAGCCGAAAACTATGATCGTGTTAGGAGAACTTGGTGACATAGGCGTTAATGCTGTCCAAAGAAATGAACAAAAACGAGTTAAACTCATTTCTCGCGACGTTTTCGTCGAGAAAAATAAAAAAAAATATTTACATTCTCAAAGTAGAATATTAATACAGACAGATTAGATTTTCTGTAATCTGTGGGTCTACCACGCGTGATAAAGTGATTTTATAATGATATGTAAAAGTAATGTTAACCTCAGATGGCAGATGTTCAATAGAGGTAAAATCTAGTATTGCTCAGGCAAAATCAACTTTCTAAAAAATGAAGAAGATACTGTGCAATCCATTTTTAACAATAGAAATAATGAAAAGAGTTCTTGAATGTTATGTAGAGCCAGTATTAACATATCAGGAATCAGGACCCATGGAAAACAGATAAGAAAAACACTGAAGGCTGTAGAAATGTGGCTCTACAGAAGAATGTTGAGAATAACATGGACAGCTAAGAAGAGTAATGAAAACGTTCTGAAAGAGGTCAAAGCAAAAAGAGAGCTAATTTCCAATATTAGGAAGATTTAAAATCGTCATTTTTGGACATGTTATGAGAAATAACAGCTGAAATATATTTTAACAACTGGGAAAATTGAGGGACCAAGAGATAGAGGGAATCATACCAAACAGATTCATAGAATATTAATAGAATTAATGAGATAATTTAAAAAAAAAACAACAGCAATGATAAATAACTGCGGGTGATCGACAGTTGTGGAGAGACATGATCACCTACGCCAGCAGGTATGTTACTTGGTGAAGATTTTTAAAGTAAATATCAATGTTCAAAACACATTGTCATATATTTTACAATTCTGGTTATTGCCAGTAACTTATGTTTTTAAATGTTTGAATCAAAAATGCTCGTTTAAGAAATCCATTAATTAGTTCACGTATTAATCATTATCTACATATGTCTTCTCACCTCTTTTGTACAAAATGAATATAAATATTTGGGAACTTTGTTAACCTCAGACGGAAGATGTACAAAAGAGGTGAGATGCAGAATGGCTCAGGCAAAAGCAGCTTTCCAGAAAATGAGGAAGATACTATGCAATCCATTTTTGACAATAGAAACAAGAAATAAAGATCTTTTAATGTTATATAGAGCCAGTCTTAAGATATGGATGTGAATCATGGACAATAGGACAACAGACAAGAAAATCACTGGCGTCTGTAGAAATGTGGTTTTACAGAAGAATGTTGAAAATACCATGGACTGGTAAGAAGAGTAATGAAAATGTTCTGAAAGAGGACAAAGCAAAAAGAGAGCTAATTTACAATATATAGAAGAAGCAATCATCATTTTTGGCCATGTAATGAGACGAGAACAAATGGAATATTTTGTAACAACTGGACAAATTGAGGGACGAAGAGATAGGGGGAAGGAAAGAGAAAAAAATGCCATACAGCTTAAGAGAATGGCTTGGCAGGA
Source organism: Megaustenia siamemsis (assembly GCA_032433765.1). NCBI lineage: Eukaryota > Metazoa > Mollusca > Gastropoda > Stylommatophora > Ariophantidae > Megaustenia > Megaustenia siamemsis. The sequence goes on along the minus strand of JAVIAB010000088.1, from coordinate 38,868,129 downwards.
GGTCAACAACAGAAATGATAAATAACTGTCGTGATCGAAAGTTGTGGAAAGACATGATCACCTACGTCAGCAGGTCCGGTACTTGATGATGATATATGTCTTAATCTCTATAAATATCGATTTTGTTATATTTATAAGGAATTAGATGGAAACTGTTTTCTTATATAAAAACTGTGAATACCTTTGATAATCACTGCTACATATTGTTTAGCAATGTACCTCATGGTTGATTCTGCCGACCTTCGAACATCAATAGGGCAAAGAACACACATCTTTATCGCAGTTGATTATTTTAACTTTAATTTATTTCGATTAGCCAATGTTGGTGTATGCATTGAAAACTTGCCCCCACTACGACCGTTACAGCGAACCGGAAGTTTGTTCATTATGAGCTGCGCACCTTTGTTCAAAGCGCAACAAGTTCAATGGGACAGCATGAAGAATCCACTTTGTTTGTTGCTGGAACGAAGATGTAGCAGATATGGTAATGGCTTTGTTGTAGTGAATCCAATCTACACTAAAATCTAAAGACCCCGTGCTTTATTTTCTTAGGTACATTGTTTTTAGTCATTTTCGATTAACACAAGCATTCTGTGGGAAACATAAAAACTGGGAGAAATCGATAAATCCATTACATTTTGAATTGAGTTTAAATTCATCATCATTGAGTGCCGTCTCCGCAACGAAGGTTGGCTACCATGGAGCGCCATTTTGCTCTATCTCTTGCTTTGATGGTGCAGGTTGTCATCGGTTAATTTGTCCATCTTTTGATGTTACTCGTCCATGTTAATCTTGGTCTGCCTCTGCCTCTTTTACCTTGTATTTTCCCCTCCAGGATCACTTTCAGTAGGCTGTTGTGTCTTTTAACATGGCCTAAGAATCGCATTTGTCTTGTTCTAATTGTGTTCAGAAGTTCTCTTTTCATTTTTAGTTGTTTTAAGACTTTGTCGTTTGTTTTCTTTTCCTTCCATCCAATTCTACCTATTCTTCTATATATCCACATTTCAAAGGCTTCAATTCTCTGTTCTGTTTTCTTGTCTAATGTCCATGTTTCAGCACCATATAGGAATATTGAGAAGATGTAACATTTTGCTATTCTTAGTTTTAGCTCTGGTGTTATTTGTTTTGATGTTAGTATGTCCTTCATGACATTAAAATTACTTTTTGCCATTCCTATTCTTTTGTTTATTTCAGTTGTACATTTTCCATCACTGGTTATAGTACGTCCAAGGTAGTTATAGTTCTGAACTGTCTCAAGGTCTATTCCTTCAATTTTGATATCCACTTGTGGGTTTTGAGTATTTTCTTTGTTTATGATCATAGTTTTAGTCTTTTTGATATTCATATCTAGTCCATATTTTTTGCTTGTCGTGTTTATTTCATTAAGTAATTGTTGTAGGTCTTTAGGATTTTCTGCTAGTAGTACAGTATCGTCAGCATATCTTAGGTTACTGATTATCTTTCCATTAATTTGTAGGCCTGACATCTCTATGATGTTTTTAAAGATTTGCTCAGTGTATAGATTGAACAAGCTTGGTGATAGGATGCATCCTTGTCTTACTCCTCTTTTTATATCAATGGGTGTAGAGAACTCTTTGTTATATTTTATTATTGCTGTTTGCTCCCAGTATAGATTGCATATTAGTCGTATATCCATGTCATCTAGATGTATCTCTTTTAGGCATTCTATAAGTTGTTTGTGGTGTACTCTATCAAAAGCTTTGGTGTAGTCTATGAAGCAGGCATATATTGGTTTGTTTACTTCTGTGTATTTTTCGATTAATGTTCTCATGCAGAATATGGCTTCTTTTGTCCCGCTATTTTTCCTAAATCCAAATTGCTGCTCATCTAATTCAGTATTGATTTTATTCTGAATCCTTCCTTGTATAACTTTTAGCAAGATTTTTGTAACATGGCTCATTAGGCTTATTGTTCTAAAGTCACTGCATTCAACTGCACCATTCTTTTTAGGCAATGCAATGAAAGTTGATGTTTTTAGTTCATTTGGTATGTATCCTGTGTGGTATATGTCGTTGCATATGTCTGTAATCACTTCAATGCCAAAATCTTCAAGTGCCTGTATCATCTCTATCTGTATGCTTTCAGGTCCTGCTGCTTTTCCCCTTTTCATTGTTTTTATAGCTTTTTCCACCTCAGATTTTAAGATTTTATAGCCTGATGTACATTTTATAACTGGTTTCTTGTCCCTTTGATCATGAAATAGTTCTGTTATATATTCCTGCCATCTATCTATTATATCCTTATTGTCTGTTAGCATTTTTCCTTTTTTGTCTGCAATGCATCCACCTTCTGTGGCTTTTTTATTTTTATTAGTCATTCTCTTTATTTCTGTGTGCATTCCTCTTAGGTCTTGTTTGCTTTCCATAGTTTCTATTTCTCTACATTTTTGGCTGAGCCAGTCTTCTTTTGCCTTTTTGCACATTTTGCGTATCTCATTATCTATTTTATTGTATTGGGCAGTGTTCTTCGCTTGTCTCCTTTCTTCCATTTTTTCTAAGATGGTGTTAGTTATCTATTTTTGTTTTTTGTTCTTTTCTCTTTTGGGTAAGGTGTCGCAGGCTTTTTGTATGCTTTTCTTTATGCATTGCCATTTGGTTGTTACTTTTTCATCAGGATTTTCTCTTCTGTATTGTTCAATTCCTTCCTCTAGCAGCTTCTGGTATGTGTTCTTTACTTGTATTGTATAGGTATCTTTAATATCTTTTTGATTTAAAGCTGTTATGTCGAGTGGGTTTGTTGATGAATCCGATTTTTGCTTGTTTCTCTTTAGTTTGATTTTCATTTTAATCATTACAGGATTGTGATCAGAATTAATATCTGCTCCTGGGTAGGTTTTGGCTTTCTTTACGCTGTTACGGAACCTTTCTTTTATCATTATGTAATCTATTTGATGCCTCTTCCTATCTCCAGGGCTTTTCCATGTGTATAGTTTCCTTTTCTCTTGCTCAAAGTAGGTGTTACATATTATCAGCCTGTTTTCTTCACAGAATTGTATTAATCTTTCTCCTCTGTCATTTCTTTTTCCTAAACCATGGTTTCCTATAATTGTCTTATATCTACCTTTTCCTACTTTAGCGTTCATGTCACCCATTACAATCAAGATGTCTGAAGATTTCACTTGCTTCATAACTTTATTTAGGTCTTCATAGTATGCCTCTATTTGTTCATCTGTGTAGTCTTGAGTAGGTGCATATGTCTGTATTATTGCTATGTCGAATGGTTTTGCTTTCAACTTGAGTAGTATAATCCTATCACTGTATGTCCAGTGGGTACTTATATATTTTTGTAGCTCTCTTTTTATCAGTATTCCTACCCCCCCTTTGATGTTCTGTTGTGTTTCCTGAGTATATAAATGTATATTTTTCGTCTTCAATGTACCCACATTCCTTCCATCTAGTCTCTGATATGCCTAAAATATCTATATTTATTCGTTCTGCTTCTTGAATTAGATTTTCCAATTTCCCTTGTTGATATAGAGTCCTAACATTCCAAGTACTTATTTTAAGATCTTTCCTCCGACATAAGTTCGAATTTCTCCGACTCTCCATGGCTTCCTCTGGACTGGTACGTGATGAGGCTCCAATCTCTTTCACGGTGGTCAGCCATGTTCGTCTTTCGTGTTCTGAACATGCCTCTTGTGTACCACACACTTTGCTGTTTTCGCTTTCTGGGCCGTTGATCATTCTTGATTCCTCCGCCTCCATCCACCGTCACAGACTTTTCACACACGGGTTGAACATACCCGTTTTTCCGTTGACATTTTTGTCAAACCATGTGCTTGCCTATCGAACCGCGAACACACAACACAAAGAAGAATAAATCATATTCCACTTAAATATCGGCAATCACAGTCCATCCCCACGTTAGAAGTAAAACATACACCAAACGGGAGAATAGCAACACATAATTTCACAACTAGACTGTCGCGTAAATCATTTAAATATATCAGCAAGAGCCGAATTATAAAAATCGACTACACGAAGCCGCCATGACACCGGAGATTTTAAATTAAATAAACCAAATGGAAATAAAATCTTAAAACTATGTTTGTCCAAATGAGTGTTCTGTCTACCAAGGGGGCCAGGTCTTTTTCGCATTGTTTTGTGTCATTTTTTTTATCTACGTTAAGTCGCAACCATTTCGCTGACTCAGTTTTCACTACCATTGTCAACAGGAAACATCTAAAACAAGTGCAACACCTCAAATACTTGGGCATAATAATAACATCAGATGGAAGATGTACCACATAATTAAAAAAGCAGAATAGCTCGGACCGAAATAGTATTTCAGAAAATGAAAAATATTTTATGCAACGAATCTATGTCAAAAGAAATGAGAAAGAGAGTTCATCGGTGCTATATAGAACTAATTTTGAACTATGGAAGCGAGTCATGGACAGTAGACAAACAAATGAAAAGACGATTAGAAGCCACAGAGATGGGATTTCTCAGAAGATTGTTGAAAGTTCCCTAGACGGCTGAAAAGATCAATCAATAAAATCTCAAAAAAGGCCAACTCAGAAAGGAAGCTCCTAAAAAACATCACAAAGAAACAATCAACATTTTTCGGGCACATCATGAGAAGAGGAAAGTTGGAATACTTGGTTACAACTGGCAAAATAAAAGGATAGAGAGATCGCGGACGAGAAAGAGAGAAAATACTGGATAGCTTGGTGTCTTGGCATGGAAAACAGTCAACAACAGAACTGATAGGATGCCCTGTAGATAGAAGATTGTGGAGGGACATGATCGCCTACACTAACCAGTATGGCACATGAAGAGGATAATGATGTCATCTGTATAGCAGTACCACATAGTGTGTGTCAGTTTGTTACTTTTTTCTTCTATCTCAAATTGTAATAACCTGACATCTGTGCTTCCCGTACATACTTGATAAAAGTGTCCTGGCGGCCACCAACTAATTAGAGAACGACGATTCCATACAGTATTTTGTTGGGTATAAAAAGTAAAATTAAAGTACCCCCGTCACGCCAAGTGGCGTAGAAGGAATATGGTGTTAGTGACCATACATTTTACATACATTCGGCACATGATTTTTAGAGTAATGTGGTCGGTATTACGCCTGTGCCGCTTTACTTTGCCAGAAAAAAAATCCGGTACCCATTGAATGCTGGGTGAATGGAAATCCGTTGGTTTGGATTGAAATTTACCTCTTGTCCTTTGTAGTCCAGTTCACTAACCACTGAGCTATCGCGGCTCCCTCGAGATACATTTACATGGACTTTATTTCCTTTAATTTGCTTTGCTGCTGTGTTCTGCCATTTCATGATCATTTCTTTTTAAATGAACGGAAAACACATGTAGGTAATAAAGGAAATAAATAATGAACTTTATAGATAGGTAAAGACTACATTATTACACAATTTAAACTAAATAAATTATTTTTGAATGTAAAGATAAATACTAAGAGTTATCTTAGACGGAGTAAAGGTGTAAATAACACACGTCACGCCTCTCTGTGTGTGCGAAATATATTGCTAGTTGCTGTATATTTTATTTTTTATAGTGGTCCATGCGTTTTTAAATTTATTTTTTTATTCACACGGTATATTTATGATTAGTCAAAGAAAGATAAAGTAAATCCGTCAACCAGGAAAGAGAAGGGCTCTCTGTCTAAGAGACGTATGACGCAATCCGGAGAAAGCCATAAGGAGTCCGGGTTGCCGACTCACCCTTTGTCTACCAGGAAATCATCCAGAATTGGCACCTGGAATGTTCGTACCCTTAACGAACAGGGAAAAGCGGCACAAGTGGCAGCAGAAATGAACAACTACAAGATAGATATTCTGGGAATGTGTGAAACAAGATGGCTGGGAGCGGAGAGAATAAAATTGAATACAGGGGAGATGATTTTATCATCAGGACACCAGGAACCAGGAGCACAACATAGCGAAGGGGTAGCTATAATGCTATCAAAGAATGCACAGAAGACACTAATAGAATGGGAGGCAGTGGGACCAAGACTGGTGAGAGCAACATTTAGAACAACCAAAAACAAAATAAAATTACACATTATGCAATGCTATGCACCAACCAACGATAAAGATGACTCAGTTAAAGATGATTTTTATAAACAGCTACAATGCCAGATGGATGCAAGACGAGCCAAGGATATTATAATCTTGATGGGAGACCTAAATGCTAAGGTAGGATCAGACAACAGAGGCTTTGAAGAGATTATGGGAAAACATGGACTTGGAGATATAAACGAGAATGGAGAGATATTTGTGAATTTCTGCGCCCTTAATCAAATGAGCCTAGGAGGAACAATATTCCAACATAAAAGAATACACAAAGCTACATGGGTGTCACCAGATCATAGAACGGAAAATCAAATTGATCACATATGTATTAATAATAAGTTTAAGTCATCCTTACAGGATGTAAAAGTATATAGAGGGGCAGATATAGCTTCTGATCATCATCTTCTGTTAGCCAAACTTAAAATTAAATTAAAAAGGTATACTACAACGAATAAGGGCAGAACGTATTTCAATGTAGGGTTTCTTAAAGAACAAGGAATTAAAGATAAATTCGCAGTCACAATATCAAACAAATACCAAGTCCTCCAACAACTAGAAAATACAATAATTATAGAAGATCATTGGAAACAGGTAAAAAATATATGGAAAGAGACATGCGAAGAAACACTGGGGAAAAGAGAACGCCAGAATAAGGCATGGATGACAGCAGAGACCCTGGATAAAATTAAAGAAAGAAAGAACAAGAACGCAGACATAAATAAAAGCAAAACAAGAAGTAATAAAGCCAAGACACAGGAAGCTTACACAGAGGTGAACAAAGAAGTGAGAAGATGCATTAAAAGGGATAAGAGGAAATATATAGATGAATTAGCTAAAGAGGCAGAAGAAGCAGCAAATAAAGGGAATATGAAAGAACTGTACAACAGCACAAAGAAATTAGGTGGAAAATACAAACAGATCAACGCCTTTATCAAAGATAAGAAAGGAAATCTGCTTAGTAATATAAAGGAACAAATGGAGAGATGGAAGGAGCACTTTGAAGAACTTTTGAACAGACCTGGCTCAAATAATCCTCCAGATATACTACCAGCAGAAGAAGAATTACACGTTAACTGCGGAAAACCAAGCAAAGAAGAAATAATGAAAGCCATCAAACTGTTAAAAGATGGTAAAGCCACAGGACCAGATGAAATTCCTTCGGAAGCCATCAAAGCAGATATTATCACCTCTACCAAGATGTTACATAATCTATTGGATAAAATTTGGGAGAGGGAAGAAATACCTAAAGACTGGAGAGAAGGTTATATGATCAAACTACCAAAGAAAGGAAGTTTACAGGAGTGCACAAATTATAGGGGAATTATGCTACTATCAGTGCCAGGAAAAATATTAGGCAGAATCATTCTGGAGAGACTAAAAGAGGCTATAGAGAAACACTTGAGAGATGAACAAGCAGGTTTTAGGAAGAACAGATCATGTGCTGATCAAATAACTACTCTACGTATAATAGTTGAACAAAGTTTAGAACTAAAATCCCCACTTTATATTGGATTCATAGATTACGAAAAGGCATTTGATAGTTTAGACAGAAGAATGCTTTGGAAGTTGCTGAGTCATTATGGAATCCCCATAAAGTTTATTAACCTGATAAAAACAATGTATGAAGGAACAAAATGTAGTGTGGTGCATGAAGGACAGCTTACAGAAGCATTTGAAATAAGAACAGGAGTAAGGCAAGGATGCCTTCTGTCTCCATTTCTCTTTCTACTGGCCATAGATTGGATTATGAAAATAACTCAAAACAACAGAAATGGGATCCAGTGGTCACTGACCAAACAACTTGATGATTTAGACTTTGCTGATGACATAGCTCTCCTATCACACAGCCACCAACAGATGCAAGATAAAATGAGTATATTAGATGAGAGATCACAACAGCTAGGACTAAAGATTAATAGAGATAAGACCAACATTATGAGAATTAATGCAGTTGGCAATAACCAAATAAAACTAGGAGAAATACCTCTACTAGACGTACAATCTTATATATATCTGGGCAGTAATATAGATAAAGAGGGAGGAACAGAAAACGATACCAAAATAAGGATATCAAAAGCAAGAGGAGCTTTCATTGCACTGGGAAACATATGGAAATCCAAAGAAATTAGGCTAAATACAAAAATACAAATTTTCAACTCCAATGTTAAGTCGGTTCTATTATATGGCTGTGAAACATGGAGAATAACAAAATTGACAATCACGAAGGTACAGACTTTCATTAATGGATGCTTGCGCAGAATAAAGGGATGGAAATGGCAGGACAAAGTCACAAACGTGGAATTATGGAAATGTACCGGTCAAATACCAGTGGATAAAGAAATACAGCGAAGACGATGGCGATGGATAGGACACACACTACGGAAACCAACTGAGAGTATTACACAACAGGCCCTTTTTTGGAATCCCCAGGGGAAAAGACAAAGAGGAAGACCAAGGAATTCTTGGAGAAGACAGATTGAAGCAGAGATGAAGATGATGGGGAAGACATGGAATGATCTTAAAAGAATTGCAAAAAACAGAACGACTTGGAAAGTGTTTGTTGAAGACCTATGCTCCACTGGGAGCTAAAAGGTAGAAGATATTTATGATTCCGAACTGATCACCGCATAACTTAAATTTTCCGAATAAACATCTACAGGTTCTGTAAATCTCGGAAGCCGTGTTGGTAAATATGATCAATCTCTACAATTTATATTTCAATACCACTTGGTTAACACTTGGTTAACAGAGAAGTGTACTAACTACCTGGCTCTAACTGCTGCTTTAGTAGGAATATTTCTCAGAAGAATGTTAAGAATTCCCTGGACAGCTAAAAAGACCAACTATAGCTCGTTCAGAAATACGAGCCCACAGAGTTTATTAATTATCTCGGAAACTGATGAATTTCTGTAAATCGTTTCCATTAAATCTTATTTTTTCACCGACGCTGAGTCTGATTTTGCTCCTATTGTCATGCATTTAGGAAAGATTTTTGCATCTTTTAGGTATATTAAAATATTATCTTCTTGCTTGTGCTAATTTTTAGGATTTTTACAATAGCAACATTTGTTGTAGTCAACTCACCGTTTAAAAAGGCAAATGTCACGCGCTCTCAACACAATCTTAGCACCATCTCGCACTCAATGAATCATAACTTGTAAGACGCAATCCACTGAGAGGTTTGTTAGAAAATTAACATAATTTACAGTAAATCTAATGTTTAGAGCACACGGTTTGATATTTCATTAAAATTATATAACAAAAAACGATTTGTGCAAAATTCAGACTACCTTTCTACTTAAATGTTATAAGATTTTAAGGTCGGTGAAAAAAATAAGACTTCATAAACAAGAATTACAGAAAATCATCAAACTGTTTCCGAGATTATTGATAAACTCTGTGGGCACGAATTTCTGAACGAACTATAGGAAATTCTCAAATAGGCCAACACAAAAGTGAGCTCATAAGAAACAGCAGAAAGAAACGGTCAGCAATTTTCGGGTACATCATAAGAAGAGGAAAGATTGAATACTTGATTACAATTAGCAAAATACAGGGAGAGACCGCAATAACAAAAAGAGAAATTTATAGATAGCTTGGTGTCATGGCATGGAAAACAGTCAGCAACAGAATTGATACGATGCACGGTGGAACTACAATGGCGGAGGGATATTATCGCCTACGCCAATCGGTATGGCACATGATAATGATGGTGATGAGAAGGGACATTTCTAGGCGAAATATGTGGATGTGTACGGAAACTAATTTATTTGACGATACCATCTTATTCCGTTTAATACGGAATGCGTTAAACTTTGTATTCATTATGCATTAGTTCAGACAAGATGGCTTCTTTCATACCCTCCCTTGACTAGTATGCAAGGCAGCAATTGTTTGTAGCCAGAGTAATCTCACCCATTTATCTCTGCTGATAAAGTCAAGAGCTGAAATCAATAATTAATAGCAAAATATATCGCGTGGATTAGAGACAGTACAATCGGCGTTCCACGGTATCTGGTCTGCAATCTTGAGACTGCATATTGAGCGTAATGATATTTAACACTATTTCCCAATAGAGTTTCTTGTCATCTTGTTTGACACTTTCCCATAGTTGTTACTTTGTTACAATTACATGAAATCTTATTAGGTTTCATAGAGTAATGACCCTTCTGTGAATGAATTAAATTATTCTCTTCCTTTCGGATCTTCTAGCAAAACGATTTTAACTTTTATGAAGGGAGATCTTTTAAAAAATGTAATTAAAGTTCTAGTTTATGGCTTCCCATTTCAACTTTCATTATTATCACACTATTTATCTTCTCTAAACATATGATTGTGTGTTAAAAGAAATTGTTATTTAAAAACGGTTACACATAACATGGATATGTCAACCCATTAAGATGAAAAAATATGCTGATGTCAACATTTGTGAGTTAATTTTTGCTTATTATCAAGTATCATCATGTCTTTACATTGTCAAATGCTTCACGTCATTAGATTCACTTCCAGTGTAAGCTTCCGGATTAACCGGCCAGTCCTGTCCGTGCACTTCTTGATTCAAGTCGAGACTGTTAAGTATTATATTGTTTATAATCGCTGATTAATTCCTGTTTATGTATGTAGTCCGTTGTGTTCATCCCTTGACTGTATATACTAACGAAGACTTAATTAGTCGACACGTTTTTTTTGTTGAATCACGTCTTATATCCGTATAGCGCTAACATATAATTTAGATGTAAATATAGCTCCCTTACATCAAGCGACCTCGTTAGTGTTGCGGTTAATGCACTCCCCTGCCAACCTGAAGCTTCAGGGTTCAGATACCAGTTCATGTAAAAGCCCTATTCCGATTTAAAAGTCGCTGTGGGTTCAAAAAGCCTATTTAAATGGCTACAAAGATATTCTCTTGGAAGGGAAGGCAGCGAGTAAGGGAACTGGCCACCAACCTTACGAAGCTGAGGCTTAAATACAATGAAGTCACAAACACTTCATTACAGTTATGGTTATTCGAAGGCTTGGGTATCACTGCAACTAATTAAAATCCATAACTGACCAAACCACCCGCGCCAGTGGAATCATCCGAATTAAAACTCATATCTTTGAAGGATCCATACATGGAAAGGCAGATGCAGTCCCCATCATAGCAGCTACAGCACACGCCAAAAGACATCCGTCCAAGCGAAAGTGAACGCAGCTGAACTGTCCTTCGTCATACGATATCATCATTCATGGTAAGCAATGGGAATTTAGAAATACGATTCGGATGAAAAACACAGCTCACGGTACGCACAGAGCACTAACTCACTGTTCCGACAACAAAACGGGCTTGGTATATGAAGAAGCTGCAACAAGGAACACTTTTCAGACTGTGCCTCAATGGTTTTTGCCGCCTAACCGCCATATTGACCACTTCATTACCCAACGACAATTGCTATGGTGCTGCCTTTACCTTCGCTATACATTTTCTTACAGATTAAATCTCATCAAAGTATAAAACAACAGAGAAAATCTTAAACGGTTAAAAATGAGTGTCAATAAGAGAGAGTCAATTGCGAACTACAGATCGTTAGTAATGAGATAAAAGGTTGTTTCGGGCTTCCGGTCAATATGGCGGATAAGCGAACGGGATCCGTTTAGGTTCAGTTTGAAAGGTGTTCCTTGCTGCAGTTTCCTCATATTCTAAGTCTGGCTTCCTACCGGAGCTACTGAGTAGTGCTCTATGCACAGCGTGAGCTGTGTGTTTCTTCCGGATGGTGTTTCTAAATTCAGATTGCTTCCGATGAATAATGATATCGTATGACGAAGGACAGGTCAGATGCGTTAACTGTCGGTGCTATAGAAAGCCTTTTGTCTTTTGACGTGTATGTTTTTGCTATGCTCGTTACTGCACTTGCCTTTCTTTGTTTGAATATTCGATTAGATGTTAATTCGCACTATTCTACTGGCACGGGCAGTTGAGCAGTTATGGATTTCCATTCGTTTGCAGTGATACCGGGGCCATCGGATAACCCTAACCATAAAGTTGTTGTATTTTGTATATGATTCGAACGTATTAAAATCTGCTTCATTTCGCCTGCAATTACACTGCTTATTATTTCACAAAAAATATGGACTAGATATGAATATCAAAAAGACCAAAACTATGATCATAAACAAAGAAAATACTCAAAACCCATAAGTGGATATTACAACTGAAGGAAGAGACTTGGAGACAGTTCAGAACTACAACTACCTTGGACATACTATAACCAGTGATGGAAAATGTACAAGTGAAATAAACAAAAGAATAGAAATGGCAAAACGTAATTTTAATATCATGAAGAACACACTAACATCAAAATAAATAACACCAGGGCTAAAACTAAGAATAGCAAAATGTTACATACTCTCAATATACCTGTATGGTGCAGAAACATGGACATTAGACAAGAAAACAGAACAGAGAATTGAAGCCTTTGAAATGTGGATATATAGAAGAATAGGTAGAATTGGATGGAAGAAAAAGAAAACAAATTATGAAGTCTTAAAACAACTAAAAATGAAAAGAGAACTACTAAGCACAATTCAAATAAGACAAATGCAATTTTTGGGCCATGTTAAAAGACACAACAGCCTACTAAAAGTAATCCTGGAGGGGAAAATACAAGGTAAAAGATGCAGAAGCAGACCAAGACTAAAATGGGCGAGTAACATCAACAGATGGACAAATCAGTCTATGACACCTGCACCATCATAGCAAGAGACAGAGCAGAATGGCGCTCCATGGTAGCCAACCTTCGTTGAGGAGACGGCACTCGATGATGATGCTGATGATGATTATAACGAGCTATCATTTCTGGCAGTTCATTTATTAAGACTGTGTCCACCGCATATCGCAAATTGTTTTTTGTTGTGACCATTGACTTCAATTCCTTTTATATCGACTATTGATCTCTCTCAACTATGTCTAATACCGCATTGTCTATATATTTATTTTTTCGCCTTTAAATCTTTCATCCAAAACCGATCAGATTTTCCTTCTACGACGTTCAATCTCCGTCTTAGACTTCCGTTTCTAAGATGACGGATTTAGTCCACGTTCTCTCGATCGCAGCAGAAAGTGCATTCGATGTCTGATTAAATTCGGTTCTCCATTGCACTCCTATGCGTTAAAGTCAAGATGATGATCTATTTATTACATCTATGTTTAAAGAAATATGACGATCATCACTTTCATGAGGACGTGAACTTCTGGTATATGGTGGATAGGCGGCAGGAACCACTGCAGGTTATGCATGAAAAGTGTTCCTTGTTGCAGTTTCCTCATATTCCAAGTCCATTGGTGACTGGTTGATCTCGAGACAAGACGCCGACCTCGGGACAGAGAGGTTGTGGGTTCAAATCTCGGCTACACCGGTTGAATTTTTATTTATGATTTCTCTCTGCGACAACCACCCCTGGTCTCAGCAGCGAGGCCCGGCTTGAAACGTCAGTTACTCATCGACAGAAAAAAAAACATGAGTACCTCCGAAGTCGGAGTTATCTGCCTCTGCGGCGAGGGACCCCTGTGCACACGGCTGCCTTGGAAAACTGGATTAACGTGCAAAATTCAGTTCCTAGTCTTTAGGGATTTCAACAGAGTTGAAAGCTGGCGAACGCAACAAAAACAACAACAACAACAACAACAATTCTCCGCATACCTCATTCCAGAATTATTTATCTTAATTCATATTCTTTCTCTCTCATTAAAAACCATTATCGTCATTGCTCTTTTCTCTCATCCTTCATCATTCATTCTCCTCATATCATCTGTTCAGTCCGGATTCTCATTGCATCGTTATCGTCTTATGCTTTTCCTTCCTCCTTCACTTAAAACCATTCTTCACCTACTTCTTTTTTATTTCTCCTTATCCATTCTCCTCTATATGTTATTTTCTTGAATATTAGTCTTCCTTTAACTTCTTTCATTCTTATTTATTTTTCTCTCTTTTCCTTAACTTCCTTCTCCATCTGAATTCACCTTCCTCCTATCCCCTCCCTCTCTCTACCCAAATGCATGTTACGTCTATCATTCACCTCACGTCATCATGTTACTATTATTCTTTCCTACTTTTCTTTATCCACCATTTTCCTATTTTCTTATTTTATCTTCATGTATTAAAATCTTCTTATATTTATCTCTTAACCTTCTCATAGCTTATATGTTCCGTCCGTCTCTCTTTTACAACTCATATACATCCCTCTAGCAATATACTTGTTGATAAAAAAAAAAAGAAGTTAACCTCCTTTCTTTATCTATCTCCTTGTTTCTTTCTGCTTTCCCTCGATTATTTATAAACTTCCTTCATTCTATTTCTAGTTATTCTATTTAATTATCATTTAAAGTAAATAAACAATTTGATAATAGATGTCGGCTACGTAAATATGTCCATACAATAGCTTTCCACTGAGTGTATAAGATAATCCATAATAGTAAGTGTAAACTACGGGCCTAATCTAATTCATTGTTTTAATGTTATTTTGAGCGCTGTCCAGCGTAATAACATGTTATATTACCAAGTTTTTAGATAACTGTTGTTACATTATATATATATATATATATATATATATATATATATATATATATATATATATATATATATATATAAACACACATATATACCATACACACACATAAATATAAATAGCTTGTCTCCTTGTGAGCACGAGATACAACCAGTTCAGTCTCATTCTTTGTCTTCTATGTTTCATTAGACTGTATTTACTATTTACATATTGTTGTGAGTACAGATTATTTTAATATTAAATGTGTAGTGTGGAAATCACATGGTTCTCGTCTAATTGAGAGAACAGTAGTTTTCGTTCTTAATGTTAACAGCTACCATACGATAATGACGGATGTGACGGGCCGAAAGGCGCAGATATCGCGGCTTTCCATAAACTTGCGCCAGAAATCACCCACTTTAAGTGGTGCTCACTATGAAGAAATATAGTTCTGATAACTCTGAGAGATACTAGCGTCGAAATAAGATATTGACACCATTACCTTAATGATCGTCAGTCCCTTCCGTGTGAGGCACCCTCCCGCTAATTGGATAAAATATCGGCGCATTAGTTGCGGAGTTTGAGAAGTACAAACAATAAGCACACGAGTCATCGTTTAGTTTTGAATTATAAAGTTATTGAGTTATTTGTGCGTCAGTATCATTGCACTCCGAACATGTCTATAGGTGTTCAGATCCCCTCCTCAACAAGTCCCGCAGTGTCTAGCGACTGACGACTCCAGTTCTGTGTTGGTTGATACCTTGATATACGCCTACTAAGTTTCTAGTTTCCAAGTTTCTTACTAAGTTCCTTCTCTGTACCCATCTTAACTCCCATCTCTTTCATCCGAAGGAATGCCGTGGACTCCTGGTTATTCGAAGTCTTGTGACATTCCCACATCTCGGAGGGCATTCATCAGTTTTGAATGTTTCGGGTTAATACTGCCATGTGGAGGCGGGCTCTGTACGCATGCAATGGGTAGAGTTGTTGCAGAAATCCAAAATACGTAAGGTCATCTTTGTCTATGTCCCTGGACATGCGGGAGTACGGAGAAATGAAAGAGCGGACAGGTTGGCTAGCTGCGCTGTCGTTGAGGACGGGCAACCAATGGATCGGGCGGACATCATCAATGCCCTCCGAGATGTGGGAAGAGCACAGGACTTCGACAAACACAGATCAACGTCACTTCTTCGGATGCAAGAGATGGGAGTTAAGATGGGCACAGCCAGAAATGAGAAACTTAGTGGGCGTGTAAGAAGACTTATCAACCAACATACAACTGAAGTCGTCAGTCGCTGGACACTGAGGGAATTGCTGAGGAGGGGATCTGAGCACCTATGGACATGTTCGGAGTGCAATGATGATGACCCGCGAATAACCCAATAACCAAATAACTGCCCTGAGAAGGAAAAGAACCGTACAACTTGGCACTGGAGCCTAAAGTACTGTTCTGCCAACGTCATCATTAACTCTTCTAGTCTAATGTTAACTCCTCTTACAAACTAGGTCAACTAGTGGTAGCCGTGTAGTAAATCAACTATATTAAAGCCTCGAAAATGTAATACTGTAGTTTCAAGATCGCATTACCCTCGCTATTACCCCCAGGAAATTTTCACTCGCTAAACCCTCGTCTATCACCTTACTTCAAATTATTGCCTTAATGAGAGCTTTTGTGAGCAAGGGTGTTTGATCGAGACTGTGTATTGCCGAGTCTTTCTTATTGATTTATTGATTGCAAAAAAATGACAAGTGAACAAGGCCATTTTCTCGAAGATTGTTAAAGGTCGCTTGTGTGGTGTACATCAAGGGGGACAGTATTTTCTTCACGATGAACAGTGGAGTTTGTGGTCGTTTTTACATGCTCGGTTCAGGATTAAATGGAGGAAAAGCAAGGTGATTTTAAAATGTAAATCAAGAAGCCGAATACGATACAGTAAAAGTATAAATGGAAGCCGCGATAGCTCAGTGGTTAGTGAACTGGACCACAAGGACAAGAGGTATGGTTCAATCACAACCGACGGTTTCCGGGTTCACCCATCCTTAAATGGGTACCTGATTTTTTTAGGGGGGGGGGGGTAAGTAAAACGGCACGGGAATAATACCGACCACATTACCCCAAAAATCATGTGCTGAAGGTCTGTAAAATTTATTGTCACTAACACCATATTCTCTATACGCCACTTGGCCTGACTTTACTATAAGTATAAAGGATTTCTCAGTATGTCACTTTCGACTCTTGTTTTATTTTGTAACATTCGACTTATTTATTATATTGTCTGTCTTTCACGCGTTTACTCGATGGCTACTAAAAGAGTGAATATGCCTCTTTACCATTCGCCCTTAGAAGGACGTTAAGTGGACACTGATATTTGTGGGCTTTTTTTGAGGTTTTCGACCCAACACATCCGACAAGTATGTATTTTTGGGCCTAGGGTTGCTTTCCCTCTACGATCTCTACTCACTCGCTTGATCAGGCTGGACAGTTTCTAGAAGTTCCCCTAGGAGGTGGGGCATGGTCTTGATCAGCTCTGTTGTTCGCTGATACTGATGCATGCTATGGGTCGCTCCTACTTCACATATTTGTAATTATATATCGAGCCAAGATGCCCGTCCAGCACCGTGGACTGAGTGTGGTCAGCGACTCATAGCTGACTGCATGTGTCTGGTGTGACGATCAACAGAGCTGATCACGACGTCACAAACGAGCTCTTTTAAACAAACTATCCAGCCTGGCCAAATAAGTAGGGATCGAAATGGGAAGGCAACTCAGACTAAAAAATGCGGTTCTAAATTCGGATGCATTGGGTCGAAAGGCTCAAATAAATCACAACACAACGCTCCTACGTCTAATGAATGTCCTTTCAAGGGCGAAGATATCTATTCAACTCTTTATTAGTCTTCGGGTAAACACCAGAGAAAAAGGGAAAGTAGAAATGTATACATCTCTAGTGTTCTACAATGTTTTCTCTTCGCAATCCAAAACAAAAATTGTACAAAGTCTGTGACGGTGAATGGGGCGGAAGTGTCAGCAATGACCAATGGTCGAAAAAGCGAAAACAGCAAAGTGTGTAGTATACAAGAGGCATGTTCAGGACACGAAAGACGAATGTGGCTGATCACCGTGCAAGAGATTGGAGCCTCATCACGTACTAGTCCAGAGGAAGCCATGGAGAGGAATGAAGTTTTAAAATTACTAAAAATGAAAAGAGAACTACTAAATACAAACAGGACAAATGCGATTTTTTGGCCATGTTAAAAGACAAAACAGCCGACTAAAAGTAATCCTGGAGGGGAAAATACAAGGTAAAAGAGGCAGAGGCAGACCAGGACTAACATGGACGAGTAATATCAAAAGATTGACAAACCAGCCTATGACAACCTGCACTATCAAAGCAAGAGACAGAGCAGAACCAACCTTCGATGCGGAGAAGGCACTAGATGATGATGCTTATGATGAATTAAAAAAAAATGCTTTCTATTCGGAAACTGAATTCAAAATATCTTTCTTCTTTCTGTCTCCATTATCCATATCTTTACATTTTTCTGCGTCTCTACACCACACTGACAACTCATTCTTCATTTGCTCCTGTTTCCACTCAACTCCTTTCCTTCACCGCCTGTCCTTATAAAAGGAATTAATTGGGCGAACACATATATCGCGATATATCGCTAGTTTACGTCAATCCGAGATATCTGCACCTTTCGGCCAGACACATTCGTCTTCAGCATGGCATATTTGGATAACAGCTTGCATCCTCTCTTCGATCCTTACTCGCTTCGGTAGATTGGATAGGGACATATATGGGAGATTGAGTTGGGTCTGGATCAGTTCTGAGGGTCAGTGGTCGCTTTTGGGCTTTATGGCTTTCGTTCTAAATCAGTCATTTGTTTGTGTTTGGGGTCTCCGTCACTATTCTAACTCATATGTGTATGTGTGTGTATGGGCATGCATGTACATATATATATATATATATATATATATATATATATATGTGTGTGTGTGTAGGGGTGTATATGTACATATATATATATATATATATATATATATATGTGTCTGTCTAAGTGTGTATATATATATATATATATATATAAATATATATATATATGTATGGATGTGTATTTATATATATATATATATATGTGTGTGTAAAAAAAAAGTAAAGTACCCCTGTCACGCCAAGTGGCGTATAGGGAATATGGTGTTAGTGACTCTATATTTTACAGACCTTCAGCACATGATTTTTGTGGTAATGTGGTCGGTACTACGCCCGTGCCGCTTTACTTTCCCAGAAAAAAATCCGGTACCCATTTAAGGCTGGGTGAACCCGGAAACCGTCGGTTAGGATCGAACCCTACCCCTTGTCCTTTGTGTCCAGATCACTAACCACTGAGCTATCGCGGCTCCTTGTATATGTGTGTATGTACGTATATTTATCGTATACATATATACATATCATATTGTATGGCGAACTAAATGACAGAAAGAGACCAACGGGGAAACCAGTGTTAAGATATAAGGATGTTATGTTTCTGGAGCTTCCTTGAGGGAATTCTACGTATGTATGAGTGTTTATGTGTGTATATATATATATATATATATATATGTGTGTGCGTGTGGGTGTGCATGTACAAATATATGTGGGATGTATAATGTGTGGGTGTATGTTGTTAGAAACAGCATCATAACACACATGACGAAACCACTGGTGCTCAGATTTCCCCCCTGAGGGATCTAAAGAAAAATCTGACGAGAATCTTGATCCACATGAACGTACTCCGTAACACGACCTGGGATCAACGATGTTGCCTAGGCATCGGCCTTATTTATAATCTACACTTTTCTAACTTAACTGCCAATGGATCTTTAACGTGTTTTTAACAAACAAACCACTTCTTCTTTTTCTTTTCTCTCTCACTGATACCTAAAAGGTGTCGTGGTTTATATCATTTGTAGTTCTTGTGCTGCTCGAATTGTCTGAATTAGTGATTTTCCTTTGTTGTTACATGTCTCTGTCACTGCATCTATCCATCTTCTTCTGGGTCTTCCTCTTGGTCTTTTTCCATGCATTCTCGTCTAAATAGCACAAAAAAACGCTTGAATTTCTTTTACTATCGGTATTGAAATTCACTTATAATTTAAATTTGACTTCCATCGAAAATTGTATCGTGTTGTCAAACAAACCACATTGGACCATAAATAAGGCTCATCAGCACAATCTTCTTCATCATCATTATCATCATCATCTTGTAAGTGTGCTATACATGTTAAATGAAAGCTATAGTTTCAGCAACACGCACTAAAACAAATGCAACTAACACTGAAATAGACGTCAGACGAAACAAATGCAACTAACACTGAAATAGACGTCAGACGAAAGGGGGAGTTAGTTTGATAAGCACAACTAGACGCGACGAAATAATAAAAAACTATTAAGGATTATCACTGTTATAGACTATAGACAAAAGCAACAATATTGAAACTATCAAACACAGCGAGCACAGATAACAAATACACGTATGCAGCCATATGTCCTCAAACAAATTATAGGAGCTTTACAGTAAATGCACTCAGAAACTCACAACATAAGAGCAACAAGCCTATAAACTATCTCCGGGCTCCAGACTGAACGACAAATGCCATTAGATAGAAGAAAACTACTTAGAACCTCTCAATTTCTTGTCAAATTTCAATTCCATTTCGCTACTGTTCTACTCATTTTGCACTGACTACTATTCCAGCTCCACATATTCCTCGCGAACCGTTATATTTGGTCAATTACTCGTCTACAACTTCAAAAACCATGCGTATGTGTACTGCTATATGTACGATATCAGTGAAGTGGTGTTTGTTATTGATTCTAGACATATTCATCATCATCAACTAAGGTATGCTGATGATACAGTCTTAATCGCTAAGAGTGAAAATGAATTACAAGAAATGTTGGACATTATAGTGAAAGAAAGCAAAAATAGAGGACTCAGCCTTAATAGCAAAAAGACAGAAGTAATGGTAACAACAAAGAAAAAGACATCACCTCAGTGCAAAATAAAGACAAATGGAACAATATTAAAACAGGTAAATGAATTTAAATATTTGGAAAATTTGTTAACCTAAGACGGAAGATGTACAAAAGAGGTGAGATGCAGAATGGCTCAGGCAAAAGCAGCTTTCCAAAAAATGAGGAAGATACTATGCAATCAATTTTTGACATTAGAAACAAGAAAAAAAATTCTTAAATGTTATATAGAGCCAGTCTTAACATATGGATGTGAATCATGGACAATAGGACAACAGACAAGAAAATCACTGGAGTCTGTAGAAATGTGGTTTTAAAGAAGAATGTTGAGAATACCATGGGCAGCTAAGAAGAGCAATGAAAATGTTCTGAAAGAGGTCAAAACAAAATTATAGGAACACAATATTAGGAAGGAAAAATCATCATTTTTCGACCATGTAATGAGAAGAGAACATTATATATATATATGTATATATGGCTAACTAAAGGACAGAAAAAGACCAACGGGGAAACCAGTGCTAACATATAAGGATGTTTACGGGGCTTCCTTGAGGAAATTCTCTATCCGTGAAGGGAAACTGGGAAAATCTGGCTGCAGATCGTAGCACATTGGAAACAATAAAAATAGCACAGTAACTTTCGAGGCAGTGCTGATATCAAAGCTAGAAGACAAAAGCTGCAGGAGATAGGAGACTAGGCCAGGAACCTCAAATATATCTTGTTCGTTCTGTGGATGGATCTGTCTATCCAATATTGGCAGATTGAGTAATGAGAGAAGCTATTCAGCAACTCAACATCCAGCATAAAGCACTATTATTTTTACCACACTACTGACTTATTATGATTGCTAGCTACCAACCGACTGTCAAATACCAATGGCTATTTATGTATATATAGAGCCATGACAGCCAAAAATATAATTATTTAAAAAAAAACAGTTCCAAAGAATGTTTTGATCAGATGAATTCATAGACAGAGAATACACTCAACTTCTACTTTCGATATCTTATGCCTGGCTAAGTACTTTTTTTCCACTTGAGCCTTTGTATCGCCAGTATGATTAATTATTCACTATTTCCAGTCTATTGTTAATTCTCTCCTAAATGAAAGGCTTAAAAATGATGTTTCATCTCCATAATCAGGGGTTCTACTTGGGAGAATTCGTGACAGTGACGTCAGTGACATTAGAGAAAAAAAGTTAATAAACTCTTTTAAAAGTTGAACTCTTTATGACTGTTGTTTATTATAGCTGAGCTTGTTGTTAACCAGCTGTTTCGAGAGGCCTACATCGGGCACAGATTATTAAACAGTATAAATTCATCATCATGTGCCATACAGGTTGGCCGAGGCTATCATGTCCTTCTATCTACAGTGCATCGTATTAATTCTGTTGTTGACTGTTCACCATGCTTTGATTCAAAGCAATCTAGTATTTACTCTCTTTGTCGACTGCAATCTCTTTTCAATGTATTTTGCCAATTGCAACCGTGTTCCAACTTTCCTCTTCTCATGATGTGCCCGAAAAATGTTGATTGTTTCTTTCTGATCTTTATTTTTTAGAAGCTCCCTTTTGTGTTGGCTTCTTTAAGAATTTCTTCGTTAATCTTGATAGCTGTCCAGTGAACTTTCAACATTCTTCTGTGAAATCCCATCTCCAAGGCCTCTAATCGTCTTTTCATTTGTTTGTTTACTGCCCATGATTGGCTTCCATAGATCAGAATTGGCTCTATATAACACCGATAAATTCAAGTCTGTTGAATAATCTTTTAGCTCGCAAACTCGACAATAATGTGTCCATAATTACAACCTCAGCCTCTAATGCTCGTCTCTGTATGCATCTAAAACACTGCATCTAGTTCGTTAAAATAGGGAATATAACAACAACGAAGAAGAGAACTATTTCCTGTCTTCTTACCCCCCCCCCTCCAATGCTATGACCTTTTAGGTGATGTTTTACACTTCACTCGTCATATACGATTTTACGCTTTACATCAATTATTTACCCTCACTTTTTAGCTATTGTGACGCTACAACACTGCATCTAGTTCGCTAAAATACGAAAGATAACAACAACGAAGAAGAGAACTATTTCCTGTTTTCTTACCCCCCAAATGCTATGACCTTCTAAGGCGATGTTTTACACTTCACTCGTCAATTACAATTTTACGTTTTACATCAATTATTTACCTTTCACTTTTTAGTTATTGTGACGCTACAACACTACATTCTTCATTTTGCGCAATAGAAAATTTTAGAATTTTTGCTTAAACCGTATTTTTAAGATTGCATTTGGAATCTCGCAAGACAACAAACAAGTCGTACATGATGTTTATAGTTATAATTGATGGCGCATTTTAACGACAGTGGAGTCGAGCCTATATATTTTCTGTTATATGGGTTTTATATATTCCTTCCGTAAAATTATATTTTTATTTCTGGTAATAAAATGATTCTTTATTTTTATACAGGAAATAACCGACTTTGATTCATAGAAATGAAAACAATAAATCGGCCATAGAACACATTTAATGTCTATCAGTGGGAAAGTGAAAAGTGAGAATTGTGGAAACTGATAGGGAACTAAGAGTCGGGCGATATAGCAGACTTACATAAATGGGGAGAATTGGGTGGAAGGAAAAGAAGACAGACAAGGATGTTCTAATTCAGCTGAAAATAACAAAAAGAACGTCTTAATACATTTCGTAAAAAAAGACAACTGAGATTTTGGCAACATGTGAACAGATACAATAGCAAATAATAAAAGCAATCTTGAAAGGGGGATGTACAAAGTAGATAGATAGAGGCAGATCACGACTTAAGTAGACTTATAACATCAAAAGGTAGTCAGGTGAAACTATGACAACGTGCACCTTCAAGACAAGAGAGAGAGTAAAATGGCGCTTCATGGTAGCCAACCTTCGATGTAGAGACGTCACCATATGAACAAAAAATAATAAAAGATGGACTGAAGAGTAAAAAAGCAATCTGATTGTACTGTTCAAAGGATAATCTAAACAATAAATCGATTGAGTATTCGGATAAAACAATCGACGGACTGAACTGAAGTGCAGTGGGGAAACCAACAGTAAAACAATAAGGGAACCAGGCATTAAAATAATGGAAATGCCAGAGAATAAAACATTAAGGAACCGAAGATAACAACAATAAAGGAACCGAACAATCGTCCACTATTGAGTTAAAGAAGGATACATTCGAGCTGTAGATAGACGTACGACGTAAATAGTACTGCGGTAGAGAATCAATGCAGGAAAATAATACGGGGTAGTTCAGTAGTGCAATATTAGAGACACTTTTTATAACTGAAAATGAGTCGTTGCGTACATGTAGAAAATTATAGAGACTGTATCAAATTAATAGTCCGGGAGAGAATAGAACAATAGATGGGCCGTGAAGAAAGCAATACATGAGTCGGAGAGTTAAGAATAGTGTACTGTATAGTAAATTAATATATGAGTCGGAGTTAAAGAATAGTGTACTGTATAGTAAATTAATACATCAGTCGGAGTTAAAGAATAGTGTACTGTATAGTAAATTAATACATGAGTCGGAGTTAAAGAATAGTGTACTGTATAGTAAATTAATACATGAGTCGGAGAGTTAAAGAATAGTGTACTGTACAGTAAAATAATACATGAACCAGAGAGTAAAACAATAGTCTATTGTACAGTAAAATAATGCATGAGTCGGAGGGTAAAACAGCAGGGTATTGTACTGTAAGACAATAAATGAGTCGGAGAGCAGAACAATAATTAACTGTACAATGAGTACATGAGGCGAGAGAGCTGAAAAATCTAGAAACACTGGAATGTAATGACATAATGAGCATACGCCACATGACTGAATCGGCGCTAAAATTAGAGACTGACTGCTTGTAGTGAACCCGAATTGACCAAGATTCTCCTCCACCAACCCCTAGTGGACCTGAAAAGAGGACTAACTACTGTAGCCGAGCTAGTGTGTTTTTAAAGGGAAGGCAACTTCTTACTTGAGAATGTCAGCTGAAGTGAGATGCACGGGGCTGAAAGCCACATATATCGCAGGGAGCCAGTAGTGGGGTGTGACATACACTCCTATAAGGTATGGTGACAGCTTTACAAAAAAGGAACACAACAAAATACTGACGTTTCGGCCTACATGCCGTCTTCTTCTGAAAACAAGGACAACGAAAACAAACGGTGAAGCAGAGATACCCAGTACTACATCTAGGATAATAAAGTTTGGGAGAAATAGATGTAGTAATAGGTATCTGTGCCTCACCGTTTGTTGTCATAGTTCTCGTTTTCTGAAGAAGGCCACATGTAGACCGAAACATCAGTATTTTGTTGTGTTCCTTACTTGTAAAGCTGTCACCATACCTTATTGGAGTGGACGTTAAATCCCAATACTGGCGCCTTGCTACCAGTTTTACCGCAGCACTGCAATTATTTGCCTGTTCCTCACAGATATCGCAACTTGATGTAAACTGAACCACAAGCATCTACTCCCACCTGGCGTTTTTTTTTACAAACATAAATGAGAAACAGGTGTCAGGTGAACGTAGCAGGAGAAGACAAAGATGAGCAAAGCTTTTTTTCTTCTCTTCTTAGCGTCACCTTGTTAAGTGGGCAGATACATTGTGTCGCTAGTTTACGACATAACCGTGATATCTGCGCCTTTGGGCCCGACACATCCGCCTTCGGATTAGATGAGTAGATTTGATTAACAACTTTTGGCCCGGACAGCTACTATTTTTGGTCGTCTCTTTTCTACTTTAACTGCAAAGGGTTCTTTGACGCACGCGAGTACACATGGGATTTCCTTTTTTTTCGCCGTTTTCCAAGAGGGCTATACATCGGACTTCACAGCCAAAGATCATCATCATGTGCCATACCGGTTGGCGTAGGCGATCATGTCCCTCCACAATCTTCTATCTACAGTGCATCGTATCAGTTCTGATGTTGCTGTTTTCCATGTCATGACACCAAGCTATCAAGTGTTTTCTTTCTTTGCCGTCCGCGATCTCTCTTTCCTTTTATTTTGCCAGATGTAACCAAGTATTCCAACTTTCCTCTTCTCATGATGTGCCCGAAAAATGTTGATTGCTTCTTTCTGATGTTTTTAAGAGCTCCCTTTTTGTGTTGGCCTCTTTGAGAACCTCCACATTGGTCTTTTTAGCTGTCCAGGGAATTTTCAACATAGGAGACAAATAATAATAAATGAAAATTTATAGAGGGAAACTTGCGAGGCGATAATCAGTGAATCAATTCAGGGGAAGAGGTATGTTTACAGCACTCGGAAAAATGACAAATAATCAACAACAGAAAAAAATATGGACCAAGGCAGGATCGAACCCATTACTCAGTGGCACAGCGCCTTGCCACGAAAAGCCAAACGCTTAGAAACACTGCCACTCAGCTAACTAAAAAATTAGCTTCGTAGGCAATGTCCTCTCGCAATACTTTCCCATGACTATAGCATAAGGCTGCGATCACAGCTCGGAAAATATTTTTCCTTTTAAGATAAGTATCTCCCGGATAGGGTCTTTTCATTTGTTTGTCTACTGTCCATGATTCGCTTCCATTGGTCAGAATTGGTCCACTTGGCCAAAGATCAAGGAGGGCTAAAGCCATGAAAAAATCACGCATTAGATTTTTTTAAAAAATGTCCACCGCCTGTGGAAGATCGAACCCGGGACATTCCGTCCAGAAGCCGTCGCTTTACCTCTAGACCACCCAGTTTCCCTAGCTAAGCTTTTTGATATATGGGAAGTAATACAACAGTTTTATTACAAACTAATGTAACTCATCATCAAGTACCGGGCCTATTGGCGTAGGGGATCATGTCTCTCCGCAATTTTCGATTTGAACAGTTATTTATCATTTCTGTTGTTCACCTTCTGCCAAGCCATTCTCTTAAGCTGTCTGGTATTTTTTTTCTCTTTGCTTTCCTCTATCTCTTCGTCCCTCAATTTTCACAGTTGTTACAATATATTCCAATTGTTCTCTTATCATTACATGGCCAAAAAATGATGATTGTTTCTTCCTAATATTTGCATAACTATTAAACACAATTCAAACAAGACAAATGAAATTTGTGGGGCATGTTAAAAGACACAGCAGCCGACTAAAAGTAATCGTGGAAGGGAAAATACAAGGTAAAAGAAGCAGAGGCAGACCAAGACTAACATGTACGAGTAACATCAAAAGTTGGACAAGTCAATCTTTGACAACCTGCAGCATGAAATCAAGAGCCTGAGCGGAATGGCACTCCATGGTAGCCAATCTACGATGCGGAGACTATACTCAATGATGATCAGCAAAATATATCTAATAAATCAAAATCAATATATGGTTTGTTTTCTAACAAAACATAAAAAACAACTAAAAACAGGTTATACATAGAATCATGAAAATGGTTGTCTTCGTGACAAAATAGTAAAAAAAAAAATTTAAAAAACTGACCAAATATTATCATCAGCATGTGCCACACCGGATTGCGAATCATTTCCTTCCACAATCTTCTATCCAAAGTAAAAAATAATAATAATGTGCCCCCTCACGCCAAGTGGCGTATTAAGAATATGGTGTTAGTGACCGAAATTTGCATAGACCTTCGGTACAAGATCATTGGGTTCGTTCGTTCGCTTTCGTCAGCTTCAGCTTTGACCTCTGACGAAGTCCCACCCACTCAATTTTGTGGGACTGAATTTTGCGTGTAAAGTCTGTTTTATCCCATTACAGGATGCCCCTCGCCATGCAGGCAGATTTACTCCGACTTCAGAGGTACTAATGTTTAGGGAATTAGCAAAACCCAGGTGTCCTCGCCAGGGTACGAACCCCGGCTGTTGCCGTGGTAAGCCAACCGCCTATCGATTGCGCTAACCGGACACCCGATCATTGGGTTAATATGGTCAGTATTATGCCGTGCCGCTTTACTTTACAAAAAATAACCGGTACCTATTTAAGGCTTGGTGAACCTGGAAGCCATCGATCAGGATCGAACCCGACCCCTTGTCGAGTGTAGTCCAGTTCACTAGCCACTGAGCTATCACGGCTCCCTTTCTATCCCCAGTACATCGTATCAGTTCTGTTGTTGACTGTTTTCCATGCCATGACACCGAACTATCTAGTATCTTCTCTCTTTGTCGTCCACAATCTCCCTTTCCCTGTATTTTCCCAGTTGTAACCAAGTATTCTGACTTTCCTCTTTTCACGATGTGTCTTAAAAATGTTGATTGTTTCTGATGTTTTTTTAGGAGCCCCCTTTCTGTATTGCTTTCTTGACAGTCTATCTATTCTTCTATTCTCTGACTGAACTATCAATGCACACAAAGAAAAACATACTGTAGACTGAGAGAACGCCAGCGTAAAAGATGGACGGAGGAAATACTAGAAACATTCGGAAACCTAACAGCAGAAGAACTGACTCGAGGAGCAAAATGCCGAAACCTGTATTTTTTTCCTCGTCACTGAAAGTATAAAATTAGGAAGGGAAAGGCACGAATACATATTCCTCTCCTTTATAACCGGTCATGTCAAAATCCAACAACTCGTTTAAAGTGAATGCATGGGACATTAACACGTCCTGTTGCCTGGATATTTATCATATTTATACTGAGCTTGTTGCGACAATGAGGTTACCGGGATGAGTTTCAGCTTATAAAACAACCCGAGATCAAGTTAGAAGTGCAGCAGAGATCGTGTCTCCTACTGATTTCTTATAGCAGGAAAGTACAATCATGCAGTCGGACGTTCTTCTTAGTGTTCACCAGCTAAGTAAGCATAGGAGCGTTGTGTCGCAAGCTTACAAACATAGCTGCGGTATCTGTGCCGGACATATCCGATAAATGAGTAGATTCACTCAAAATGTTATATCTTCTCAATATTCCTGTATGGTGCAGAAACATGGACATTAGATTAGAAAACAGAACAGAAAATTGAAGCCTTTGAAATGTGGATTTACAGAAGAATAGGTAGAATTGGATGGAAAGAAAAGAAAACAAACGATGACGTTTTAAAATAAATAAAAATTAAAAGAGAACAACTAAACACAATTAGAACAAGACAAATGGAATTTCTGGAGCATGTTAAAAGGCACAACAGCCTAATAAAAGTAATATTGGAAGGGAAAATACAAGGTAAAAGAGTCAGAAGGAGACCACGACTAACATGGACGAGTGACATCAAAAGATGGACAAGGCAACCTACGACAATCTGCACCATCAAAGCAAGAGACAGAGTGGAATAGCGCTCCATGGTAGCCAACCTTCGATGCGGAGACGGCACTCAATGATGATGATTTGCGTGGGCAGCGGTAGTTTTGGCCTACTTTTTCCGACTTCTGCCTGTCCAGGGTTCTATAATACACGCACGTGGAAGCGGGGACTCCTGTTTTTGGCAGTTGTCCGAGACGGCTATACTTGGTATATCTCTACCACAAGACTAGGGAAGGCTAGAATCATAAATATCCACGGATTTAAAGTGAAACATTCCCACCACCTGTTGTGGGGCTCAAACTTGGGATTGTCTTGTCCAGAAACCGATGATATATCTCTAGGCCACCCAGTTCCCTTGACCTGGAAGTAAAGAAGTTCAAAATAATGTTGGTCTCTTCTTTTATTAATACACCCTTTTTCTTCTATTTTTTTTCTTCTTGTCTTCTCTACTCTTTCTTTTCATTGTTTTTTTTTTTTATTTGTCCCGCTGACGCAGCTCTTTCCGTCCAAACTGTGTCTTCTAGTCCGTACTTGAGCCAATTCACCATTTTTGGTATCAGTAAGAAACTATAACAGAACTCTGTCAGCCAACTCCCCCACCCCAATACACACTCCCCCTCGAGACCCGCGACATGTTCGAGACCAACCAGTACCACCATATTACATTTATAAAATGAAATGAAAAACAGTCAGTGAATTGTTAAGTCCAGTGACTGTAAAAGTTCTGAAAATCTGCAGGAACGCCTTCTGGCTGGACTGTTCCGGCTAAAAAAAAATAATGGATTTGGGTGTCGCTAGATTGTGTCCTAGCCGAGAAAGGAGATATTATATGGACGTAGGTTGTGATATACTTTTGAGCTTGAATGTCACGAATGTTGTGATTGGTAAAGGATTCTGAAAACGTCAAGACGTGTTTACGACAGTGTTTCGATTCTGGACTTTAACGTTCAGTTTCTGTAGACGACACTTTCTTCAGTGTCAACTCATTTTACTTCTCAAAGCCTCCTTTTTTATTTCTTGTCTTTTCTCTCCTTTTTCTTCTTCGTCATTTTCATCTATTTCTTCTACTTTTCATCAAAATAATCACCCTCATCATTATAATTTTCTGTTGATTCCTCTCCACGCGCTCAGGTTTCCCTCTATTACTACCTTTTGCTCTTTTCTTTCCTTCACTTTTCCCATTAGCACCTGCTCTCACACTCTTTGCCGCTGTGTGCCGCATCTCTGTCGATGTTTGTTTCTGTGTATGTAAAATATATTACACTTATTCCAACATATGTTTTTGTTTTAATTTTAATTATGTTCTTGTCTTCCTCATTTGTCTTTCAACTTCGATGTGAGATGTAGTTTGTGGTTCTTGTATCTTGTATTAGTAGCTTCCATTGTTCTATTGAGACAAATCCGAAACAAGTGCAACGTTTCAATTACTTGGGCACAATAATAACATCAGATGGGAGATGCATCACAGAAATAAAAAGCAGAATAGCTCAGGCCAAAATAGCATTTCAGAAAATGAAAAATATCTTATGCAACAATTCTATGTCAATAAAAATAAGAAAGACAGTTCATCGGTGCTATATAGAACCAATTCTAACCTATGGAAGCGAATAATGGACAATAGACAAACAAATGAAAAGACGATTGGAGGCCGCAGAGATGGGATTTCTCAGAAGAATGTTGAAAGTTCCCTGGACAGCTAGAAAGACCAATGAGGAAGTTCTCAAAGAGGCCAACACAAAACGGGAGCTCTTAAAAAACATCAGAAAGAAGCAATCAACATTTTTCTGGCACATCATGAGAAGAGGAATGTTGGAATACTTGGTTACAACTGGCAAAATAAAGGGAAAGAGAGATCGCGGACGACAAAGAGAGAAAATACTGGATTGCTTGGTGTCATGACATGGAAAACAGTCAACAGCAGAACTGTAACGATGCACTGTAGATAGAAGATTGTGGAAGGACATGATCGCCTACGCCAACCGGTATGGCACATGATGATGATTGTTACTCTTCTGAGTTTTTTGTATCTAATAACTGTTGCGTTATCCTACGTTGAATGTCTTTCTTCAGCATATGTGGAGTCGTCAGTCACTGGACACTGAGGGAATTGCTGAGGAGGGGATCTGAGCACCTATGGACATGTTCGGAGTGCAATGATGATGACCCGAAAAAAACTCAATAACTCAATAACTCTTCAGCTTTTAAGTTTTCTTCAGCGTATTTCTTTTATCTTTCTCAATATGATACTCTGTATTAGTTTCTCTATCCATAATGTAATTTTATTTGAGCTAAAATCTTAGCATATCCATTCGTCTCATTTTTATAATACAACACCATCTTGTATTCCTTTTGAAGACACTACATCAGACGCCCTCGTTGCGTAAATGGAAACCTCAGACCAAATTATTGCCAGTATCAAACAGTGTGAGATACTATGAGACAAAAACTGGAAGAACTGAATTAAAATCATTTGAATTGAAGTAAAGTGATAGAGTTGTTAACTCTAGAGGAAGTTGAGCGAAGTTCATTTAAATTTCGTTTGTCTAAATTTGGATCAAAAGTAAATGGATACAATCTATATAAAATACAGCTTTTAAATATGATGATTCCAACTGTTTTGTAATAAATTGTGTTCTTTGAAGAGGTTTTACTATTTTGCTAAAAAGAAAACGCAATTGAAGCCAAAATAACGTTCTTTAGAACGATATTTTTTTTTCCAATATTGCGTCCATAATGCCAGGTTTGGATATTGTTATATATAACTAATCATATGGCAAATATATAATAAATTAATGTTACAGATGCATAACAGAAACCAGCCATATTAAAAAGATAAAAAACATAACGGAAGCAGTAACAATAAAGAGAATTAATCACGATCCAACCAACTATAAATGTACGTTTAAAAGGAAAGACTCAAGACCGTGTAGTCAAGAACGATGAATGGACAAAAAACTGACAGCTGACTGGGCCAAGCAAAGAACCAAAA
This sequence comes from Megaustenia siamemsis, assembly GCA_032433765.1. Lineage (NCBI taxonomy): Eukaryota > Metazoa > Mollusca > Gastropoda > Stylommatophora > Ariophantidae > Megaustenia > Megaustenia siamemsis. The sequence goes on along the minus strand of JAVIAB010000088.1, from coordinate 38,836,321 downwards.
AAATCAGTATTTATCTCTCCTCTCATCAGGGTTTGACGTGGGCGTGATTGCAGATGGACATGAAAAATAATAATCTTTGAAATAATGCAAAAGATATTCCAATTTTAGTTTCTACGGAATAATTAATGTATTAGATGTAAAAAGATTTGGCAGTTTGTAGGTACTAGTTTCGCCACAACAAAGAGGTTTCTTGTCATAACATCTGATGCTAAAGTTGTGTGATTTGCTCTTGTATAATTGTTCAGAAAATAAAATATATACAATCGTAGACTTTTTAACTGGTTATATCTTTAGGGGCTTCATCGTATTGTAAAGAAATAGACTCGTTTTCCATGTGGTTATTGCTTTATACTGGATCTTCAAAAACAGTAATTTCACATACATTACTTCAGAATGACGGTACTTCAGTCAGTGAAATAAACATTTAAATCAGCCTGAATAGGTTATCTGCGACGGTGCTACAGTCTGTGAAATAAACATTTAAATCAGCCTGAATAAGTTATCTGCGGATTTAGTGAAGATTTAGTTCCAGAAATGTTTCAGTCATCATTAGTTTAGTTTAGTCAGCATTTCGCCCTGGTGGCACCCAGAGCCCTGACCACGGCGAGGGAAGATACGAACAGACGTAAAAGGTGTCTAAAGAGGTTGTGAATCGTCGCCCATACAGTTGAGAATACATGTACGGAGCGACCGTGTCAACAGAAATTATCCATGATTTTTGGAAGAAACGTTATAACAAGTAGTGGAACGGATATGGGGAATACAATAATAACTGACTACATGAAACAATGAAGTTGTTTCCATGAACATAATATAATGGTTATATCATCTTCATTCAACAATGGGCAAATCAATACTACTCACATCCCTTCCTCAGTATGCTCCCCGGTACAAATCACCCCCGCCATACATTAGCAAAGCACTAAAGATGGTTTCGGTTAAGATGTAGGGACTCTTAGGACCGGCAGAATATTTGACTTCCAACATTCTTAGTCGCCTCTTACACCATGCCAAGCACGTGACAGTGGCTCTATTCTTTTATTTACTGATTGTGGTTAGAGTTCCGGTAGTTACACGGGTGGTGTCATTTTACGTTTTGTGTTAACCCTGCACACATAATACAGTTTCAGCCGTTGGCAGAAATAGGTACCAGGGTATTACCCTGGGAAGGTGAGGAATGCCGCCTCGCATCGTGAGTTTCGATGCTTGAATCGACACTATCCAGAAATCTCCGAACACTTCTGGATAAGAGGCCGATCACATATGGGTGGAAACTCGCGTGCTAAGACGCCGGTTCAAGTCTCGTACTTTACTTTACATAACACAGTACCATAATTGATAAGATCAAAGTAACGAACAGCCATTTCCTACCAATCGTTGGATTTAATCTTGTTGTTTCATCATCATGTGTCATACAGCTTGGCCTATACGATCATGTCTTTCCACAATTTGCTATCCATCATGCATTATATCATTTCTGTTGTTGGCTGTTTTCCATGCCATGACACCAAGCTATCCAGTATTTTCTCTCTTTGTCGTCCGCGTCTCTCTTTCACTGTATTTTCCCAGTTATAACCAAGTATTCCAAATTTCATCTTCTCATGATGTGGCGTAAAATTGTTGATTATTTCTTTCTGATGTATTTTAGAGGCTCCCTTTTTCTGCTGGCCCCTTTGATAATTTCCTTGTTGGTCTTTTTAGCAGTCCGGTGAACTTTCAACATTCTTCTCAGAAATCCCATCTCTGTGGCCTCGAATATCATTTCATTTGTTTGTCTACTGTCCATAATTCGTTTTCATAGGTCAGGATTGGCTCTATAAAGCACCGAATGAACTCTCTTTCTCACTTCTATTGACATAGATGGGGTTCCGAAAAAAACAGAGGAGTACCGACGCACTATTCACATTAAAACAGCTTGCAGAAAAAAACGACAGAACACAACCAAAACTTATGCATAGCCTTCATTGACCAGGAAAAAGCATTCGACAGAGTAAACAGAGAACAATTGTGGGAAATACTAACAATATACGGAGTAAGCCAACATCTAACCAACCTTATTAAAAGTCTCTACGTCAACAGCAGCAGCAGGGTCAGAACAGCAGCAGGTTACACAGACCACTTCGAAGTTAGATCAGGTGTAAGACAGGGGTGCGTACTATCCCCCCTACTGTTTATTACATACATGGACAACATATGCAAGCTAGCCAACCCATCAGAGACAGGGGAGATCATTGAGGAGCTTTTATTTGCAGACGACCAGGCACTAATATATGAAACAATAGAAGATCTACAAGAACAATTAAACAAACTCAACATCTCAGGCACAAAATACAACATGCAAATCAACATCAACAAAACAGAAGTCATGAATGTCGCCAAAAAATAAACAGAACATCAACATAACTATAGAAGGCAGACAGCTAAAACAAGTAGAGGAATTCGAATATCTAGGAAGTATAATGACAAACGATAATTCTCAAACAGCAGAGATAGAATCAAGATGCAACAAAGCTTGTCATATCATCGGACAGTTATCACCACTATTGTCCAACAAGGAAATAACTTTGGAGGCAAAACGAGCACTATACAATGCAATATTCATCCCAACGTTGTGCTACCAATGCCAGACCAGGACCCTAGATGCAAGAACAATAAGAAAAATAACCTCTATAGAGATGAAATGTGTCAGACGAATGATAGGAAACAGTCTGAGAGATAAGATCAGAGATGAAAAACTGAGAAAAAAGCTAGGAATAGTCTCCGCCATAGAATATATAAGGAAATAACAGATAAAATGGTTTGGCCACGTGACAATGCAGAAAGAACAAAACACAACACAACGAGCCTTCAACAAACGTTGTGAGAACACCAGACCCAAGGGTCGACCACGAAAAGATGGGTCGATGGAATATTAGACGCACTAGAAAACATAACAGCAGCAGAGGCGAACAGACGAGCAAAAGACCGCAAATTATATCTCCCCTCGACGCTGAAAGGCAGATGAGGAAGGAAAGAAGGAGAAGAGGAAGAATGACATAGAGTTGTTGCATAAAATGTTTTTCATTTTCTGAAATGCTATTTTGGCCTGAGCTATTCTGCTTTTTATATCTGTGGTGCATCCTCCATCTGGTGTTATTATTCTGCCCAAGTATTTGAAACATTCCACTTGTTTCATATTTATCCTGTTTATGCTGCATGATGGTGATGATTGCTTTTTTCTATATGACCATTACTTGTTTTCTTACTATTACGACTTGGACCTTTCTTCTTGCATTCTTTTACTATTAGGTCTATCATTTCCTGTAGTTAATTCTCTGTCTGTACTATTAAGACTGTGTCATCCGGATATCGCAAATTATTTATGTTGTGACCGTTGACTTCAATTCTTTTTATATCTACTACTGATCTCATAATATTTTCGCCGTAAATTGAAAATAAATCAACGAAAGAACATAGCCTTGTCTGGCACCTTGTTTTATATATTAGAACTGTCCTATTTGGTTGCTAATTCTTATTGCTGCTGTTTGTTGCCAGTATATTCAGTGCTGTTTAGGAATCACAAATTGACTCAAATGATTCAACGTTTCACCGAGTCTCCCCGTGTATTGATAGCTGTTACAGATTATCTTGTTCAAAGCTTAATGTTGTCAGTCCACGTCAATTTTTGTCTGCCTCTACCTCGTCTCCATTTATTATGTTCTAACAATAAGTTTGCAGAAAACTAATATACTCGGTCAGGACGTCGAAGCAACACCTGCAATCTCTATCGACAACTATAAACTTGATATCGTGCGGCATTATAACTACCAGGGGTCCATCATCAGCGACAGACTATCTTTAGATACAGAAATTGACGCTCGTATTGGTAAAGCTGCTACCACCTTTGCCCGTCTTTCTAGGCGTGTCTGACAAAACAGCAAACTGACAATTAAAACAAAAGGCGCAGTGTACAATGCCTGCATAATTAGTATCCTCCTGTATTGCAGCGAATCTTGGACAACCTATGTAAAGCAGGAGAGGAGGCTTAATGTATTCCATATGCGATGCCTGCGCCGTATTCTTGGTATCACCTGGAAGGATAAAGTGACAAACGTTGAGGTCATGACTTGCACATGCCTCCCGAATATCTACATGCTGCTCAAACAACGCAGTTTACGTTGGCTTGGCCATGTTCACCGTATGAAAGATGGCCGCATACCAAAAGATATACTCTACGAACAACTGGCAGATGGTAGAAGAACTAGCGGGCGCCCAAAACTTAGATTTGTGGATGTTTGTAAACGCGACATGAAGACTCTGGTCATGGACCCTACATCATGGAAAGACACAACTACAGACCGCAGTCTCTGGAAACACACTCTAAGGGTTGACCTCAAACAAGAAGCAGATAGATTCATAGAAAAAGAGAATACACGGCGAAAGAAGAGAAAAGAGAAAATGACATTTCTAGGGGCGCTGAAAAATCCATAGTCAACTATGACTAACGGAGGCTACTAACTAGCCCTATATGATGACGTCAATTAGTTTACTCTTGGTAACGTCATTACCAGAGCTTTAATCGCACATCAAACAAATTACTCTATAAATTGCCTATCTTTTACTATCATCAAGCTCTGTTTTTGTTAGTATTGATGATAATATCAGGTCACAGCTACTAACTTTAAAGATGTTTACATATATATTTTTTTTACTTCTTACCAGGTCATTCTCTTAAACTTTCTCATCATCAGGTCGTATATCCGCTGCAGAACATTGCATTGACTACTGTCTGTTTGATAGAACCAGTCTCTAGCCAGATCTACAGTTCTTCTCTTGTTATGTTCAAGGTCTCTTTAATGTTTTAAATCCACTTTATTGGTCTGCCCCTGATGCGTCGCCACGGAATTATGGCCTCCATTATTATACTTTCCAGCCCGCTGTGTCTTTTGACGTGTCCATAATATTTAAATGTCCTCTCTGGAATAATGTTTAAGCCATTTCTTTTTAATCTTTACAACGTGTAAATTGTCTTCATTTCTCTTTTTAATTATTAAAAACAAAATTTTCTACTCAGTTAAATCTCTGTTTTCGTTTTCTTCTACTTCCCTCTATATTTCAAGCTGTCACAATATATTTCAGCTGTCCCCTTCTCATTATGTCACTAAATTGACTTGCATATCTAGTTCATGTTATGTAATAAACAGTAAGGTGGAAAGTACACACCCTTGTCTTACACCTAATCTAACACTGAAGTGGTCTGTGTAACCAGCTGCTGTTCTGACTGTGCAGCTGCTGTTGTTGTAGAGACTTTTAATTAGATGCTGGCTTACTCTGTATGTTGTTAGTATCTCTCACAGTTGTTCTTTCTTTACTCGGTCGAATTCTTTTTCTGATCTATGTACAAGTTTTGATTGTGATTTGTAGTCTTTTGTGCCAGCTGTTTTAATGTGGATAGAGCGTCAGTACCCCATTTAAGTATCGTTTAAATGTATTTCTAGTATTGGTCTCAACGCTTTTCCATAATTATGGATATATATTATGCATTCATTCAGTGTTGACTGCGCATGGAAGTTTTGGCTACCATGAAGCGCCATTTCGCTCTGTCTCTTGCATTGATAGTGCAGGTTGTCCTAGGATGACTTCTCAATTCTTGTGATGTTAATCGTCCATGTTAGTCTTGGTCTGCCTCTGCCTTTTTTTACCTTGTATTTTGTATTCCAAGATTACTTTTAGTAGGCTGTTGTATCTTTTAACATGCCCCCAAAAATCCCATTTGTTTTGCTTCAATTGTGTTTAATAGAAAATTATTCGTTTTTATTTGTTTTAAAACTTCATCATTTGTTTTCTTTCCAACCAATTCTTCCTATTCTTATAGAAATCAACATTTCAAAGGCTTCGATTTTGATGTTTTCCAATCTGATCTTGATGTTTCTACACCATAGAGGAATGATGAGAAGATTTAACTTTTTGCTATTCTTGTATCTTTTCCTGTTTTTTTCAGTCCTCTTCTCCCTTGTTTCTTGTATCTATCCACCTCACATGGCTCTCATTTAGCAACATCAGCCTTCCACTTCAATTTGTTGGTTTCACTCACTTTAACCACGTCGGTTATACACGACCGCGCCCAAGGGAACGTCATTAGAGTGTTTCTTTCGCACTTCACTTGGCCAAGGCACGTTATTAGAGTGTTTCTTTCGCACTTCACTTGGCCAAGGCACCTTATTAGACTGTTTCTTTCGCACTTCACTTGGCCAAGGCACGTTATTAGACTGTTTCTTTCGCACTTCACTTGGCTAAGGCACGTTATTAGAGTGTTTCTTTCGCACTTCACTTGGCCAAGGCACGTTATTAGAGTGTTTCTTTCGCACTTCACTTGGCCAAGGCACGTTAAGAGTGTTTCTTTCGCACTTCACTTGGCCAAGGCACGTTAAGAGTGTTTCTTTCGCACTTCACTTGGCCAAGGCACGTTAAGAGTGTTTCTTTCGCACTTCACTTGGCCAAGGCACGTTATTAGAGTGTTTCTCTCGCAAACCTACAAACTTAATTGCCTGCACAATATGAAATTAATATTTTGTGCATTTTCTGAATAATGTTATTTTTATTTTGTCAGTGTCACTTAAGAAAAAAAGTCATATATTGTAAAGCTTAGTGCCAGTACTTCTAATTACATATTTGATAATTCCGACGTAGTCAACAATATAATAGCGGATTGAACCAATTAAAAAGCGGTGAACATCGACAGTTGTGTACCAGTTATAATAGCTTCATTGACGATAAGTTATGCACTTTCATTTGAATCCCCAGGTTCTCCTTTCATTATCATCATCATTGAGTGTCGTCTCCGCATCGAAGATTGGCTACAATGGGGCGCAATTCCACTCTGTCTCTTGCTTTGACAGAGCAGGTTGACCTAGTCTGACTTGTCCATCTCTCGATGTTACTTGTCCTTGTTAGTTATGTTCTGTCTCTGCCTCTTTTACCTTGTATTTTCCTTTGTTTTCATTTGTTTATTTCAGTTTTACATTTTCCATCACTGGCTATAGTATTCCTAGGTAGTTGTAGCTCTGAACTGTCTCCGGGTCTATTTATTCGTCCTAGCTAAATAATGAATAGTTGAATTGAAAGGTTAGCGATAGTGTACCAAATCTTCCCCTTCAGATGTTGTACCTAGGGGACTGTGCAGTATGTTTTAATATTTAACTTGCAACAGAACATTGCATACTAGGTGACTTGTATAAAAAAGTAAAACACTTTTATTAAAGGATTATAAGCGAGAGAGTGAAAAGAAAGAAAGGGAGTGGTGGAAGGGGAGGACAGAGAAGGGAGAGAAGGGGTGGGAGAGTTGCAATGGTTGGTACAATGGTTGTAGGATAGGTGGGTGGCTGGGTTGGTGTTTTGGATGGAAAGTACAATGGTGGGATGATAGTAGGGAAAAAGAGTAGCTTAGTTGGTGAGTAGCAGAGGAGGTAGAATAACACAATAAAATAAGTAAAGTAAGTAAAGAGCCCCCGTCACCGGTCGAAGTCGCGTATAGAGAAATATTGTGTTAGTGACCATACATTTTACAGACCTTCAGCACATGAATTTTTGGGGTGATGTGGTCGGTATTACGCCCGTGCTGCTTTACTTTCCCAGAAAAATTCCGGTACCCATTTAAGGCTGGGTGAACCCGGAGGTCGTCGGTTGAGATTGAGTTCTACCTCTTGTCCTTTGTAGTCCAGTTCACTAACCACTGAGCTACCGCGGTTCCCTGCACTCAAATAAAATAATCATAATTTTTGTTAGAACATTTCATGAAAACATGAAAACATTTAGAACATCACATGAAAAGTGTTCCTTGTTGCATTTTCCTCATATTCCAAGTCCGGTTTGCTGCCGGAGCTACTGAGTTTAGTGCTCTGTGCACATCGTGAGCTGTGCGTTTCACCCGGTTTGATCGTGTTTCGATATTCCTATTGCTTACCATGAATTATGATATCGTATGGCGGGGAACAGATGGCTGTGTTCACGTTCTGTGGGTTTTCGCCTCATGTCTTTTGGCGTGTATTGAGACTGCTATGATGGGGGCCGCATCTGCCTTTCTTTGTTTGGGAGATGAGATAGTAATTCGGATGATTCCACTGGCACGGTCGGTTGAGCAATTGTAGATTTTAATTCGTTTGTAGTGATACCGGGGCGTTCCTTAAAAATAACCGTAATCATTCTTTTAATCGCTACGCCACTGATTCTCATTAATCTATTCCCTAACTTGTGATATTATATTTGTGAGGCTGAAACATAAAGACAGGCTATTGCAGTGCATTTTTCCACCTGCTGTATGTCAGATATGTTGTTTAACCCCACACCCCCAACCCCTTATTTTCAAGGAAAAAAAAACACAAATTGTCGGACTCTTCTTGGAATTGACACATCGTCCACAATATTTGGATTCATCTTGTTCAAAACACAAGGCCTTTCCATTTTCTGTTTTAAAAGAAAAGAAATAAATCAAGCCATAAATAAATAAAACGAGTGATGAGTTGTTTATCGGACTTTAGGAGAAGTGATGCGTCATGATTTGTATTTGTCCTTGTGATAGAGAATAGCAGGTAAGCGGAGTCGAAGTCGGCAAGCGACGATCAATACCGAATAGTGGGCACCCGGATTCAGGTTCGAGGAATGTAGCGAGGAGATTCACTCGCTTTTGGCGAGGGCTATACTTGTGATGTTGCTCAAAAACAGAGAGTACATCCAGCAGTTTAAAGCGCGCGTGTTTTACACAGTTTTATTTATTCCACGATGTTTGTGATACGCATTTTTAGTGGAAATACGCAGTGTTTAGATGGTGATAATAGCTCACGGGTGTTTAGTTAATGAGTTATATAAACAATTATCAATTGTTTAGGTATCTTATCAAAGTCTGTGAGATAAGTTATGATCTGTTTATTATGTGTTAACAATTAGTTATGACAAGTACTGTCTTCATCTATATGGCTTTTAATTTAACGCATTGTAAGATACCATTGCGAATCATCATCATCATTGAGTGCCGTCTCCGCAACGAAGGTTGGCTACCATGGAGCGCCATTTTGCTCTATCTCTTGCTTTGATGGTGCAGGTTGTCATCGGTTGATTTGTCCATCTTTTGATGTTACTCGTCCATGTTAATCTTGGTCTGCCTCTGCCTCTTTTACCTTGTATTTTCCCCTCCAGGATCACTTTCAGTAGGCTGTTGTGTCTTTTAACATGGCCTAAGAATCGCATTTGTCTTGTTCTAATTGTGTTCAGAAGTTCTCTTTTCATTTTTAGTTGTTTTAAGACTTTGTCATTTGTTTTCTTTTCCTTCCATCCAATTCTACCTATTCTTCTATATATCCACATTTCAAAGGCTTCAATTCTCTGTTCTGTTTTCTTGTCTAATGTCCATGTTTCAGCACCATATAGGAATATTGAGAAGATGTAACATTTTGCTATTCTTAGTTTTAGCTCTGGTGTTATTTGTTTTGATGTTAGTATGTCCTTCATGACATTAAAATTACTTTTTGCCATTCCCATTCTTTTGTTTATTTCAGTTGTACATTTTCCATCACTGGTTATAGTATGTCCAAGGTAGTTATACTTCTGAACTGTCTCAAGGTCTATTCCTTCAATTTTGATATCCACTTGTGGGTTTTGGGTATTTTCTTTGTTTATGATCATAGTTTTAGTCTTTTTGATATTCATATCCAGTCCATATTTTTTGCTTGTCGTGTTTATTTCATTAAGTAATTGTTGTAGGTCTTTAGGATTTTCTGCTAGTAGTACAGTATCGTCAGCATATCTTAGGTTATTGATTATCTTTCCATTAATTTCTAGGCCTGGCATCTCTATGATGTTTTTAAAGATTTGCTCAGTGTATAGATTGAACAAGCTTGGTGATAGGATGCATCCTTGTCTTACTCCTCTTTTTATAGCAATGGGTGTAGAGAACTCTTTGTTATATTTTATTATTGCTGTTTCTCCCAGTATAGATTGCATATTAGTCGTATATCCATGTCATCTAGATGTATCTCTTTTAGGCATTCTATAAGTTGTTTGTGGTGTACTCTATCAAAAGCTTTGGTGTAGTCTATGAAGCAGGCATATATTGGTTTGTTTACTTCTGTGTATTTTTCGATTAATGTTCTCATGCAGAATATGGCTTCTTTTGTCCCGCTATTTTTCCTAAATCCAAATTGCTGCTCATCTAATTCAGTATTGATTTTATTCTGAATCCTTCCTTGTATAACTTTTAGCAAGATTTTTGTAACATGGCTCATTAGGCTTATTGTTCTAAAGTCACTGCATTCAACTGCACCATTCTTTTTAGGCAATGCAATGAAAGTTGATGTTTTTAGTTCATTTGGTATGTATCCTGTGTGGTATATGTCGTTGCATATGTCTGTAATCACTTCAATGCCAAAATCTTCAAGTGCCTGTATCATCTCTATCTGTATGCTTTCAGGTCCTGCTGCTTTTCCCCTTTTCATTGTTTTTATAGCTTTTTCCACCTCAGATTTTAAGATTTTATAGCCTGATGTACATTTTATAACTGGTTTCTTGTCCCTTTGATCATGAAATAGTTCTGTTATATATTCCTGCCATCTATCTATGATATCCTTATTGTCTGTTAGCATTTTTCCTTTTTTGTCTGCAATGCATCCACCTTCTGTGGCTTTTTAATTTTTATTAGTCATTCTCTTTATTTCTGTGTGCATTCCTCTTAGGTCTTGTTTGCTTTCCATAGTTTCTATTTCTCTACATTTTTGGCTGAGCCAGTCTTCTTTTGCTTTTTTGCACATTTTGCGTATCTCATTATCTATTTTATTGTATTGGGCAGTGTTCTTCGCTTGTCTCCTTTCTTCCATTTTTTCTAAGATGGTGTTAGTTATCCATTTTTGTTTTTTGTTCTTTTCTCTTTTGGGTAAGGTGTCGCAGGCTTTTTGCATGCTTTTCTTTATGCATTGCCATTTGGTTGTTACTTTTTCATCAGGATTTTCTCTTCTGTATTGTTCAATTCCTTCCTCTAGCAGCTTTTGGTATGTGTTCTTTACTTGTATTGTATAGGTATCTTTAATATCTTTTTGATTTAAAGCTGTTATGTCGAGTGGGTTTGTTGATGAATCAGATTTTTGCTTGTTTCTCTTTAGTTTGATTTTCATTTTAATCATTACAGGATTGTGATCAGAATTAATATCTGCTCCTGGGTAGGTTTTGGCTTTCTTTACGCTGTTACGGAACCTTTCTTTTCTTTCTTTCTTTTGAACACATTGCGAATATGTAAACATATATTAAGTGGTAATTTTAATCTCTGCTTAGTTTTGTTAAATATTTATATGCCGCATATGAAATACCTAACATATACTTCTCTCTTTTCAGTGACGCATTTCTTGTTTCTAATTATGATTGTGGCTTTGGTATATAACTTCAGGGAGGTATACTTTACATCATATTGAGTGTGTGCTATGTTAACCCGTTAAGGACGTTAGTTGACTTCCATATTGACACGTTATTTCGTGAAGTTTAGATAGATGGATGCCAGGTCGAGGAGTATAATAGAAAGTAACTTTAACGGGAACCAAGGAAGACCTGATAGTCGTCAACAACAAAATGTCACGGCTTTGAAATGTCCGGAGAAAATCCGAACACAAATATTTAACCTGTATTTTGTTACTATGGAACTGCTTTTTTTTTCCTTTTTTTATTTTTGTTTCTAATTCCGCTTCTTGCCATTTTTCTTTCCTTTCTTTTCTGTTTTCTTGCTTTTTTCCCCTCTGTTTTGTTTTTCTTTTACTTACATTTAGTCATTTTTTTTTCGTTTTCTTCTTCTTCTTTCGTCATCTTCTTTATTTTCTCCTCTGTCTCCCCATCGTCGTTTCTCTATCCATTTGTATTGTTCTCTTTGACTTTACCTTTATTTATTTCCTCTTCCTTACTTTTATATAGATATTTCTTTTTATCGCGTCTACTTCTTTTCCTTCTTATTGTATGTCTTTTTCTTTAATAGTTAATTCTTCTTTTTTTGTTTCTTCCTTTAATATCACATTGTTCTTGTTAATATTCAATATGTTCTAGTCCATTTCACTTTTCTTCAATTTTTTATTCATATTTATTTTTCAAATTATTTTTTCATCGTTTCCATTCTCTTATCCAGATTCTTCACTTCCTTCTTCAATATGTTCTTATTCCTCATACTTAGTCTTTTTTTGTTTTCTTTTCATCTCTTCCTTCAGTTCCCTCTAATTCTTCTGTAGAAGAGAATGTGTTCAATTCTTCTGTAGAAGAGAATGTGTCCAATTCTTCTGTAGAAGAGAATGTGTCCAATTCTTCTGTAGAAGAGAATGTGTTCAATTCTTGTGTAGAAGAGAATGTGTTCAATTCTTGTGTAGAAGAGAATGTGTTCAATTCTTGTGTAGAAGAGAATGTGTTCAATTCTTCTGTAGAAGAGAATGTGTTCAAATCTTCTGTAGAAGAGAATGTGTCCAAATCTTCTGTAGAAGAGAATGTCTTCAATTCTTGTGTAGAAGAGAATGTGTTCAATTCTTCTGTAGAAGAGAATGTGTTCAATTCTTCTGTAGAAGAGAATGTGTTCAATACTTCTGTAGAAGAGAATGTGTTCAATACTTCTGTAGAAGAGAATGTGTTCAATACTTCTGTATAAGAGAATGTGTTCAATTCTTCTGTAGAAGAGAATGTGTTCAAATCTTCTGTAGAAGAGAATGTGTTCAATTCTTGTGTAGAAGAGAATGTGTTCAATTCTTGTGTAGAAGAGAATGTGTTCAATTCTTCTGTAGAAGAGAATGTGTTCAATTCTTCTGTAGAAGAGAATGTGTTCAAATCTTCTGTAGAAGAGAATGTGTTCAAATCTTCTGTAGAAGAGAATGTGTTAAATTCTTCTGTAGAAGAGAATGTGTTCAATTCTTTATATACTTCTCTTTCTTTTGCTTTTTCTCATCTACGCTTCCTTTTTTGTTCTTCTCCTCCTTTTTTTCTTTCTGGCATCCTCCTCTCACTCTCATTTAGCAACATCGCCCTCTCATTCTCTTTTATCAACATCACCTTCTCACTCTCATTTAGCAACATTACCCACTCGTTCTCATTTAGCAACATCACCCTCTCACTCTCATTTGACAACATCACCCTCTCACTCTCATTTGGCAACATCACCCTCTCACTCTCATTTGGCAACATCACCCTCTCATTCTCATTTATCAACATCACCCTCTCACTCTCATTTGGCAACATCACTCTCTCGCTCTCATTGACAACATCACCCTCTCCCTCTCATTTGACAACATTACCCTCTCACTCTCATTTGACAACATTACCCTCTCACTTTCATTTAGCAACATCACTCTCTCACTCTCATTTGGCAACATCAGCCTCTCACTCTCATTTTGCAACATCACCCTCTCACTCTCATTTAGCAACATCAGCATCTCACTCTCATTTAGCAACATCAGCCTCTCACTCTCATTTGGCAACATCAACCTCTCACACTCATTTAGCAACATCGCGCTCTCACACTCATTTTTCAACATCACCATCTCATTCTCATTTATCAACATCACCTTCTCACTCTCATTTAGCAACATTACCCTCTCATTCTCATTTTCAACATCACCTTCTCACTCTCATTTATCAACATCACCTTCTCACTCTCATTTAGCAACATCACTATCTCACTCTAATTTATCAACATCACCTTCTCACTTTCATTTATCAACATCACCTTCTCACTCTCATTTATCAATATCAACTTCTCACTCTCATTTATCAACATCACCCTCTCATTCTCATTTATCAACATCATCTTCTCACTCTATTTAGCAACATTACCCTCTCATTCTCATTTTCAAAATCACCTTCTCACTCTCATTTAGCAACATCACCTTCTCACTCTCATTTATCAACATCACCTTCTCACTCTCATTTAGCAACATCACTCTCTCACTCTCATTTGGCATCATCACCCTCTCACTCTCATTTTGCAACATCACCCTCTCAATCTCATTTAGCAACATCAGCATCTCACTCTCATTTAGCAACATCAGCCTCTCATTCTCATTTGGCAACATCAGCCTCTCACACTCATTTAGCAACATCAAGCTCTCACTCTCATTTATCAACATCACCTTCTCACTCTCATTTATCAACATCACCTTCTCAATCTCATTTAGCAACATCACCCTCTCACTCTCATTTGGCAACGTCACCCTCTCACTCTCATTTGGCAACATCACCCTCTCATTCTCATTTATCAACATCACCCTCTCACTCTCATTTGGCAACATCACTCTCTCGCTCTCATTGACAACATCACCCTCTCCCTCTCATTTGACAACATTACCCTCTCACTCTCATTTGACAACATTACCCTCTCACTTTCATTTAGCAACATCACTCTCTCACTCTCATTTGGCAACATCAGCCTCTCACTCTCATTTTGCAACATCACCCTCTCACTCTCATTTAGCAACATCAGCATCTCACTCTCATTTAGCAACATCAGCCTCTCACTCTCATTTGGCAACATCAGCCTCTCACACTCATTTAGCAACATCGCGCTCTCACTCTCATTTTTCAATATCACCATCTCATTCTCATTTATCAACATCACCTTCTCACTCTCATTTAGCAACATTACCCTCTCATTCTCATTTTCAACATCACCTTCTCACTCTCATTTATCAACATCACCTTCTCACTCTCATTTAGCAACATCACTATCTCACTCTCATATATCAACATCACCTTCTCACTCTCATTTATCAACATCACCTTCTCACTCTCATTTATCAACATCAACTTCTCACTCTCATTTATCAACATCACCCACTCATTCTCATTTATCAACATCATCTTCTCACTCTCATTTAGCAACATTACCCTCTCATTTTCAAAATCACCTTCTCACTCTCATTTAGCAACATCACCTTCTCACTCTCATTTATCAACGTCACCTTCTCACTCTCATTTAGCAACATCACTCTCTCACTCTCATTTTGCAACATCACCCTCTCACTCTCATTTAGCAACATCAGCATCTCACTCTCATTTAGCAACATCAGCCTCTCATTCTCATTTGGCAACATCAGCCTCTCACACTCATTTAGCAACATCACGCTCTCACTCTCATTTATCAACATCACCCTCTCACTCTCATTTTGCAACATCACCCTCTCACTCTCATTTAGCAACATCAGCATCTCACTCTCATTTAGCAACATCAGCGTCTCATTCTCATTTGGCAACATCACCTTCTCACTCTCATTTAGCAACATCACTATCTCACTCTCATATATCAACATCACCTTCTCACTCTCATTTATCAACATCACCTTCTCACTCTCATTTAGCAACATCACCTTCTCACTCTCATTTATCAACATCACCTTCTCACTCTCATTTATCAACATCACCCTCTCATTCTAATTTATCAACATCACCTTCTCACTCTCATTTAGCAACATTGGCCTAAATGTACTACCCCCTCATACTTTTTTCGTCCTTTTGAAATATTGCTTCCCTAAAATATTGCTCCCCTAAAATCTGTTCCCCTAAAATATTGCTCCCCTAAAATATTGCTCCCCTAAAATCTGTTCCCCTAAAATATTGCTCCCCTAAAATCTGTTCCCCTAAAATATTGCTCCCCTAAAATATTGCTCCCCTAAAATCTGTTCCCCTAAAATATTGCTCCCCTAAAATCTGTTCCCCTAAAATATTGCTCCCCTAAAATCTGTTCCCATAAAATATTGCTCCCCTAAAATATAGCTCCCCTAAAATCTGTTCCCCTAAAATATTGCTCCCCTAAAATATTGCTCCCCTAAAATCTGTTCCCCTAAAATATTACTACCCTAAAATGTTGTTTCCCTAAAATATTGCTCCCCTAAAATATTGCTACCCTAAAATGTTGTTTCCCTAAAATGTTGTTTCCCTAAAATATTGCTTCCCTAAAATATTGCTCCCCTAAAATCTGTTCCCCTAAAATGTTGCTACCCTAAATTGTTGTTTCCCTAAAATATTGCTTCCCTAAAATATTGCTCCCCTAAAATCTGTTCCCCTAAAATATTGCTCCCCTAAAATCTGTTCCCCTAAAATGTTGCTACCCTAAAATGTTGCTCCCCTAAAATGCTGTTCCCCTACAATGATGCTCCCCTAAAATAATGCTCATCTATAATGTTGCTCCCATAAATTAATGCTCATCTATAATGTTGCTCCCCTAAAATAATGCTCATCTATAATGTTGCTCCTCTAAAATGTTGCTCAACTAAAATAATGCTCATTTTTAAGGTTGCTGCCCTAAAATAATGCTCATTTATAAGGTTGCTGCCCTAAAATATTGCTCCTCTAAAATGTTGCTCCCCTAAAATAATCCTCATCTATAATGTTGCTCCCCTAACATGTTGCTCCCCTAAAATAATGGTCATCTATAATGATTCTCCCCTAAAATAAAGCTCATCTATAATGTTGCTGCCCTAAAATGTTGCTCCCCTAAAATGGTGCTCCCCTAAAATGTTGGTCCCCTAAAATTATGGTCCCCTAAGTCGTTGTTCCCCTAAAATGTTGTTCCCTTAAAATAATGCTCATCTATAATGCTGCTCTCCAAAATGTTGCTCCCCTAAAATGTTGCTCCCCCAAAATGCTGCTCCCCTAAAATGTTGCTCCTCTAAAATTTTGCTCCCCTAAAATAATGCTCATCTATAATGTTGCTCCCCTAAAATAATGCTCATCTATAATGTTGCTCCCCAAAATGTTGCTCCCCTAAAATGTTCTATCTATCTATTATCCTGTCGAGCCGAAGATGGCACATAGGGCAGAACCACAATCTCAAAAAATGAAAACCTTGCGTGCCAAAATAGCACATATTGCAGTGATCGCTGCTCTAAAATCTATGGATCTGTTTCCATAACAATACTTTTTACAACGACAGCTTGTCAAGCCATCGATCAACTTCCTTAGTCGCCTCTTACGACATGCCTGGAAGGTCACAGTGTCACTATTCTTTACTCCCTCATAATGAGGCCCTGGCAACACACGGGAGCATGTTGCTCCCCTAAAATAATGGTCATCTATAATGATGCTCCCCTAAAATAATGCTCATCTATAATGTTGCTCCCCTAAAATGTTGCTCCCCTAAAATGTTGCTCCCCTAAAACGTTCGCCTCCCTAAAATGGTTGCTCCCCGGAGTCAACGCCTTTCACTCTGTCACTACGCCACCCTAACTCTATCTATCCATCTATTGACCTTTCGAACCGTAGCCGGCCCATAGGGGGATAGACCAAGATACTCCCTCTCTTGTCTGAATTTTTGTTCTAGCAGTTGTCAATTCTTTTAAAGATATTTTATCAAATCTTGCCATTTGTCTCTGTTCTGTGCAAGCAGCTATATCTCATTGAGGGAGCCGAATCCTGCTCCTTTTGCCTCTCTCATCAATGTTCTTCTCAGTGTCTCCCTGGGTGTTCCTCTTTTTCTTTTACCTGTTGTTTCCCACATGAGGTCTTGCTTTGCTATTCGGTTATTATCTCTTCTCATCACATGTCCAACATATGACCATCGTCTTTTCTTTATTACTGAAGATATTAGTGGTTGATTGGCGATTTCTCTTAATTTCCTCGTTTGTTTTGAATTCGTTCCACGCTATGCCAAGTATTTTCCTTAGACATTTATTTTCGAATGTGTTCAACTTTGTTTCTATATCTCTTGTTGTTTTCCAGCTTTCACACGCATACGTAGGGGTTGATAGTACATTTGATTTTAATAGTCTAAGTTTTGTGTTTGTGCTGATGAGTTTTGATTTCCACAACTTTTCAAGGCTTCTGAAAGACATTGCTGCTTTAGCTATTCTGATTCTAATTTCTTTGCTTGTATCCCCTTCTCGATCAATGTGACTTCCAAGATAGATAAAGTGCTCGATCTCTTCCACTGGTTTGTTTTCCATGTATATTTTGTCGTCTGTTGGAATTAAACTGTTCATGACTTTAGTCTTTTCATGATTGATCTCAAGTATAATTTTGCTGGCTATTGATAGTTCGTTTGTGTTTTCCTGCATCGTTTTTATCTGACTACTGATGAGAACTATGTCATCAGCAAAGTCGAGGTCCCCAATTGTTTATACAAAAGTTTCCGTTCTAATAGTTTACATTTCTTCGTCTTTTTCTTTGACTCATTATCAACGGAATGCGATTGCGCTGTGTTCTGCACCTTATGTTCAATAAATAAACTTCAAAACGCAATTTTCCTAAATCTTTTACATCATTTTTTATTTTATTTTACTTTTTAATAGTTAGCAGATGTTTGTTTCCTGAGCTATCTATTTTTCTTGTTAAAGCAGTATTACCAGATTAACTTCTTTCCTCACCAGGCTTTGTATCACGTTTCCCTTCTCTTGCGTGGTTTGCGTGATAGGACTAGTATCTTCCTTACTTTGGATCAGTTTTTGTGATTTCTGCCTGGTCGAAACTTATTCCTGGCAGTGCCTCATAGGCGAAGTATTTATTTGACGATCGATCTTCTGATTTATGAGCATTGTCATAAAACCCACCCAGAGTCCCGGCGAAACTGATGTAGATTAAAATAAAATATATGAAAACATGATATTTTAGTTTTTACGGGACTTCAACAGGGACAGACACAAATAAATCCTAGATTGCAAAGAAAGTATGAAAATAAATAAATAGAAAATTGAGTAGTAACAGAGAGCTACATATTATTATGATTATTCTATATATTCCAACCGTACTCAGGACAAATCTGAAACAAATACAACGCGTCAAATACTTGGGCACAATAATAATATAGGATGTAAGATGCACCACAGAAATAAAAAACAGAATAGCTCAGACCAAAATAGCATTTCAGAAAATGAAAAAAACATCTTATGCAACAAATTTATGTCAATAGAAATAAGAAAGAGAGTTCATCGGTGCTATATAGAACCAATTCTGACCTATGGAAACGAATCATGGACAGTAGACAAACAAATGAAAAGACGATTAGAGGCCATAGAGATGGGATTTCACAGAAGAATGTTGAAAGTTCCCTGGACAGCCAAAAAGACCAATGAGGAAGTTCTCAAAGAGGCCAACACAAAAAGGGAGCCCCTAAAAAACATCAGAAAGAAACAATCAACATTTTTCTGGCACATCATGAGAAAAGGAATGTTGGAATATTTGGTTACAACTGGCAAAATAAAAGGAAAGAGAGATCGCAGACGACAAAGAGAGTAAATACTGGATAGCTTGGTGTCATGACATGGATAACAGTCAACAACAGAACTGATACGATACACTGTAGATAGAAGATTGTGGAAGGACATGATCGCCTACGCCAACCGGTATGACACATGATGATGATGATATAATCCAATCTATAAATACATAACAAAACAGTAATAATATAGTCATAATAACATCTGACTTGTGCGTTATGTTCTATGAGTTAAGACAAAGGGTTTCAATTTGGACATAATATAGTCAGGACAGAATGTTGTAAATGCTCGTTGATGGCCTCACAGACTGTTGAGTACCAAGAGGACATATTTATTCGCCATGGTTTTATTGATATCAACATTGTCGTGGTGTTGATAACCCAAGTCTGTTAAGATAATGTTCATTCATATCATGTTGGTGTATTTTAAATTTACACGGAACAGGGAACATATTGAGACCGTTGCAAATCTATTTAAATTTATTTCGTGCAATTGTCATAATTATGTCACGTGCAGAACATTTAATATTGCGTTTTAATTATATTTTTTTTAAAATAGTCATTTGTTTTCAAGAAACTTTATTTTAAAGAAGTATATTCGAATTATTTTGCCTTCTACTAATTTGTCACTAGCAAAGACATCGACAGAATATTTGTTTCCAAATCGTACATTGAAATAAGACCGAGACAACCCATATGAAATGCATTAATTAAATTATGTCCCTTGAATGTTAAAACAGCTGAACAAACCGAGAAAATTGTATCACAGTAGTAATGTTGGACACACACAAATAGCTGGATTTTAGGGGAAAAAAATATGTTCTGGAGCCGTGTACTTAGAACTTTTGAGAGTTTGGATTTATATTCGGATTTCTAACAGTGCTTCTACGCTAGAACTGCGCGAGCACAGGGAAACTGTAAAACAGTAAAATATAAATGCATTCAATGATCATATTCTGCCCACTATTGGCTCAAGCAAAAGCAGCTTTCCAAAAAATGAGGAAGGTACTATGCAATCCATTTTTGACAATAGAAACAAGAAAAAGAGTTCTTAAATGTTATGTAGCATATAAACATATGGATGTGAATCATGGACAATAGGACAACAGACAAGAAAATCACTGGAGTCTGTAGAAATGTGGTTTTACAGAAGAGTGTTGAGAATACCATGGACATCTAAGAAGAGTAATGAAAATGTTCTGAAAGAAGTCAACGCAAAACGAGAGATAATTTCCAATATTAGGAAGAAACAATCATCATTTTTTTGTCATGTAATGAGAAGAGAACATCTGGAATATATTGCAACAACTGGAAAAATTGAGGGACGAAAAGATAGAGGGAAGCAAAGAGAAAAAATAACAGACAGCTTAAGAGAGTGGTTTGGCAGAAGGTCAACAACAGGCATGATAAATAACTGTCGAGATCGAAAATTGTGGAGAGACATGTTCACCTACTCCAACAGGCCCGGTTCTTGATGATGATGATGATGATGTTTGTGCCCACATGTTATTGTTTGCGTTGATCTTGTGTGATTTCGGCTCTGTTTTGGTTTTATTTTTAGTGCGCTTGGTTGTTTAAAAAAAATTAGTTATATTTGAATTATGGCACCCTAAAAAGAGTGTGGAAGCAATGAAGCTCTAGAGAACTGTTTTAGTATCCACGATTAAAGTAGTAAAATGGAACTTATCATCTTCATCATATTCAAGTACCGGGTCTGCTGGCGTAGGTGATCATGTCTCTCCACAACTTTCAATCTCGGCAGCTATTTATAATTTCTGTTGTTGACCTGCCAATCCATTCTCTTAAGCTATCTGCTATGTTTTCTCTTTTCTTCCCTCTATCTCTTCGTCCCTCAATTTTTCCAGTTGTTACAATATATTCCAGCTGTTCTCTTCTCGTTACATGGCCATCACATTGGTTATTGGTTATGGAAGGCCTCGGTATTACTGCAAGCGAATTAAAATCCATAATTGCTCAGCCGCCCGTGTCAGTGGAATCATCCGAATTATAACTCATCTTCCAAACAAAGAAATGTAACTGTAGTCCCCATCATAGCAGTCTCAGCACACGCCAAAGGACATAAGGCGAAACCGCACAGAAAGTGAACACAGCCAACTGTTCCCTGTCATACGATATCATCATTCATCGTACACAATTGGAGTATCGAAACATGATCAAAATGGATGAGACACACAGCTCACGGTGTGCACAGAGCACTTAACTCAGTAGCTCCTGCAACAAGCCGGACTTGGAACATGAGGAAACTGCAACAAGGAACACTTTGCAGACATAGCCTTCAATGGTTCCTGCCGCCTATCCATCACATTGCCCGGAAGATCACGTCCTCCTGAAAATGATGATCGTCATAGTAAATGTATGGCGCTTGATGATGTTATGACATCGTGTTTAACTCCAACTCCGAACATACAAAACACATCCATCACATATCATCGTGAAGCGTAAAACCAGTATAATTGTGGCGGATGCCCCTTTCTGCAGCGTTGGTTCATTCCAAACTAACGCAATTATGCTATGTTTTTTACCAATTTGAATGTAGGAGAGGTAGGAAAGGTTCTGTGAAAGATCAATCTTCTACAATGTGTTAGACTGGTGATCTTCCATTGATTATAAAATGTCATGATATTTTCATGTTATATTTTAGTAGTAATGCAGGCTAAGACTTATATGATCCTTACACTTTGATTAGCTGCTATGGTTCATCAATAATAACGCCATGTAAATCAACTCTGATTTTTTAAGTACTGTTATACAACCTGTCATAAGTACTGTCATACATCATGTCATGCGTACTGTCATACATCATGTCATACGGACTGTCATACATCTATTCATACGTACTGTCATACAACCTGTCATACGTACTGTCATAAACATGGCATACATACTGTCATACATCATTTCATACGTACTGTCATACATCATGTCATACGTACTGTCATATACCGTGTCATATAGCCTGTCATACGTACTGTTATACATCCTGTTATACGTACTGGCATACATCATGCCATACGTACTGTCATATAGCGTGTCATACGTACTGTCATACATCATGTCATACGTAATGTCATATAGCGTGTCATACGTACTGTCATACGTACTGTCATATAGCGTGGCATAAGTACTGTCATACAACCTGTCATATGTACTGTTATACATCATGTCATACGTACTGTCATATACCGTGTCATATAGCCTGTCATACGTACTGTCATACAGCATGTCATACGTACTGTCATATAGCGTGTCATACGTACTGTCATAAATCCTATCATACGTACTGTCATATGACGTGTCATACAGCATGTCATATGTACTGTCATACAGTCTGTCATTCGTACTGTGATACAGCCTTTTATACGTACTGTTATTTAGCCTGCCATACGTATTGTCATACACCTTGTCATTCGTACTGTCATACAGCCTGTCATACGTACTGTCATATGACGTGTCATACAGCCTGTCATATGTACTGTCATACAGCCTGTCATTCGTACTGTGATACAGCCTTTCATACGTACTGTTATATAGTCTCTCATACGTACTGTCATACACCTTGTCATTCGTACTGTCATACAGCCTGTCATATGTACTGTCAGAGATCCAGACATACCAGCGACTTGTGTTTATTATTTGTAGTGTTATACATTGAGCTATTGTTATAATTATGTTACAGTTAACTCCTTATGTCGAGCTGATACTATATTTGAAACTATACATTTATACAGTCCTGTATTTGTTGTATGTAAGACATGACTGTTAATTTGTCCATCCATTGGGTGCCTTTCTGTATCGAAGTTTGGATATCTTTGTCAGCAGATTTACTCTGTCTCTTGTTTGGATAATGCAAGTTGTAAAAGGGTTAGCTTTCCAACTTTTGTTGTTGTTAGTCAATTTTAGTCTTGGTCTGCTCTACCTCTCGTCTACTTTGTACCTTCCCTTCCAAGATGACATTTAGTACTATGTCCCTTGAAATGTCATTAAAATTGTAGTTATCTTATTCGACGCATGTTATATAGTTATTTTTTTAATGTTTTAATGTTTCAAAACTTCACAGATTGTCTTATAACTTTTAATGTTGCCTCATGTTGCTGAACATGACAATTTTACTATATGTCTGACGTTATTAAAACAAATGGGAGCCTATTGTAGCTTAGTTACTAGTTAACGAGTTATTACTCGTTTTTTTTCCACTGGAAATGATGCAGCATTCTGGGCAAATAATGGACGTCTAATCTACTTTATTTAGTAATAAACAAGGATAGTTCCCCTTGTTAACCGTCATTGTAATTGTTCTATTTCTCACCTTCACCCGATGACTAAATGAATGGGCAGTCCACTTTAGTCATCTTCGTAATCTACTCTTTAAAGGAAATTAAGTGTACATGAGTTGTGTTATGGTTTAGGTTAGTGCACTTGAGTTGTGTTATGGTTTAAGTTAGTGTACATGAGTTGTGTTATGGTTTAAGTTAGTGTACATGAGTTGTGTTATGGTTTAAGTTAGTGTACATGAGTTGTGTTATGGTTTGAGTTAGTGTACATGAGTTGTGTTATGGTTTAAGTTAGTGTACATGAGTTGTGTTATGGTTTAAGTTAGTGTACATGAGTTGTGTTATGGTTTAAGTTAGTGTACATGAGTTTTGTTGTTTTTTTTAAGTTAGTGTACATGAGTTGTGTTATGGCTTAAGTTAGTGTACATGAGTTGTGTTATGGTTTAAGTTAGTGTACATGAGTTGTGTTATGGTTTAAGTTAGTGTACATGAGTTGTGTTATGGCTTAAGTTAGTGTACATGAGTTGTGTTATGGTTTAAGTTAGTTTTCATGAGTAGTGTTATGGCTTAAGTTAGTGTACATGAGTTGTGTTATGGTTTAAGTTAGTGTACATGAGTTGTGTTATGGCTTAAGTTAGCGTACATGAGTTGTGTTATGGTTTAAGTTAGTGTACATGAGTTGTGTTATGGTTTAAGTTAGTGTTCATGAGTTGTGTTATGGCTTAAGTTAGTGTACATGAGTTGTGTTATGGTTTAAGTTAGTGTACATGAGTTGTGTTATGGTTTAAGTTAGTGTACATGAGTTGTGTTATGGTTTAAGTTAGTATACATGAGTTGTGTTATGGTTTAAGTTAGTGTACATGAGATGTGTTATGGTTTAAGTTAGTGTACATGAGTTGTGTTATGGTTTAAGTTAGTGTACATGAGTTGTGTTATGGTTTAAGTTAGTGTACATGAGTTGTGTTATGGTTTAAGTTAGTGTACATGAGTTGTGTTATGGTTTAAGTTAGTGTACATGAGTTGTGTTATGGTTTGAGTTAGTGTACATGAGTTATTATGTTTAAGTTAGTGTACATGAGTTGTGATATGGTTTACGTTAGTGTACATGAGTTGTGTTATGGTTTAAGTTAGTGTACATGAGTGAAGTTAGTGTACATGAGTTGTGTTATGGCTTAAGTTAGTGTAAATGAGTTGTGTTATGGTTTAAGTTAGTGTACATGAGTTGTGTTATGGTTTAAGTTAGTGTACATGAGTTGTGTTGTGGCTTAAGTTAGTGTACATGAGTTGTGTTATGGTTTAAGTTAGTGTTCATGAGTTGTGTTATGGCTTAAGTTAGTGTACATGAGTTGTGTTATGGTTTAAGTTAGTGTACATGAGTTGTGTTATGGCTTAAGTTAGCGTACATGAGTTGTGTTATGGTTTAAGTTAGTGTTCATGAGTTGTGTTATGGCTTAAGTTA
The DNA here is from genome assembly GCA_032433765.1 of Megaustenia siamemsis. Taxonomy (NCBI): domain Eukaryota; kingdom Metazoa; phylum Mollusca; class Gastropoda; order Stylommatophora; family Ariophantidae; genus Megaustenia; species Megaustenia siamemsis. Next base: position 38,811,384 of record JAVIAB010000088.1, on the reverse strand, counting down.
GTGTACATGAGTTGTGTTATGGTTTAAGTTAGTGTACATGAGTTGTGTTATGGTTTAAGTTAGTGTACATGAGTTGTGTTATGGTTTAAGTTAGTGTACATGAGTTGTGTTATGGTTTAAGTTAGTGTACATGAGTTGTGTTATGGTTTAAGTTAGTGTACATGAGTTGTGTTATGGTTTAAGTTAGTGTACATGAGTTGTGTTATGGTTTAAGTTAGTGTACATGAGTTGTGTTATGGTTTAAGTTAGCGTACATGAGTTGTGTTATGGTTTAAGTTAGTGTACATGAGTTGTGTTATGGTTTAAGTTAGCGTACATGAGTTGTGTTATGGTTTAAGTTAGCGTACATGAGTTGTGTTATGGTTTAAGTTAGTGTACAAGCGCTGTGCTTTTAAAAGTAAAGTAAAGTAATGATTTTTGGGGTAATGTGGTCGGTATTACACCCGTGCCGCTTTACTTGCCCAGAAAAATATCCGGTACCCATCTAAGGCTAGGTGAACCCGGAAGCCGTCGATTGGGATCGAACTCTACTTCTTGTCCTTTGTAGCCCAGTTCACTAACCACTGAGCTATCGCGGCTCCCGTTGTGCTGTAATTTACGTGAATGTACATGCGTTGTGTTACGGTTTAAGTATGTGTACATTTCTTGTGTTATTGTTTAGATAGGTGTACATGAGTTATGTTACGGTTTAAGCATGTGTACATTTGTTGTGTTATGGTTTAGATACGTGTACATGAGTTATGTTATGGTTTGCAGCTAATCAGATATGCAGTTTGTAGTAATGCTCAATACATCGAACTTATGTAGGTAATTTCTTTTTTTAACAATTTGCTTTCTCTACCAATCCCTACTCACTCAAATAACAAACTTGAATCCTACAAGTTTAATTACTCCAGAGATTCACTGGGACTATATCAGTAGTTTCTTGTTGTATGAGAATACACGATAAAGACCTAGCACAGTTTCATATATATATATATATATATATATATATATATATATATATATATATATATACACATACACACACACATCCATATCGCTACAGAAAATTAATGTTTTTTTTTTTTAATGGCCGCTGTTAAATTGAATGATATATATGTCTCAACAGAGCTTCCGTATAATTTATTACTGTAACCAAATCTTGTATAAAGCAATATAAAAGGTCATATAAGTTATCTAAATAACCAGGATATATAAAAACACTAAGGAGAACACAAAAGGTATCAATCTCGAACATGAGAAGCATATAGTTTATTCCTATAATTACATGGTAAAAGCAAACATCGCTTAGCCCTTATACTAGGGGAGGCAATCGGTCTCTCATCAAGGTCTTGACATCGAATCCTGCCAGAGGCGGTGGAAATTGTTCTCTTAAAATCAGTGGGATCAACTTTCCCCTTTCCCTTGGTCTCTGGGTTTGGAGTCTAGCCATCTCTGGGCAGTAAGATCCGAAGTCTAGCCATCTCTGGGCAGGAAGATCCGAAGTCGAGCCATCTCTGGGCAGTAAGATCCGAAGTCTAGCCATCTCTGGGCAGTAAGATCCGAAGTCTAGCCATCTCTGGGTAGTAAGATCCGAAGTCTAGGCATCTCTGGGCAGTAAGATCCGAGGTCTAGGCATCTCTGGGCAGTAAGATCCGAAGTCTAGCCATGTCTGGGTAGTAAGATCCGAAGTCTAGCCATCTCATGGCAGTAAGATGATCCGAGGTCTAGCCATCTCTGGGTAGTAAGATCCGAAGTCTAGCCATCTCTGGGCAGTAAGATCCGAAGTCTAGGCATCTCTGGGCAGTAAGATCCGAAGTCAAGCCATCTCCGGGTAGTAAGATCCGAAGTCAAGTCATCTCCAGGTAGTAATATCCGAGATCTAGGCATCTCTGGGTAGTAAGATCCGAGGTCTAGCCACCTCCAGTTAGTAAGATCCGAAGTCTAGCCATCTCTGGGCAATAAGATCCAAGGTCTAGTCATCTCTGGGTAGTAAGATCCGAGGTCTAGCCATCTCTGGGCAATAAGATCCAAGGTCTAGTCATCTCCGGGTAGTAAGATCCGAAGACTAGCCATCTCTGAGCATTAAGATCCAAGGTCTAGTCATCTCCGGGTAGTAAGATCCGAGGTCTAGCCATCTTTTGGCTGTACAATCCGAGGTCTAGCCATCTCTGGGTAGTAAGATACGAAGTTTCCCATCTCTGGGAAGTAAGATCCGAAGTCTAGCCATCTCTGGGTAGTGAGATCCGAGGTCTAGCCATCTCTGGGTAGTCAGATCTCGAGGTCTCTAGCCATCTCAGGTTAGCCATCTCAGGTTAGTGAGATCCGAAGTCTAGCCATCTCTGGGTAGTAAGATCCGAAGTCTAGCCATCTCAGGTTAGTGAGATCCGAAGTCTAGCCATCTCCGATAATGGCCGAAAACAGGAAGTCCAGTGTGCATTCACGGACATTAAAGGGCCATTGAAAGTTAAAAGTAAAAGAGTAGGTCAAGATGGCGCTGCCCAAGCAAACAAAGTTAAGTAAATATACTCATGCCGAAGATAGGTGGACCGTGCGACACATATATCTTGGCTGACATAAACTAGTGCTGTAACGCATCCACGTCTACATAACGGATGAAAACTGGGGAAGAAAAATAATAGGAAGCCGAAAAAGAAGAAACAAACATAAAATATGTGCATACATTTACACCAGTAGGCATCCAGAACCTCATTCGACTTAATGACTTCTGTGTTGTTATCTTCGCCGAAGGGCTGCTGTTGTTTGTTATGAAAGAAACTTGTAAGCATTTTTATCTGATTTTTGTTGGTTTACTGTATACAATTTCTGTGTATCCATCAGGTTCACGTGTATATTATAGGCATGACGATGATTATACATATATATATAATTATAGTATCGATTAAAATATGACACAACAAGCTATAAACAAAATTCCCTTAAAAGAGATTAAAGGGACAACCTCAAAAATATATAAAAAAGATGATGAAATAATGGGCTATTAGAAAGACTGGGAAACTTAACTCTTTCGTACATTTCGCCGCATAGTGCGTCAATCTTAATTTGATTAGTGCGAACCGTCATCAAACCATATAATTTTTACATGTCTTGTATCATCTTGGTATTGGTGAAATCTAATACCTTGTTCAATTATCTAAAAATTAATATATAGTATGTTATATGTTAGATAAATATAAATATGTACAATGATTCTTACAACCATGAAAAATTGTATCCGTGAAATCTCTTCCGTTGCGTTGATAAAAAGTTTCCGTACGGAAAGAGTTAACATCAAGAGAGTCCATCAGAAGAGGCAATGACCGCGCAAACTATATCTCACCGTGACAGTGGAAGCCAAATAAGGGAAAACGTGTAGAAGACGATGAAGAAGATGACCTAGTGGTCATTTATCACGATTTCTTGGAGCCAACGAAATGGTATCTGTTTATTTTCTGTAATTCTCTGATAATTTGTTTATTCCAAAGTGTTTAAGGTGAAAACAAAATGTGTGTCTGGCTCTAGTCGATGACGTAGTGGGTTTCAATGAGATAGCGAAAATATGGGAACCCAGAGAAATTAGGGTAAATACAAAAATACAAATGTTTAATTTCCATGTTAAGTCTGTCTGGCTGTGAAAAATGAGAACAACAAAAATGACACTCATGAAGATACAGACCTTCATTAATGGATGCTTACGCAGAATAAAATGATGGAAATGTAAGAGATACAACGAAGACTATGGCGTTGGAAAGGACACACACTGCGGAAGCCAACTGAGATTATTGCAAAACGTGCCCTTTTTTGGAATCCTCAAAGGAAAAAGACAAATAGGAAAAACAAAAATAATCTTGGAGAAGAAAAGTGGAAGCAGAGGTGAAGATGTTGGGGAAGACATGGAATATTCTTAAAAGAATGGCAAGAAACAGAACAGATTGGAAAGTGTTTGTTGAGAACCTATGATCCACAGAGAGATGAAAGGAAGAAGAGAAGAAGTGTGATAATACATTAGTGTCTTATGCTGGGTGATGTTTTACTGAACAGCTTCTCTCGTGACTGAATCCACTTTTGGATAGATAAATCTAACTACATAACGAATAAGATGCATTTGCGGTGCCAATGCATTATATCTTTCTTCTCGATCCTGCGCCATTTATTGTTTCTTCCTACCTTGACGTCATCACTTCCTCGAATGTTGCTTCGCGTTTTTTTTTAAATTACATTTGTTCTCCATGTGCTACGATTTGACGTCATATTTTTCCACTTTTGTGTTATAACAGATGTGTTCTTAAATCTCTTTCGACCCTGAAAGCAAACACATTCCATGAAACACTCGTTTGGTTTTTGTGCTGACTGGGCGTTTTGTTGTAAGTAAAGAGCCCCATCACGCCAAGTGACGTATAGGGAATATGGTGTTAGTAACCATACTTTTTTACAAACATTCGGCACATGATTTTTGGGGTAACGTGGTCGGTATTACGCCCGTGCGCTTTACTTACCCAAAAAAAAATCCGGTACCTATTTAAGGCTGGGTGAACCTGGAAGCCGTCGATCAGGATCGAATGTCGGGTCTTGCCCTTTGTAGTCCAGTTCTCTAACTACTGAAATTTTGCAGCTCCCGTGTTTTGTTGTACGTACACATTATTTGTGTTTGTTTTTGTTATAACGAAGTATAATTTGGTCAGGTGACGAGCCAGAGTAATCAAAATATAACACAACGAGTCCTCAATAAACGTTGCGAGAATACCAGACTCAAGGGTCGACTTCGAAAAATTGGATCGATGGAATATTAGAAGCACTAGGAAACATAAGAGCAGCAGAAACGAACAGAAGAGCATAAGACCGCAAATTATATCTCCCATCGAAGCTGAAGGGCAAAGGAGGAAGGAACGAAGAAGAAGATGAAAATGAAGTATAATTTAATTAAGGTATAAATATCTTCGCACGTTCTTTATAATTGTAATTTCTCTAAAGCAACCAAGATCCTGGACAAGTTAACATTTATGTATTAATGTCTTCATTGCTGATGACACCACAAATTTAACTTCTTTAACACTATTTTTACTGGCTATTTAGTTAATGTGTTTATCGCGAGTCTCTTGTATTTTGCATTTCCTGTCGTAGATATGCTGCAATATTTCTTTGTTTTTTTTTTGTTTCATATGTTATTCTTTTTGCAATCCTGTGTGAATAGAAACGTTCTTCGACAATTAAAGAAAATTCAAAGATTTGTCCTGATCAATTCCCAACCGTCCTAAATCACTAGCATCTTACATGAAAATATTAAGGTACGTAGCGTGAAAAAAGGAAATGGTGGATAGACGGAGTCGGGGTCATTTAATAAAATCAAAATGTAAACAACACAAACTACACAACTAGCGATTTCCATAAAGCTATACACACTGTGAGTCTGCAACAAAACCTCATGGAAAGAGCAGTAGGACACAAGAAGAAGAATATGAAGAGGAATGGAGGGGGGGGGTGAGGAATGGGGAAGATGGGGGAAGTATAGTAAAAAGTGGAAAAGAAATAAGAAATGAAGGACGAATAAGAAAAATAGTAAAGACAAGGAGTAGAGAAAAGAAATTAATCAAGCAGGAGAAGTTATTAAGGAGAATTTCAGTACAAACTTTGGAGCTCATATTATACAGTCACCCCCGCAGTAAACTCTAACATGGAATAGCAACCTTCATCGTCAGCGACGAACCAAGAACATTATTTGTGCGTGTCAGCGATGTAAATCCATCTGTATCTTTTTTCTTCTTCATCTTCATGTTAATGGATTGTGTTTTAATGTGGTTTACACCTTTGTTGCCAGTGCGTTCCATGTTGAAATTTATAGTTAATAGTTCTGTTAACAGCCGCTTTTATTGTGTATTTCTCAAATAGTAAACGTCAACACAGTTAATAGCTTACATTAAAAGCGTCATAAATATTTTTTGCAGCATAACATAAACTGTTATGAATAATAACCAGACACAAAGCGACATCCCGGTTGAACCGTGTCCTCCCAGAGAGATCGAATGTGACGCTGTGTTACTCTCAAGTGTACGTCAGCCAGCCAAAGTAAACAGATACGAAACTGATATTTAAAGAAGTGAACTCTCATTATCAAATAAATGTGTTTTTCTAAGAAGTGCGTATTTGAACTTTAGCCTTTATTCAGTTGGTTTTGAATTGTGCAGTTTTAGTTTTATAATCCATTACTAACAATATGTTCTTGGAGGTAGGAATAATGGAAAGTTGCTAGGTGGATTGTGCCCTTTGAAAGTTCTTGGTAATCTTTGATTTCATTTGCGGAGTTTTCTTTTATTGTGGTGGCCGGGGAAATGAAAGGTCAGTAATTTTATTGTATTTGTATGTCTTTATTTATGCTCTCGATTGTCTGTCTGTTTGTCTTTATTTATGCTCTCGACTGTCTGTCTGTATGTCTTTATTTATGCTCTCGACTGTCTGTCTGTATGTCTTAAGGCGTACATGTTTTTATTGTCGCTACTATTTATTTTTGCCATTGTGCTTACTAAAGTCTATGAATGCTTTATATTATGAGATCAATAGAAAAGGAACAAAAATTGAAGTCAACGGTCACAAAATAAACAATCCACAATATGCGGAGTGACACTGTTTTATTAGGGGACACGAGATACGATTTAGAAGAAAGGATAGACATAATAGTGAATGAAAGAAACAAGAAAGGTATCAGTCTGAATAGCAAAAAAATGAAGTAATGGTCATATGGAAGAAACAATCATCACCATCATGCAGCATAAAAATAAATAAATCTGAAGCAAGTGTGACGCGTCAATTACTTGGGCTCAAAAGTATCATCAGACTGAAGAAGCAACACATAAATAAATAGTAGAATAGCTCAGACCAAAACATCTTTTCAGAAAATGAAAAACGTCGTGTGCAATGAGTCTATGTCAATGGAAGTGGAAAAAAAAAAACAGTTAGTCGGTTTTCTATAGAACCAATTCTGACCTATGGAAGTGAATCATGGATAGTATACAAACAAATGAAACGACGATTATCGGCCACAAAGATGGAGTTTCTTAGAAGAATATTGAGTCCCCTGGTCAGCTATGCAGACAAACGGGGAAAGTCTCAAACAGGTCAAAACAAAGAGGGAGTTCCTAAAAAATCAGAAAGAAACAATCAATATTTTTGGAGCACAACATGAGAAGAGGAAAGTTGGAGAATTTAGTTTGCTACAATTGCAAAACGGGGGGAATAAGAGATCGCGGATGACAAAGATAGGAGATACTGGGTAGCATGGTGTCATGACATGGAAAACAGTCAACAACAGAACTGATACGATGCCCTGTCGATAGAAAATTGTGGAAGGACATGATCGCCTACGTCATCCGGTGTGGTACATGATGGCGATAACGATAATGCATGCCTGATATGTGTTTCTCTTTTTATCTATTTGTTTGCATATGAATAACAAATATAATATATATATATATATATATATATATATCCTTTTATATGTGTGTGTGCTTCAGTTTGTGTATATATGTACGTGTCTGATTTCTTATATTACTTATTATTATTATTATTCTTGCTTATTAACGTTTCATCTGCTAACAGGGTTATGCATTAAACTATTTCGTAACTTGTCTGCCACGGTGTTAATTTGCATCCCCTGTTACTGTCTTCTTTTATATTTGCCTATATATATATATCTTCTTTCTTTTCTTCTTCTACCTTTTTAGTGCCCTGTGGAGTATAGGTCTTCAAGAAACACTCTCCAAGCCGTTCTGTTTCTTGTCATTCTTTTAAGATCATTCCATGTCTTCCCCATCATTTACATCTCTGCTTGTCTTCTCCAAGAATATCTTGGTCAAGAAAATATAAATATGTATATATATATATATATATATATATATATATATATATATATATATATATATATATATATATATATATGTATATGCTTAATTCTCAAAATATCTAACTCCTTTAATCAGCTTGCTTCTCTGAAAACGTTCCTTTATTTAAACGTATGCACTTCCCCTATTTCCGGCGATATATCTATCTGCATGTCATCACATTTGCTAATCTATCCGCCGGCCTCATTATCTTATTTCATGTTTGCAAGTTTGCCCTACTCTGCATGCTGTTAATTTATTGCTTTTCTAGTTCCATTCTTTACCTTACTGATATCTTACTTCTCAGTCTGGTCTTAATTAAAACAAATTTTGTTCAAAATACAGAGCTACAGTTATTATCCGTTATATTTAAACTACATTATCGCCTATGTAGTCAGTAATGGCTATTTTAAAATACTTTGTCGCCTATGTAGTCTGTAATGGCTATTTTAAAATACATTATCGCCTATGTAGCTAATGGCTATTTTATGGCCTATGTTTAATGGCTAATACTTTGTCGCCTATGAAGATAGTAATGGCTATTTTAAAATACTTTGTCGCCTATAAAGACAATAATGGCTATTTTAAAATACTTTGTCGCCTATGAAGACAGTAATGGCTAATTTAAAATACTTTGTCGCCTATGAAGACAGTAATGGCTAATTTAAAATACTTTGTCGCCTATGAAGACAGTAATGGCTAATTTAAAATACTTTGTCGCCTATGAAGACAGTAATGGCTAATTTAAAATACTTTGTCGCCTATGAAGACAGTAATGGCTAATTTAAAATACTTTGTCGCCTATGAAGACAGTAATGGCTAATTTAAAATACTTTGTCGCCTATAGTATAAGACAGTAATTGGTATTTAAATCATCAAAGAAGTATAAAGAATGGGGTGGGGAAAGACTCGTGCCATTGCCAAATCTGAAAGATATCAGTCTCATGACTGGCTGTCTGCGCCATTATAGGTGAACCAGAACTATCCACATAATACTCCACCTCTTTGCAGTGCCTTTATTACAGATTAACCAGTGGTAAAGCAAGCAGGGAAGGAAAGTCAACCTGGTTCTGAAAAATAAAACACTGAAAGCGGATGTTTTGGGCGAAAGACGTGGTTATCAAAGCTTGCTCATTGCCATTACCATCATCGAGTGCCGTCTCCAAATCGAAAGTTAGCTACCATGGAGAGCCATTCAACTCTGTCTCTTTCTTTAATAGTGCATTTTGTCATATGCTGACTTGTCCATCGTTTGATGTTACTCGTCCATGTTAGTCTTTGTTTGCTTTGCCTCTTTCCTTACTTCTTCTTCTTCTTCTTTCCTTCCTCATCTGCCTTTCAGCGTCGAGGGGAGATATAATTTGCGGTCTTTTGCTCTTCTGTTCGCGTCTGCTGCTGTTATGTTTCCTAGTGCTTACAATATTCCATCGATCCATCTTTTTCGTGGTCGACCCTTGGGTCTGGTGTTCTCACAACGTTTGCTGAAGGGTCATTGTGTTGTGTTTTGATCTTTCTGCCTTGTCACGTGGCCAAACCATTTTATCTATTGTTTCCTTATATATTCTATGGCGGGGGCTATTCCTAGCTTTTTTCTCAGTTCTTCATTTTTGATCTTATCTCTCAGACTGTTTCCTGTCATTCGTCTAACACATTTCTCTTCCTTACTTCAAACACACAAAAAAACAACGCATCTGCTCCTTCTTAACGTCCTTTAAAGGGCGAATGATGACGATGCGTAGTTATCGGCGATGTTAGAAGAAGAAGAAGAAGAGAAATAAAAGAAGAAGAATAAGAGAAGAGCTTCAAAGATTTGTAGGATCCCATCATGAAGGGAGTTATAAACGAATGAGCACGTTGTCTTTGACGGAGCATGCCGTGAACGCATTATTGCTGCATCATGTCAGCGCGTAAGTCAGGCACACACGAGTGAGGAAAATGATCGATGCTTTCTAAAACTGTCAAATTGCCAGATAAAACATATATCTTAGTATGAAAAGGAAATATATCCCTCCTTTTGGTATAAACATAGCATCGTAATAGTTCTTTTATAGTTAAGTCCGCATAATATGTATTATATGTATATGTACTTATACATATATATATATATATATATATATATATATATATATATATATATATATATATAAAGCAAAAAAGTAAAGTACCCCTGTCACGCGAAGTGGCGTATAGGGAATATGGTGTTTGTAACCATAAATTTTACAGACCTTCGGCACATGATTTTTGCTGTAATGTGGTATATACATATATATAATTTGTTCTGAGATTTCTTTCAATCAAATTCAGCAATTATAATTAAAGTTCATATTATAAAGGGGGATAACTCTCTCCAGAGAGTGTGGCACTAAAGGTTATCTTCAAATTATTTTTAGTTTTATGTTTACTTCGATCTTGAATGATTGAATATTTCCATTCAAGTTTGAACGTATGAGTCATATTGAAATGAATCCGTAACCAATGTTTAGCGACAGTCTGGGGACAACTACTGAAGATGAATATTTAACGGAGGCGGGAATTTAATTCGAATTAAAGATAATGTGTAAACTGTGCAGAGTTAGCAGAAGATTAATCAACAAGTGATCAAATCTACATCATCACGTTAGAAAGCGGTCATTTGCTGATAGGAGCTCAGCTCTATATTCAGATACTGTAGTGTAAGTCTAGTGAGTTTGAATCAACTAAGTACTTATTGTTAATTTGTTTTAAATTATGCAGTCCAATATATATATATATATATATATATATATATATATATATATATCACAAATATATACACACTGGAATCTGTAGAACTGTGGTTTTACAGAAGAATGTTGAGAATACCATGGACAGCTAAGAAGAGTAATGAAAATGTTCTGAAAGAGGCCAAAGCTAAAAGAGAGATAATACCCAATATTAGAAAGAAACAATTTTCCTTTTTTGGTCATGTAATGAGAATGAGAAGAGAACAACTGGGATATATTGTAACAACTGGAAAAATTGAGGGACGAAGAGATAGAGGGAAGCAAAGAGGAAAAAAAATGCCAGGCAGCTTAAGAGAATGGCTTGGCAGAAGGCCAATAACAAAAATTATAAATAACTGTCGAGATCGAAAGTTGTGAAGAGACATAGTCACCTACGCCAGCAAGACCGGTATTTCATGATGATGGTCGCACAAATGTTTATTTTCATCTGGAAGTGGTACTTTTTACTTTCAACCCTAGATATATTCCATCATTTATGGATGATGTGCTGAACCTAGTACATTCCACTCATTCTTAAAATGGATATTTTATGGAAGTGGTTTAAATTTGTGATCCAACGCAAGAAACGTACGTTTTTAAATAAAGTCAATATCTGTGTGTGAGTAATATTTTAGAAGTTGAGGCTAGTAACAAGAAGATTAGCAAATCTTAGTGTCACGGGATTAGGTAAAGTCCGAGACTTGAATCGGTGTCTAGCATGCGAGTTTTCGCCCTCATTTGCTCGGCCGCCAATCCAGAAGTGTTTGGAGACTTCTAGATAGTGTCGCTTCAACATCGAAACTCACGATGTGAGGCGGCATTCCTCACCTTTCCAGATTACTATCCTGATACCCATTTCTGCCAGCGACTGGGTCGACCGCGGGGGTATTTTTTCTTTCCAATCACGAGTACAATTCACACTGCTCCCAGCGAGAATCCAACACGGGTTGTCTGACCGTCGGTAGCCCAGTCGGGTGGTTTTCCCAACTAGACTCAGGAAGTCCCCAGTTTCACGGGATGCGATATTCAATGGTTAGACTATTCACACACATTTTTTTATGTTACGATATAGCTTCTTCTAATCACTTTGAATGTGTAAAAGAAATAGCATGTGTATGTTATCTCCCTGCAGAAATCAACTAAAGCTGCAGTTATTCGAAGGCTCCGGTATCACTGCAAACGAATTAAAATCTATAATTGCTCAACCGCCCGTGTCAGTGGAATCATCTGAATTAACATCTCATCGAATATCCAAGAAAGGTAGCTGCAGTACCCAGCATAGAAAACACAGCACACGTCAAAAGACATAAGGCGTATCAGCACCGAAAATGAACTCAGCAGAACTGTCCTTAGTTATACGATATCATCGTTCATCGTAAGCAGCCTGAATATGAAACACCATCGGGATGAAAAGCACAGCTCGTGGTGTGCACAGAACACTAAACTCAGTAGCTATAGCAGGAATCCGGACTTAGAATATGAGGAAACTGCGACAGTGCCTCAACGGTTCCTGCCGCATATCCCCTATACTGACCGGAAGTACATCAACTAAAGTATCAATTACAAACAACAGTGGCATATGATTTCACATAATTAACCTCCATGTGCTTAACTTCTTTATCTTATTTTAGAGTGCTTATCCATTAGCGGATGTTTTATGTCGCAAGTTTATGGTGTCTGTTCCTTTAGACCCGATAATTCCGACTTCACGTAGGTAGATTGTTAATTGTTTAACAGTCTTACCAGCGTAGATTTTTAATTGTTTAACAGTATTGCCAAGCGTAGATTGTTAATTGTTTAACAGTCTTGCCAAGCGCACTTTTTCTACTTTTAACTGTCAAGTTTTCTTAAATTATGCAGAGTTTAGGAGCCGGGATAGCTCAGTGGTTAGTGAACTAGACTACAAAGGACATAAGGTAGGGTTCGATCCCAACCGACGGCTTCTGGGTTCACCCAGCCTTAAATGGGTACCGGATTTTTTTATGGGAAAGTAAAGTGGCACAGGCGTAATACCGACCACATTACCCAAAAATCATGTGCCGAAAGTCTATACATGTTATGGTTACTAACACCATATTCCCTGTACACCATTTGGCGTGACGTGGGAACTTTACTTCTTTTTTTTTATGCAGAGTTTTAGACATTGAGCTCACAAACGAGAGGCTAGTAAAGCAGAACAGAACATCAGTTTCAAAGAGTAAAAATTCCCAAATGGTTTGTTCGGATACGACTCCGAGACTTTCTTGTCTACAGATCAACAATTTGCCCCATGTACATATGTAATTGTGTGTTTATGTAGTAAATATATTAATTTCGGACGAGCCCAAGTTTTTTTTTTTTCGGCTAGCTGCCGGAGCTACATTTTGTAGTGCTCTGTGCACACTGTGAGCTGTGTTTTTCTTCCGTATCATGTTTTGATATTTCGATTGCTTACGATGAATGATATTAATGGAAAGATAATCAACAACCTACGATATGCTGACGATACTGTACTGCTTGCAGAAAATCCTAAAGATCTACAACAATTACTTAATGAAACAAACGTGACAAGCAAAAAATATGGACTAGATATGAATATCAAAAAGACTAAACTCAGATCATAAACAAAGAAGATACTCAAAACCCACAAGTGGATATCAAATTAGAAGGAATAGACCTGGAGACAGTTCAGAACTACAACTATCGTGGATATACCAGTGATGGAAAATGTACAACTGAAATAAACAAAAGAATAGGAATGGCAAAAAGTAATTTTAATGTCATAAAGAACATACTAACATCAAAACGACTAACACCAGTGCTAAAACTAAGAATAGCAAATCTTACATCTTCTCAATACTCCTATATGGTGCAGAAACATGGACATTAGACAAGAAAACATAACCGAGAATTGAAGCCTTTGAAATGTGGATACATAGAAGAATAGGTAGAATTGGATGGAAGGAAAAGAAAACAAACGATGAAGTCTTAAAACAACTAAAAATGAAAAGAGAACTACTAAACACAATTCTAACAAGAGAAATGTGATTTTTGGGCCATGCTAAAAGACACAACATCCTACTAAAAGTAATCCTGGAGGGGAAAAACAAGGTAAAAGAGGCAGAGGATGACCAAGACTAACATGGACGAGTAACATCAAAAGATGGACAAATCAGTCTATGACAACCTGCACCATCAAAGCAAGAGACAGAGCAGAATGGCGCTCCATGGTAGCCAACCTTCGTTGCGGAGACGGCACTCGATGATGATGATGATGATGATTTCGTGTAGCGAAGGACAATTCGGTTGCGTTCACTTTCGGTGCGGCTACGCCTTTTGTCTTTTCGCATGTGATGTTGCTGCTATGATGGAGATTACAGATTCCTTTTTTTGTTTGGATCCTTCAGTGAGATGAGTTTTAATTCGAATGATTCCGCTGACACGGGCGGTTGATCAATTATGTATTATGATTCGTTTGCAGTGACACCGGGGCCTCCGACTATAACATACACACATGCACACATAAACAACACACATATTAAAAGGACAGAATGGTAAATAATCAAGCCTCATTATTGATATTAAACGGTTGCACCGATTTGTCCGTTCATATTTAAGAAAATCACATAAAAAAATTCGTTCGATACACCATTCTAGTATTAAGTAAGCCATGAATTCCGTTTCTTTTACTTAAAATAGCTCAGAATTGATCTTCTCTAAAAAGAGCCATTTTTCTTGATTTATAAATACCATTTTCCGATTTTCTTGAGACTCTTGGGGAATATCGAACCACTTATGGATTCGTCCAGTGTGTAAAAATAAGTACAGTAAAAAAAAAAAAACCGTCACGCCAAGTGGCGTAAACCGAATATGGTGTTAGTGACCAAACATTTTACATACCTTCAGCACATTATTTTTGGGGTAATATGGTCGATATTACGACCGTGCCACTTTACTTTCCCAGAAAAAAGCCGGTACCTTTTTAAGGATTGGTGAACCCCGAAGCAGTCGTTTGAAATCGAACCCTACCTCTTATTCTTTGTAGTCTATTTCACTAACCACTGAGCTATCGCGGCTCCCGTGTGTAGTGAAGATAATCCTAACAGCAACAACAATAACGATATGTCTTCTTCTTCTGCTTCTTTCCTTCCACATTTGCCTTTCAGCGTTGAGGAGAGATATAATTTGTTGTCTTTTGCTCTTATGTTCACTATTGCTGCTGTTATGTTTCCTAGTGTTTCTAATATTCCATCGATCCATCTATTTGTGGTCGATCTTGGGTCTGGTATTCTCGCAACGTTTATTGAGGGTTTGTTATTTTGTGTCATTATTATTAATAATCTCAAGTCGTAAAATTGTAATATCCCTGTATGTGCTATAATTTGTGGATATATCCGTGTATCTGCCGCAACATTGATATAAAAACAACGTAAAGGGTCACCGTCACGCCAAGTGACGTATAGG
Source organism: Megaustenia siamemsis (assembly GCA_032433765.1). Classification (NCBI taxonomy): domain Eukaryota; kingdom Metazoa; phylum Mollusca; class Gastropoda; order Stylommatophora; family Ariophantidae; genus Megaustenia; species Megaustenia siamemsis. The sequence continues at coordinate 38,796,347 of JAVIAB010000088.1, read as the reverse complement.
GAATATGGTGTTAGTGACCATAACTTTTACAGACCTTCTGCACATGATTTTTTTGGTCTGGTGGTCGGTATTACGCCCGTACCGCTTTACTTTCTCAGAAAAAATCCGGTATCCATTTAAGGCTGGGTGAACCCGAAAGCCGTCGGTCAGGATCGAACCTTATCGCTTGTCCTTTGTAGTCCAGTTCACTAACCACTGAGCTATCACGGCTCCCTGTAACATTGATATACCCCGTGTTTATTGCATCATTGACTTAACCTTGTATATTTTGCAACATTGTGCTATACTTCTATATATCGCAGTATTTCCATTTCCCCCTATAGACAACACTTTCTTCTATTACCGCTCAAAATTGGCATTTTTATAACCCTTCGCCGGTACTCAGACACACTCCTATATGTCTATACCGCTGTCAATATTCTATGATTTCACTTGACTCTTGCATGCCCACGGATCTTATTGCCGTTCTTTCTTCACTTCCTCTTGTGCCTGTTCTGGGGTCGATCGAAATATAAAGTTCTGGTTCTCGCCCTTTGTGTCGGTTCAATCATTGCCAATTTATGTAGCTGTTCTTGGATTTTGTCGGTCCATCTTACTCTGGACCTGCCTCTTGCTCTTCTCCTCTTTTAATATATGTCATGTATGGTAAGGAGTCACGCGACATTCTTTCTAGATGGACAAACCCGTTTATTTGTTGTTTCTGCATTGGCTCAATGCCACTCTTTCACTTATGATATCATTTCTGATTCTGTCTTTTCTGTTTCTTGCGAGTGCCTTTACATACATCTCGTCATTGTGGTGACAAGCTTTCTTCTATGTTTAGACATAAGTGACCATGTTTACTTGGCATTTGTAGCACAATGCGGGATGAATCTGCTCTGTTTAAGATGTTTCTTGGTGGTATCTTCTTCCTCTTCTTCTTCTTTCCTTCCTCATCTGCCTTTCAGCGTCGAGGGGAGATATAATTTGCGGTCTTTTGCTCTTATGTTCGCCTCTGCTGCTGTTATGTTTCCTAGTGCTTCTAATATTCCATCGATCCATCTTTTTCGTGGTCGACCCTTGGGTCTGTTGTTCTCACAACGTTTGTTGAAGGCTCGTTGTGTTGTGTTTTGTTCTTTCTGCCTTGTCACGTGGCCGAACCATTTTATCTGTTGTTTCCTTATATATTCTATGGCTGGGGCTATTCCTAGTTTTTTTCTCAGTTCTACATTTCTGATCTTATCTCTCAGACTGTTTCCTGTCATTCGTCTAACACATTTCATCTCTGTAGAGGTTATTTTTCTTATTGTTCTTGCATCTAGAGTCCAGGTCTGGCATTGGTAGCACAACGTTGGAATGAAGATTGTATTGTATAGTGCTCGTTTTTGGTGGTATTAGATATCGATATCACTGCCGTTGTTCCGTTCGTTCCGTTCATAAATTCACATTTATTTCTCAGAAAGTCAATGTCAAGGATGTCCGATAACTGGGGTTGTTCTCTGAGAGTGACGAATTGTAATGAAATGGTTGAGAAGGATGAAATCGTTGGAGATCCCTGCCGTAGATGGAACGTTATTTGTAGCCACGGGAGACATCGATAAGGTGTATGATTGATACAATATATCAGCTTATAAAACTGTTATGTTCATGGTCTCGTCGTTCTGAATTCATCTTTTTATCAGGTTGCTCTAGTTTATGAAGCTGTTTTCAGATGGTAATGGCGTATGCCAGGGCGGGACACTATTCTTCTTCAGCAATCAGCTATTTCTATGCATTTAGACATTAAGACCAGGTTGGGTCAGGAACAAGATGGCGCTGTTGAGGTCATCACCGATTTCTCAAAGCTTGCCATGTATGGTTGTTTCTGCGGGTAATTTTTGTGTTCTTACGGTGTTTAATGTGCTGCAGTTCTGTAGTGTATGCTCTAGCGTTTGTCTGGACGGTATCATGGTGCACAGTCAATGAGTTCTATCTTACGGATATGCTTTCTGAGGCCAGAATGACCTGTTCTGAGTCAGAATATCTTGGTCTGTTCATGTCTGCTGAGTTTGTTCAAGCTGTTATGTTCTGACTCATATTTTCCATGCAGCTCCCTCCATTCTGTTTTCTTAGCTTGTTTCAGTATTGTACTTATTTCTTTGGTTCTCTGTGGTTGGTTGGTCTGTTAAAGGCCCCCACCTGATTTCTCATTTCCGGGATGTCAAGATGTGCTGGTATCCACTGCAGGACTACTGGGTTACTTTAACCTTTAGATTGTGCTACGCCTACTGTTGCGATCATTTTTAAATAAGATTTTCTTCTTTCTTTTTTTTTTCTTTTTTATCTTCCATTTCCTTGTATCCAATTTTGATAGGATAATTGCTTGTTGTTTACCATCTTTTGCTCATTGGTTTTCCTTCATGGCTATGAGATATCCGACTGTTTCAAGCAATCGATCAATAATTTTTTTTACCGAGCACGTCCTATCGGTTTGCTATTTTCGAAACATTTGATCTTCATTGTGTGGTTTATGTTTAGCTGTTTTTGTCTTGTCCCGTAATCAACCCATCAAATTTATTGTTGTTTCTGTACATATTTTACATCTGAGTGATCGCTATCTGACTGTTTCCTGTTTGCTCCTAATTTTGTCTTTCAAGCTGGTTCCTATTATGTCAGATATATTTCGCTTCGATTGTGTTTATCATATTGATTTTTAGATAATCTAACTTCAAAGACTAACATTGATAACGACGGTGGGATGACGATTGTAAGATGGCTACAGAGTCTGAACGACTAATCACTTATTACATATTCAAATTCTGACACAGAGATATGCCAGTAAGATAATACATATCACTAGTGGAAGGCATAATTGCAGCCATTCATGGTAACGTGTTCTTCATTGAAATCTCACATTAGAAGATGCGGTACATTTGTATAATTTGCATCTTCTTCATGTATGGGCGTGTGTGTGTGTACATGAATACGTAAATGTGGATACGTGCATGTTTACATACTTATGCGCATGTCCGCATATATACATATACACATTCGCATGTAATACATCATCATCATCATGTGCCATACCGGTTGGCGTAGGCGATCATGTCCTTCCACAATTTTCTATCTACAGTGCATTGTATATTAAGTTGTGTTTTAACATAACTATTCTAGGCAATACAAAAAGGTAGTTTGCCATTCCTTTTCTTCTTGGCAGTTACTGTACTAGTCGGGGATCGCAGACATTGTCTCTGTGCAATATATACATATCACAAACACACACTCACACATATGGGGACTGCAGGGTAGCTCAATGATTACAGAATAGTGCTTCTTCTTCTACTTTTCAGCTTCTTGTGGAGCATAGGTCTTCAACACTTTCCAAGTCGTTCTGTTTCTTGCCATTCTTTTAAGATCATTCCATGTCTTCTCCATCATCTTCATCTCTGCTTCTGTCTGTCTTTTCAAATAATTCTTTGGTCTTCCTCTTTGTCTTTTCCCCTGGGAATTAAAAAAAAATGGCCTGTTGTGTAATACGCTCAGTTGGCTTCCGCAGTATGTGTCCTATCCAACGTCATCGTCTTCACTGTATTTCTTTATCCATTGGTATTTGACTGGTACATTTCCATAATTCTATGTTATTGATTTTGTCCTGGCATTTTCATCCTTTTATTCCGCGTAAGCATCCATTAATGAAAGTATGTACCTTCATGATTGTCATTTTAGTTTTTTTCTCCATGAAACATGAAGAACAGAAGTGTGCTACTAAGGACAAAAGATTCGTTCAGATCCTAATCGACTGATCGAGGGCTCCTTTTAGGTTCACCCGAACATAAATGAACGCCACATTATTTTCTGGGAAAATGGATCGGCCTGGCATGGTATCGAGCACATCCCCCATACAAAATGTCACAGGTCGTTTGAAAAACACTGGAGCCAATACCATTGCACATACTCATGAAGACATGGTGTGAACACTTTATGTTATTCGTTCGCATATCTCTTCTCGACAGAATCTCAAGGTTAAGCATTAAGATTCTCATTAAGATTCTCATTAAGGTTCTCATTAAGATTCTCATTAAGGTTCTCATTAGAATTCTCATTGAGGTTCTCATTAAGATTCGCATTAAGATTCTCATTAAGATTTTTATTAAGATTCTTATTAAGATTCTCATTAAGATTTTCATTAAGGATCTCATTAAGATTCTCATTAATATTCGCATTAAGACAAAGAAGAAGTTAACAATTGGAGACTTATCTTGGAAGTTTTGTGTAGTATAGAGGTATGAGGGCAGCCTCAGAAAAATAGAGACCTGATTTCAAAGATGTGGGGATTTTAAAAATTATTTTTCCAGATATAAAAATACAAATTAATCCATGGTTTTCTAATGATGTTAACCTCCACTGATCTCTTGGGCAGTGAGATCCCGATGTCTAGCCCTCTCGGATAACGGCAAGAAACAGGAGGTCCCGTGTGCACTCGCGCACGTTAATGAACCCTTGGCATTGAAATCGAAAAAAAGTAGGCCAAACATATGATCGCTGCCCGGGCTAAATCATGAGTAAGAACCTATCCATACCGTTTACAAAAAACCTATCCATACCGAGTACAAAAAAACCTATCCATACCATGTACAAAAAACCTGTCCATACCATGTACAAAAAACCTATCCATACCGTGTACAAAAAAAACCTATCCATACCGTGTACAAAAAAATCCTATCCATACCGTTTACAAAAAAAACCTATCCATACCGTGTACAAAACAAACCTATCCATACCGTTTACAAAAAACATATCCATACCGTGTACAAAAAACCTATCCATACCGTGTACAAAAACATATCCATACCGTGTAAAAAAACATATCCATACCGTGTAAAAAAACATATCCATACCGTGTACAAAAAACCTATCCATACCGTGTACAAAAAAACATATCCATACCGTGTACAAAAAACATATCCATACCGTGTAAAAAAAAAACATATCCATACCGTGTACAAAAAACCTATCCATACCGTGTAAAAAAAACATATCCATACCGTGTACAAAAAACATATCCATACCGTGTAAAAAAACATATCCATACCGTGTACAAAAAACCTATCCATACCGTGTACAAAAACATATCCATACCGTGTACAAAAAACCTATCCATACCGTGTACAAAAACATATCCATACCGTGTAAAAAAAACACATCCATACCGTGTAAAAAAAAACCTATCCATACCGTGTACAAAAAAAACCTATCCATACCATGTACAAAAAACCTATCCATACCGTGTACAAAAAAACCTATCCATACCATGTACAAAAAACCTATCCATACCGTGTACAAAAAAAACCAATCCATACCGTGTACAAAAAAAACCTATCCATACCGTTTACAAAAAACCTATCCATACCGCGTACAAAAAAAACCTATCCATACCGTGTACAAAAAAAAACCTATCGATACCGTGTACAAAAACATATCCATACCGTGTACAAAAAAACATATCCATACCGTGTACAAAAAAAACCTATCCATACCGTGTACAAAAAACCTATCCATACCGTGTACAAAAAAAACATCCATACCGTGTACAAAAAAAACATACCCATACCGTGTACAAAAAAAACATATCCATACCGTGTACAAAAAACCTATACATACATATGTTAGACAAACAAATGAAAAGATGATTAGAGGCCACAGAGATGGGATTTCTCAGAAGAATTTTGAAAGTTCCCTGGACAGCTAAAAAGACCAATGAGGAAGTTCTCAAAGAGGCCAACACAAAAAGGCAGCTCCTAAAAAAAACATCAGAAAGAAACAATTAACATTTTTTGGGCACATCATGAGAAGAGGACAGTTGGAATACTTGGTTCTATCTATCTATTGACCTTTCGAGCCGTAGCCGGCCCGTAGGGCGTAGACCAAGATACTCCTTCTCTGATCTGAATTTTTGTTCTAGCCGATTACAATTCTTTTAAAGATATTTTATCAAATCTCGCCATTTGTCTCTGTTCTGTGCAAGCAGCTCTATCTCATTCAGGGAGTTGATTCCTGCTGCTTTTGCCTCTCTCAGCAATGTTCTTCTCAGTGTCTTATTGGGTCCTCCTCTTTTTCTCTTGCATGTTGTTTCCCACATACTTGGTTTCAACTGGCAAAATAAAAGGAAAGAGAGATCGCGGACGACAAAGAGAGAAAATACTGGATAGCTTGGTGTCATGACATGGAAAACAATCAACAACAGAACTGATACGATGCACTGTAGATAGAAGATTGTGGAAGGACATGATCCCAGGTCTTGCTACTGAGTTCGTAAATGTGGGCCAGGCTTCAACTTGGCTTTTCTCGAGATGCTCGAGGGAGATTCGGAGCACCTATGTATTCGACCGGTGTGCAGTGATGATGATCCTAATAATAAACAAACAGACAGATTGATATCTTTCTAAGACTCAGCTGTAGAGATGTCTTGAAGAGTTAATGATTGAGCTCAATATAGGGAGAAATGAAAATAGATTGTAAATAGAGATGGGAGTAATGAAGAAGTGGGCTAAATTAATTTTCTTTCTTTCTTTCTCTCTCTATCTCTCTTTCTTTCTTTCTTTCTTTCTTTCTTTATTTCTTTCTTTCTTTCTTTCTTCCTTTCCTTATTTGTCTTTCAGCGTGGAGGGGAAGTATTGTTAATGATTGAGCTCACCATAGGGAGAAATGATCATATATTTTAAGTGAAGATGGAAGCAAAGAAGAAGTGGGCAAAAAATAATTGTCTTTCTCTCTTTCCTCATTTGACTTTCGGCGTGAAAGGGAGATATTGCTGGCGGTTTCTTGTTGTTCTATTTGACCTCTTTTGCTGTTATACCTCCGTGTGTTTCTAGTATTCCGTTTATCAACTGTGGTCGTGGTCGGTCTATTAATCGGGTGTCTTCGTATTCTATCTATCTATCTATTGACCTTTCGAGCCGTAACCGGCCCATAGGGCGTAGACCAAGATACACCTTCTCCTATATGAATTTTTGTTCTAGCAGTTTTCTTTTAAAGATATTTTATCAAATCTCGCCATCTGTCTCTGTTCTGTGCAAGCAGTTCTATCTCATTGAGGGAGCCGATTCCTGCTGCTCTTGCCTCTCTCATCAATGTTCTTCTCAGTGTCTCCCTGGGTCTTCTCTTTTTCTTTTACCTGTTGTTTCCCATATGAGGGGTGTCTTCGTATTGCTTGTTGGTAACTCGTTGTATAAGATTTAGTTGTTTGTGTCTGTTCACTTGCCCGAATCACCTGTTCTATTGTCGCTTTATGTATTCAGTAGCTGGTTCCGTTGCTAGCCGTTTTCGTAACTCAACTCTTCATTTCTGATCTTATGAAGCAGTGTTATTTATTTATTTTTTAATCTCTTATTTTATATATAAAGCCACATTACTTTTATCACAACATAGTCAACATTAATCATCACAGACTATTCAGTCATAATTCATATTCCAGGTCCGGCTTGTAGCAGGAGCTACTGAGTTAGGTGATCTGTGCACACCGTGAGTTGTGTGTTTCATCCGTTTTGATCCTGTTTCGATATTCCGATTGTTTACGATGAATGATGATATCGTATGACAGGGAACAGTTGGCTGTGTTCACTTTCTGTACGGCTTCGCCTTATGTCTTTTGGCGTGTGCTGAGACTGCTGTGATGGAGACTATAGCTACCTTTCTTTGTATGGGAGATGTGATGTTAATTCGGATGATTCCACTGGCACGGGCGGTTGAACAATTATGGATTTTAATTCGTTTGCAGTGATACCGGGGCCTTCCATAACGAAAGAACCAAAGAACCAATTCATATTCAATTTTATAGAATCAATCTCTGGCACGTGACAGATATTAGTGGTAGCACTTATCTTTAGAATTACTGTTCTTAATTCTGGACAACCATCATGGGGCTACCGTCGGTGGATATTGAGTTGTCCACAAGTACTTATCATCTGTGGTATGTAAAGTCATTCTCTCTCATAACTTACAAATTGTTCTCTGAAGCACAACTTAGAGAAATGTGTTATAAATAGAAATACACTTAAACAATTCCACAACTAAATCATCACTGTCTCTAACTTATTTATATTCTCTAGGTTTCTATGCCACTGCTATCTTTTCCTATGTTCTCTACTCTAATCTAAATCTCCAAAGCTGAAAACTACTGTCTGACTGCCTCCGGCAGTTCGACCGAAGCCTGACTAAGCTTTACTAGTTTACATTCTGATTTGTGACTAGCAATATCCCTTAATAAACTATTATCTTTAGTGCAGAAGGCTAAATACTCAAATGTAATTTACATAAATGATGCGCTTGGAATACCTGGAAATGATATGCGTGGAATACATCCAATGGTTTGTCGCGAAGTTGTCGGGAGATGACAGCCTCCGTCCAATCGAAAGCTCGCGAAGTTGTCGGGAGATGACAGCCTCCGTCCAATCGAAAGCTCGCGAAGTTGTCGGGAGATGACAGCCTCCGTCCAATCGAAAGCTCGCGAAGTTGTCAGGAGATGACAGCCTCCGTCCAATCGAAAGCTCGCGAAGTTGTCGGGAGATGACAGCCTCCGTCCAATCGAAAGCTCGCGAAGTTGTCGGGAGATGACAGCCTCCGTCCAATCGAAAGCTCGCGAAGTTGTCGGGAGATGACAGCCTCCGTCCAATCGAAAGCTCGCGAAGTTGTCGGGAGATGACAGCCTCCGTCCAATCGAAAGCTCGCGAAGTTGTCGGGAGATGACAGCCTCCGTCCAATCGAAAGCTCGCGAAGTTGACCGCTGCATGACTTTTGAGTCTCTATTTCTAAAACACGTTGTTTTCGCGACTCACAGGTATCCTCTGGTCAGCTTGGCATCTCATGAGTTTCCAAATAATGATATTGATCTGAATAACTTGACCTCTCCCTGAAGTTGTTTGTCAACCTATATTTGGACTTGTTGACGGGTTTTGTCATGTGTTTATCTACACTTTTACAACAACAGCTATACAATTCCCATTCTCCCGATGCTTGTTATGTCCGACAACTATTTTGCACCAACTCTTGTCACCCTCTTTCCTCGTTACTTTTGTCCATTTAACCGCTGTGAACTTGCCATTGCTATCATACTGTCACTAACTACTGGCAATTGTTATTCTACTGTTACTGTTATATCACATTTAACATTCTTTAACTTTTATCTTGTTTGAGTAAACATCTCAAGCTATCCTAACTCAAGCTATTTCAATTCAAGGTATCTCAGATACTGTTACACTTATCTCTCATGTTGTTTCCTGCCATGCGTCTGACACACTTTATTTCGATTGTGGCTATTTTTCTAATATTTCATAAAGCTAATGTCCGTGTTTGACATGTTTGATGAAATCAAGAGAAAGATAAGCAATCTTTATTTAAACAACAGACATGTGGATGCACCTATGTAAACACTAGAGACAAGTGATTATGATTCAGTTCAATCACAATAGATGTAAGTTTGAACTTATGTAAACTCAAGATCAGTGAGGATTGGTTTATAAAAACTCAATTTTGGTGAAGATACGTCTAGGCAATCAAGTGCAACTTAGAGAGTATTTATTTAACCATGTGATATAATGAACAAGTTGTTGTGTAACCAAGTAACAATAAAGAGGCGTTTAAGTAACATGAGAAAGATACAAACGCTCATACGTCAGTGGAAATACATGGACACTTTTATGTCATAATGGAAGTAGATCATATTTGTATTTAACAATGGAAAAAAATCACACTTTTATGTAACAATGGAAGAACATCACATTTTCACGTAAGAATGGAAAAAGATCACACTTGTATGTAACAATGGAAGAAGTTCACGCTTTTATGTAACAATGGAAAAAGATCACACTTTTATGTAACAATGGAAAAAGATCACACTTTTATGTAACAATGGAAGAAGATCACACTTTTATGTAACAATGGGAAAAGTTCACACTTTTATGTAACAATGGAAAAAAGATCACACTTTTATGTAACAATGGAAAAAAAATCACACTTTTATGTAACAATGGGAGAAGATCATACTTTTATGTAGCAATGGAAGAAGATCACACTTTTATGTAACAATGGAAAAAGATCACACTTTTATGTAACAATGGAAAACGATCACACTTTTATGTAACAATGGGAGAAGATCACACTTTTATGTATTAATGTAAGAAAATCACATGTTTATGTAGAGTGAAGTAGAATCATGACGTGTTCATACAACCAAAGTTGAAGTTACAATAGTTTATCAATCAAAGGTTATACAAGTCTGTGTTTATGTAATTAAGTAAGATATGAGGATGTGTTTATGAAATCAAGTATAAAATGATCTCGGGTTTATTTACGTGAACTTGGTGTAACTCATAGATTACTAGGTTGCATATCTGAAACGAATCTGTATCTGCAGGTAAAGGTTTGAGAATTCCTGTTAAAAATGTTTGACAACGTTCTTTCTTGTAAGCTTTTAACCAGATAATAAAGCGTTATTTCATCTTCGCCGATCTAAGCAACAAAGTCTCGCTCATAGCCCTCATCCAAAAATCCTAAACTAGTTAGTTAGCATCATCCTCTGCACACTGCACGAATCCATTGCTACATCGCTATCGAGCTTGAGAAACTCGGGAAATTCCGAGAAGAATCCTGGACGCATGTACACCGTAGTACAGCCGCCTGGAATCCACTGTGTGGGTCGGTTTCTGTTGATAACTTTACCCGGGCAGCGGCCATATTTAGGGCCTACTCTTTTCGATTTTAACTGCCAAAGGTTCTTTAACGTACGCGAGTGCACACGGGACCTCCTGTTTATTGCCGTTATCCGAGAGGGCTAAACATCGGATCTCACTACCCAAGAGATCAGAGGAGGTAACATAATCCTATTTTGGAAAAATCACCACCACGTCTGATGAGCCTTGAACACCGGTCCTTTCAGTGTTGAGGCCGACGTTGTACCTCTAGACTACCCGGCCTAAAATATTTGCCTTCACAGACACATTAAAGGCAGCTTTACCTAATTTACTGAAGGATAAACGTATAATATTACATTTTTTTATTGTTACAGCATGATTGAATGAGCAAGTGGCAAATCATGAAACCATTTAGGAACGGCTAAACAGGCCTGGTTTCAAAGATCCACATTTCTATTATTGTTATTTTTTAAAACTACAGCATGTTTAATGTTTGTTCTGAAAGCCAACAGAATAGTTTACTCTTTTGGCTCTATACATCATCTGCGCAGGTTTACCTCGATTATTATAATTTACTTATAGAGCAGATTAATGCATAGCTTCTGTGTCACTTAACATTCTATGTGTTGCTTATTTAGTGAGCCATCAAAGCGTAAATTAGTCCCTCTAATACACGTAAATAACCACTTATAAATGATTATATTTTCTGATTATTTATCTTTTTTGCGACTGTTATATTACTGCTTACTAGTTCCAAAGTTATTGCATTTGGGACGACCGTAAAGATGCACAGCCCCTTCAAGAATGTGGCAGTGAATGTACATAGTGATGGTTCTACTATATGGATAGTTATACAAAGTGTCCACAAAAACACTCACTGATTTAAAGTAGTTATTCAATCAAAACATATAGTACATTTCGAACAACTGTTTAAGTCACTATGTACGAAAACAATTAGAGTGTTAAGTAAATATAATGAATGTGGAGCTACGTGTGGTTTTAGAGCCCATATTTTCTTCAATGACAAACGATTCAAGAATAATAGAAAAAAATAGTTATAGTTATTTGAAGACACCGGTTCTACTGCAAACGTATGGGCATCCATAATTGCTCAACTGGTCGTGACAGTGGAATCCGAATTGAAACTCATCCAAATTAACATCTCATGGAATATCAAAACAAACAAAGACAGCTGCAGTCCCCATCATAGTCGCTACAGCACACGCCTAAAGATATAAGGCGAAGCGACACCGAAAGTGAACGCAGTTGAAATGTCCTTCATCACACGATAGCATCATTCATTGTAAACAATCTGAATATAGAAACATCATCCGGATGAAAATCACAGCTCAAGGTGTGCACAGAGTACAATACTCAGTAGCTCATACAGGAAGCCGGATAAGAGAAAATAATCATAACCAAGATGAAATGTGGGAGCCGCGATAACTCATGGGTTAGTGAACTGGACTACAAAGGACAAGGGTTAAGGTTCGATTCACCGACGGCCTCCGATTCACCCAGCCTTTAATGGGTACCGGATTCTTTTCTGGGAAAATAAAGCGGATGGGCGTAATACCGACCACATTATCCCAAAAACCATGCGACCGAAGGTCTGTAAAATTTATGGTCACTAACACCATATTCCTTATATGCCACTTGACGTGACGGGGGTACTTTACTTTTTTAATTTATTGTTATTTTAAGATGAAATGTGTAAATGAATGATAGGAAACAGTCTGCAAGATATGGTCCAGAAATGTAAAGAACAGAGAAGAAAGCTAGGAATAGTTCTTGCCATAGAATTTAATAAAAAAAAGAAGATATTAAATGTATTGCCCACGTATTGAGGCGTAAATACTAAAAACAACAACAACAACACAAAGAGCTTTTAATAAACGTCTCGAGAATAAAGGACTCAAAGGCCGTCAAAGAAAAAAAGAAGGATAGATGGAGTATATGAAAAAGTACAGGAGCAGTTGTCATCAAATGAGCAAAAGGCCTCAAATTATTTCTCCCTTCGGCGCTGAAATCAAATGAGAAAGAAAAGAAGAAGAAGAAGGATTCATGTTTTGGGGGATGTCGACTGTATCACTCGATAACGTCTGTATTTGTAGCAAGACCTGTGATATCCATTTTTAGAGAATGTATGAAACCCGAAGCTAAGTTGGTCTGACAAAGAATTCACCACATTTTGGAAACTGAACCCCCAATTCTTCTGGTTATTATCAAATGCCCTAGCTACTCAGCAGACATGGCTGAACTAAAAGCATTTAACTTTACCGTCATCTTTCTTCTTTCCTTCCTCATTTGCCTTTCAACGTCGAGGGGAGATATAATTAGCTCTCCTGTTCCCCTCTGCTGGTGTTTTGTTTCTATTATTCCGTCAGTCCATCTTTTTCGTAGTCGATCCGTGTGGCTAGTGTTCTCGCAACGTTTATTAAAGGCTCGATGTGTTGTGTTTTGATGTTTCTGCCTTGTCACGTGGCCAAACCATTTTTATCAGTTGTTTCTTTATATATTCTATGACTGGGGTTATCCCCAGCTTTCTTTATCAGTTATTCATTTCTGATCTTATCTCTCAAACTGTTTCCTGTCATTCGTCTGACACATGTCATCTCAATAGAAGTTATTTTTCTTATTGTTTTTCCATTTCATGTCCAGGACTGGCATTGGTAGCTCAACGTTGAGATGAAGATTGTATTACCACCTTTAGAAGTAGTAAATATTAAGTTTATACTGCATTCTTTCATCACTTCCACACATACACCTTTTAGGAGACTGGTTGGTCTCGTTGCAAGACGCCTGTATCGAGACAAAGAGGTTATGAGTTCAAATCCCTGCCGCACAAGTAGGGATTCTTATTTTGTATTTCTTTCAGCTGCAACCACAACTAGGCTCAACAGCTAGGCCCCGGTTTGAAACGTCAATTACTCATCGACGGAAAAAAAATATGAGTACCTCCGAAAACGGAGTTATCTGCCTGTGCGGCGAGAGACCACTGTGCAAACGACTGCCAGGGAAAAACGGATTAGCGCGCAAAATAAAGTTCCTAGATTCTAAGGTCTTCTCCAGAAGTGAAAGCTGGCGAACGTAAAACAAAAAAAATTCTTGCTCCTCTTCAGGAAGGTCCCACCATTATCAATTAATGTTGTAGCGTTTTGTGGATGTTGTCAGCCCATCTTACTCTTGGTCTACCATGGACTGTTCTTCCATCTCCTCGTATAATATGCGTTTTGTGTAGGGTATAATCTACATCATGAGAAGAGGAAAGTTGGAATATTTGGTTACAACTGGCAAAATAGAAGGAAAGAGAGATCGCGGACGACAGAGATAGAAAATACTGGATAGCTTGGTGTCATGGCATGGAAAACAGTCAACAACAGAACAGATACGATGCACTGTAGATAGAAGATTGTGGAGGGACATGATCACCTACGCCAACCGGTATGGCACATGATGATGATGATGATGATAATCTCTGCGCATTCTTTTAAAATGAGGAAAGCATTTCATTTGTTTTCTCCAAATGAAGCTCATAATTGATTCAACACCCAATCTTTCTCTTTTTATATTATTTGTCATTCTGTTTCCTTTGATCACCCCAAGACCTATTCTCGAACATCTCATCTCTTCTGTGACTAGCTTCCTTTTTATGTTTATTTTAGAGCAATAATGTTGGCACTGAAAACAAAGATGAACATCTGAATGAATATATTCTGTATAAGATGGTTCTTTGAGATTATAGGTTCTGTTCTGTGCTGAAGCTATGAGGCTAGCTGTCCTAATATTTGATTTGCATTATATCATCGCATGTCTAACTCTTTATTCATTTTGCCGTCGTCTGAAAATATTGTCCTTAGATATTTGAGCTATGTCACTTGCTTTATAATGTGGTGTTCAATGGCTATATTTAACATCTGTTTTGGTTTTCTTGTCATGACGTCCTTTATATTTATTGCACGTTTAGGTTTGTACTGCTTTATACTTTAATAGAAGATGCGGAACATTTTTAACCTGAAAGTACCAGAAAAAAAGCTATGGAGATGACATATTGTAACGTTTAGGGCATTTCTTACTTGTATCATTTGACAGATGAGAAACATCGCAAGAGATACAACAAGAAATCAGAGCGCATGATGATCCATTGACGCGTATGCAGAAGCACCAAGTGAAACACTTCACCTATATCGATCGTATACTCCAGCAATGACCATTCTGATTTGAAAGGAGCGAGAAGGATTGGTAGGTAGAGAAAGAGATTGGAAGATAATATCAAAGAAGGGATGGGCCTCGACTTTACAGTCCTAAAGGATGAGTGAAGATAGAGAGAAATGGAGAACGTTTTCTGTCTATCAGCGACGCCCAAAAGACACCTGAAATATTTTTGAAATGTTTAGACAAAAGAGTAGAACAACATTTTGGAAACTATAGCCATTTCATATTAGCTATTTGAGGAAAATTCCCAGAATAAATTTAAACAATAACATATAAATCAAGACCTGCAACAAAGGTGTAACAAAGAGAAAATACACACAGTGAGAAGAGCAGACAATCATTTCAGCAGAAATTTAAAATAAATGCAGGAAAAAAATACATAAACACAATGTTGACGTCGAAAGACAAACGATTAAGGAAAAAAAAGCACCTGCTTCAAAATATTATTTAGTCATCATCATCATGTACCCTGCCGATTGGCGTAGGCGATCATGTCCCTCCACAATCTTATATTCACAGTGCATCGTATCAGTTCTGTTGTTGACTGTTTTCCATGCCATGACACCAAGCTATCCAGTATTTTCTCTCTTTGTCGTCCGCGATCTCTCTTTCCTTTTATTTTGCCAGTTGTAACCAGGTATTCAAAATGTCCTCTTCTCATGATGTGCCCAAAAAATGTTGATTGTATCTTTCTGATGTTTTTTTAGGAGCTGCCTTTTTGTGTTGGCCTCTTTGAGAACTTCCTCATTGGTCTTTTTAGCTGTTTAGGGAACTTTCAAAATTCTTCTGAGAAATCCCATCTCTGTGGCCTCTAATCGTCTTTTCATTTGTTTGTCTACTGTCCATGATTCGCTTATTTAGTATTTCGTATTATTTAGTACTCTCCTCAAATCAGTAAAATAGTAATAACTTGTCATCTCCCGGTTACCCTATATATCTCTATGAATCACAACGATCTGTCAGTTGAGAGCACTTATATTCATTCACATACGTTTTCTGATAACTCTGGTCCATATCTTACTGCTATTTTGTTTTTTTTGTTGTTGTTATTTTTTTTTTACATTCTTCCTCAACACGTCTTCAGTTGTGAGATATCGCAGTCAAGATCTCCTTTCTGTATAACTCAAATGGAGGAGAAAAGTAATGGACAAAGATGAATAATCGTCAGCATGCCTTATCTATACTATGTTTATTCATTTGCAACATTTATTACATATTGTTCTCATGTATAAAAAAATAGTTATTTTATTTAACATACTTGTAAAGATTCCGTAGTCTTATAGTTGCTTGTATCTTATAGTTGCTTGTATCTTATAGTTGCTTGTATCTTATAGTTGCTTGTATCTTATAGTTGCTTGTATCTTATAGTTGCTTGTATCTTATAGTTGCTTGTATCTTATAGTTACTTGCATCTTATAGTTGCTTGTATCTTATAGTTGTTTGTATCTTATAGTTGCTTGTATCTTATAGTTAGTTGCATCTTATAGTTGCTTGTATCTTATAGTTACTTGTATCTTATAGTTGCTTGTATCTTATAGTTACTTGTATTTTATAGTTGCTTGTATCTTATAGTTACTTGCATATTATAGTTGCTTGTATCTTATAGTTACTTGTATCTTATAGTTGCTTGTATCTTATAGTTACTTGCATCTTATAGTTGCTTGTATCTTATAGTTACTTGTATCTTATAGTTGCTTGTATCTTATAGTTACTTGCGTCTTATAGTTGCTTGCATCTTATAGTTACTTGCATCTTATAGTTGCTTGTATCTTATAGTTGCTTGTATCTTATAGTTGCTTGTATCTTATAGTTGCTTGTAACTTATAGTTGCCTGTATATTATAGTTGATTGTATCTTATAGTTACTTGCATCTTATAGTTGCTTGTATCTTATAGTTGCTTGTATCTTATAGTTGCTTGTATCTTATAGTTGCTTGTATCTTATAGTTGCTTGTATCTTATAGTTACTTGTATCTTTTAGTTACTTGCATCTTATAGTTGTTTGTATCTTATAGTTGCTTGTATCTTATAGTTACTTGTATCTTATATTTGCTTGTATCTTATAGTTGCTTGTGTCTTATAGTTGCTTGTATCTTATAGTTACTTGCATCTTATAGTTGCTTGCATCTTATAGTTGCTTGAATCTTATAGTTGCTTGCATCTTATAGTTGCTTGTATCTTATAGTTGCTTGTATCTTATAGTTGCTTGTAACTTATAGTTGCCTGTATATTATAGTTGATTGTATCTTATAGTTACTTGCATCTTATAGTTGCTTGTATCTTATAGTTGCTTGTATCTTATAGTTGCTTGTATCTTATAGTTGCTTGTATCTTATAGTTGCTTGTATCTTATAGTTACTTGTATCTTTTAGGTACTTGCATCTTATAGTTGTTTGTATCTTATAGTTACTTGCATCTTATAGTTGCTTGTATCTTATAGTTACTTGCATCTTATAGTTGTTTGTATCTTATAGTTACTTGCATCTTATAGTTGCTTGTATCTTATAGTTACTTGCATCTTATAGTTGCTTGCATCTTATAGTTGCTTGAATCTTATAGTTGCTTGCATCTTATAGTTGCTTGTATCTTATAGTTGCTTGTATCTTATAGTTGCTTGTATCTTATAGTTACTTGCATCTTATAGTTGCTTGTATCTTATAGTTGCTTGTATCTTATAGTTGCTTGTATCTTATAGTTGCTTGTATCTTATAGTTGCTTGTATCTTATAGTTGCTTGCATTTTATAGTTGCTTGCATCTTATAGTTGCTTGCATCTTATAGTTGCTTGTATCTTATAGTTGCTTGCATCTTATAGTTGCTTGTATCTTATAGTTACTTGCATCTTATAGTTGCTTGTATCTTATAGTTGTTTGTATCTTATAGTTGCTTTTTCAAGTCTATGTAATAATTTGCAGAAACTGCTTTCAGTTTTTTTTTATAACCTTTTCTAAATTAGTTTCCTTTCACTTATTTCACTTCTTCGTTCATTGCATGAGTATAAACATATGTTTTTGTTGGAAGGCAGACAGACAGACTTTTTTAGGGCAGGAGACAAATATTAGATGATTTCAAAGAGTTGTTTTTAGTTTAACAAAAATACATCTGCAGCAATTATAAAACGTGAATGTAAAAATGAAGACAAATCTCTCTAAATGTAATTTTATGGTCATGAGCTGTCGATGTCCACAACCACCCACAACACGGTACGTCTTCTTCATCTTGTGTCGATATTCTGCCGCTATGTCTACAGTGGCACAAGATTTTGATCATGCGCAAATTATAAGACACTAACTTTAAGAGATGTTCATTCTATTCCCGTTTAGTACGTCACATTATGTTGATAATAGTTGGCTGGCTCACATGCTTTCACACCCTCTTATCAGTACTTATCTTTTATTGCACCCCACTCACTGCTAGAGTAATTGGGGGATGTCTACTTATTCTGTTTCCCCTCATCATCATCGAGTGCCGTCTTTTCTCTCTAGTTATCTATCTTCCTCTGTTTCGTATTATACCAGAATGCATCATATATGACGGCTGTTTATTTCTATCTCAAAAGGGTATTGTAATTATAATCTTGGAAATGGTAGCAACACTTAAACTTTGGACTTATTCTATAAAATTATATTTTCTGGGAGCGGTTTAACTTTTGTAATACCAGACATACAATATACAATGTTTAGCTGAACTGAATATGTATTGTATTTGTGAATGAAATTATAGCAGTTAATGCTCGTAACAAAAAGATCAAAGTTTGGCAAATCTGAAAGTTTCCGCGGCGCAGGATTTAGACATAACAAATTTTACATTTTAAAAAAGAACTTTTTCCAAACAAGTTGAGTGCACAACAGACAGAAGCATGTGTATTTTATCTTCTTACAATGACACACATGAGAAAATCAACTAAAGTTTCAGTGACAAACAACTGTGCCTATTTTGTCATTTTCTTTAAAATTTATGTTCTTGTTATATCTGTAAATATGACTTTCTATTGCGGTACATTATGTTGGAGCTGCTGTCTTGTAATGATATGACGACTGACAATACCAAGCCTAGAATATTATGGGAAACAAACATTTACACACAAGTACAATCATCCACCGGAGAGTTTTGCTGAGCTATAATGGCTGCATCCAGCTTCAAAGATTTATTGTACATTTAAAACTAAGATTAACTTACATTTCAAATACGTGCTGATCCAATGCGAGCGCTATTACAGTTCTGCCTATTTGCACAGACTCAGAATAACTTATAAATATAACCTGGTTATGATATCTACAAGCGAAATACGAATTTGTCATAAATACTCAACATACTGTCGGGCTTTTAAAGCAAGCGATTATAAAATATATTCACATTAATTTAGCAAAACGTTTTGAACATTATCATACAATTACATATATGGGAAACATTACCATACAATTACATATATGGGAAACATTACCATACAATTACATATATGGGAAACATTATCATTTTTTTTTTCGTTGGCCAGCTTTTACCGCTGACGAAGTCCCTTGAGATTAGCAACTGAATTGCGTGTTAATCAATTTTTCCCTAGCAGCCGTGTTCACAGGGGTCACACTCCGCACAGGCAGATAACTCCGACTTCGGAGGTACTCATATTTTTTCCGTCGATGAGTAATTGACGTTTCAAGCCGGGTCTCGCTGCTAAGACCAGGGGTGGTTGCCGCAGAGAGAAATCATTTAAAAAATCCCAACTGGTGTAGCCGGGATTTGAACCCACAACTTCTCTGTCTCGAGGCCGGAGTCTTGCCTTAAGAACAACCAGCCTCCCCCCCCCCACCCCCCAGTCCCAATTAATGAGTGAAGATAGAGAATAACGGGCTGACTATGTCAATCGTGACCCAGCGACCTCCAGGGTTCATTGCATGAAGAAGAGAGAGAGAAAGTTATTTTACTTATTTACTGTTTCTTAGGGTTGTACATCTAACAGATACTACGAAACGAAATCAGATGTGAAAAAAAAATGTATAAACACGCTCAGTAGACATGGGCAACAAGTTGTCAAGTTTAAAGAGAATTCTGCGACTGGCATCAGAGGAAAGCTTTTTTTAAAAATGATTATATAAAAAGCACATGGTGACCATACAAAAGTCTCAACCCAAAGTTTGAAAACTGTTGTATTTGGATGCTAATAGTTCAGCTCAGAGATTGTATCAAAAACAGCGAGAACATAAAGATATGAGAATGTTTTCAAGACTTTGAACTAAAACTGAAAACCAAAAACGCGAAGTTTGACTTAAGATCTTATGGAAGACTATTACAAAACAAAAGAATGAAGATTAAGTGAACAAAATTGGAGAAAGTTGAGGAGATGTTTGACTCGAGGCGTGAAACATGAACGGATAATTGATTTGATCGATTTACACGAAAAACTAATTTGTGTCTGCTATTTGTTGCATGTGCACAATTTTGTGTCACTCAGTGGATCACAAACACTTCAAGCTAAGGTCATTACGTGCTACCGTAACATCTTGGGAATCTCAATACCCAGGCAGTTACACAAGCGCACAAGTTAGTAAAACTACGTTTACAATTGTTTCTATTTATTCCCACTCACGTTTAAATTATAATAACACTTTATATTCACCATTAAACATAATCATCATCATCATCATCATCATCATCAAGTACCATGACTGCTGGCGTAGGTGATCATATCTCTCCACAACTTTTCAGCTGGATAGTTATTTATAATTTCTGTTGTTGACCTTCTTCAAAACTATTCTCTTACGCTGTCAGGTATATTTTCTCTTTGCTTCTATCTCTTCTATCTCTTTGTCCCTCAATTTTCCCAGTTGTTAGAATATATTCTAGCCGTTCTCTTCTCATTATATAGCAAAAAATTTTTGATTGTTTCTTCCTAATATTAGATATCATTTCTCCTTTTGCTTTGGCCTCTTTCATAACGTTTGCATTACTCTTCTTAGCTGCCCATGTTATTCTCAACATTCTTCTATAAAACCACATTTCTACAACCTCCTTTGATCTTCATGTCAGTTGTGATATTTTCTATGATTCACATCAATATGTTAAGACTGTCTCTACATAACATTTAAGAACTCTACCAGCAAATATGCCATACAGTATAAAAAAAAAATAAGGCTAACCCACCCCCCCCCTACTCCCTAAAGCCGGGAAATATGGTGTTAATGTGGATGTTTATCAACAAGAGATGTCACGTTACAATGTGCTCAGTACACACCAGCCATCACTACAAGGAATTACAAGTCTCTGGTATCTATTTTAGGAAATTTAATGTAACCCGAAGCAGTATCGATCCGAAAAGAAATCGCCGCATGTGTAAATTGAACTATGACTCTTCTGATCTGTAGATAGGCGCACTAACCACTCAGTGATTATTATCTTGTGATAAATACAACCGATACAAGAGTCCTGAGACATGAAGAATGTGCTTTTCTTGTTCATGGAAGGCATGAGGTAATAGTCGAAGGAGAAAGCGATAATGAGCAAGAAAGCTATGGAATGACACCGTGAAATAATAACCCACGTCAGCATTAAATAAAATTGCTGTTGCTTTTAGAAGTCAGAATCCTGGCCATCGTTTCTTTCCGCCATTTTCACTTTTCATCATCCTCATCATGTGCCATACCTGTTGGCGTCAGCGATCATGTCCCTCCACAATCTTCTATCCACAGTGCATCGTATCAGTTCTGTTGTTGACTGTTTTCCATGCCATGACACCAAGCTATCCAGTATTTTCTCTCTTTGTCGTCCGCGATTTCTATTTCCTTTTATTTTGCCAGTTGTAACGAAGTATCTTTTCAGATAAGTGTTTAACTTTCGTTTTTATATTTCTGTTGTTTTAAGATCTTTGTATATTTTTATTTGTGTACGTTATGAAAGTTTTTGCTGAGACGTTGTCTCGTCTGTAGAATATTTTACCTGTTTGATACAATTTTGTGTTTATTTTACTTGCTGTCTGAAGTGCAACCATTTTGTGTTTATTTTACTTGCTGTCTCAAGTGCAACAATTTTGTGTTTATTTTACTTGCTGTCTCAAGTGCAACAACTTTGTGTTTATTTTACTTGCTGTCTGAAGTGCAACAATTTTGTGTTTATTTTACTTGCTGTCTGAAGTGCAACAATTTTGTGTTTATTTTACTTGCTGTCTCAAGTGCAAGAATTTTGTGTTTATTTTACTTGCTGTCTCAAGTGCAACAATTTTGTGTTTATTTTACTTGCTGTCAGAAGAGCAACATTTCTGTGTTTATTTTACTTGCTGTCTCAAGTGCAACAATTTTGTGTTTATTTTACATGCTGTCAGAAGTGCAACAATTTTGTGTTTGTTTTACTTGCTGTCAGAAGTGCAACAATTTTGTGTTTATTTTACTTGCTGTCAGAAGTGCAACAATTTTGTGTTTATTTTACATGCTGTCAGAAGTGCAAGAATTTTGTGTTTATTTTACTTGCTGTCTGAAGTGCAACAATTTTGTGTTTATTTTACTTGCTGTCAGAAGTGCAACATTTATGTGTTTTTTTTACTTGCTGTCTCAAGTGCAAGAATTTTGTGTTTATTTTACTTGCTGTCAGAAGTGCAACCATTTTGTGTTTATTTTACTTGCTGTCAGAAGTGCAACCATTTTGTGTTTATTTTACTTGCTGTCAGAAGTGCAACATTTCTGTGTTTATTTTACTTGCTGTCAGAAGTGCAACATTTCTGTGTTTATTTTACCTGCTGCCAGAAGTGCAACATTTCTGTGTTTATTTTACTTGCTGTCAGAAGTGCAACATTTCTGTGTTTATTTTACTTGCTGTCATAAGTGCAACATTTCTGTGTTTTTTTTACTTGCTGTCAGAAGTGCAACATTTCTGTGTTTATTTTACTTGCTTTCAGAAGTGCAACATTTATGTGTTTATTTTACTTGCTGTCATAAGTGCAACATTTCTATGTTTATTTTACTTGCTGTCAGAAGTGCAACATTTCTGTGTTTATTTTACTTGCTGTCAGAAGTGCAACATTTCTGTGTTTATTTTACTTGCTGTCAGAAGTGCAACATTTCTGTGTTTATTTTACTTGCTGTCAGAAGTGCAACATTTCTGTGTTTATTTTACTTGCTGTCTCAAGTGCAACAATTTTGTGTTTATTTTACATGCTGTCAGAAGTGCAACAATTGTGTGTTTGTTTTACTTGCTGTCAGAAGTGCAACAATTTTGTGTTTATTTTACTTGCTGTCATAAGTGCAACATTTCTGTGTTTATTTTACTTGCTGTCAGAAGTGCAACAATTGTGTGTTTATTTTACTTGCTGTCAGAAGTGCAACCATTTTGTGTTTATTTTACTTGCTGTCAGAAGTGCAACATTTCTGTGTTTATTTTACTTGCTGTCATAAGTGCAACATTCATTTCTGTGTTTATTTTACTTGCTGTCAGAAGTGCAACATTTCAGTGTTTTTTTTACTTGCTGTCAGAAGTGCAACATTTCTGTGTTTATTTTACTTGCTGTCAGAAGTGCAACATTTCTGTGTTTATTTTACTTGCTGTCATAAGTGCAACATTTCTGTGTTTATTTTACTTGCTGTCAGAAGTGCAACATTTCTGTGTTTATTTTACTTGCTGTCAGAAGTGCAACATTTGTGTGTTTATTTTACTTGCTGTCAGAAGTGCAACATTTCTGTGTTTATTTTACTTGCTGTCTGAAGTGCAACATTTCTGTGTTTATTTTACATGCTGTCAGAAGTGCGACAATTTTGTGTTTGTTTTACTTGCTGTCAGAAGTGCAACAATTTTGTGTTTATTTTACTTGCTGTCATAAGTGCAACATTTCTGTGTTTATTTTACTTGCTGTCAGAAGTGCAACCATTTTGTGTTTATTTTACTTGCTGTCAGAAGTGCAACATTTCTGTGTTTATTTTACTTGCTGTCAGAAGTGCAACAACTTTGTGTTTATTTTACTTGCTGTCTCAAGTGCAACAATTTTGTGTTTATTTTACTTGCTGTCTGAAGTGCAACAATTTTGTGTTTATTTTACTTGCTGTCTCAAGTGCAAGAATTTTGTGTTTATTTTACTTGCTGTCTCAAGTGCAACAATTTTGTGTTTATTTTACTTGCTGTCAGAAGTGCAACATTTCTGTGTTTATTTTACTTGCTGTCTCAAGTGCAACAATTTTGTGTTTATTTTACATGCTGTCAGAAGTGCAACAATTTTGTGTTTGTTTTACTTGCTGTCAGAAGTGCAACAATTTTGTGTTTATTTTACTTGCTGTCAGAAGTGCAACAATTTTGTGTTTATTTTACATGCTGTCAGAAGTGCAAGAATTTTGTGTTTATTTTACTTGCTGTCTGAAGTGCAACAATTTTGTGTTTATTTTACTTGCTGTCAGAAGTGCAACATTTATGTGTTTTTTTACTTGCTGTCTCAAGTGCAAGAATTTTGTGTTTATTTTACTTGCTGTCAGAAGTGCAACCATTTTGTGTTTATTTTACTTGCTGTCAGAAGTGCAACCATTTTGTGTTTATTTTACTTGCTGTCAGAAGTGCAACATTTCTGTGTTTATTTTACTTGCTGTCAGAAGTGCAACATTTCTGTGTTTATTTTACCTGCTGCCAGAAGTGCAACATTTCTGTGTTTATTTTACTTGCTGTCAGAAGTGCAACATTTCTGTGTTTATTTTACTTGCTGTCATAAGTGCAACATTTCTGTGTTTTTTTTACTTGCTGTCAGAAGTGCAACATTTCTGTGTTTATTTTACTTGCTTTCAGAAGTGCAACATTTCTGTGTTTATTTTACTTGCTGTCATAAGTGCAACATTTCTATGTTTATTTTACTTGCTGTCAGAAGTGCAACATTTCTGTGTTTATTTTACTTGCTGTCAGAAGTGCAACATTTCTGTGTTTATTTTACTTGCTGTCAGAAGTGCAACATTTCTGTGTTTATTTTACTTGCTGTCAGAAGTGCAACATTTCTGTGTTTATTTTACTTGCTGTCTCAAGTGCAACAATTTTGTGTTTATTTTACATGCTGTCAGAAGTGCAACAATTGTGTGTTTGTTTTACTTGCTGTCAGAAGTGCAACAATTTTGTGTTTATTTTACTTGCTGTCATAAGTGCAACATTTCTGTGTTTATTTTACTTGCTGTCAGAAGTGCAACAATTGTGTGTTTATTTTACTTGCTGTCAGAAGTGCAATCATTTTGTGTTTATTTTACTTGCTGTCAGAAGTGCAACATTTCTGTGTTTATTTTACTTGCTGTCATAAGTGCAACATTCATTTCTGTGTTTATTTTACTTGCTGTCAGAAGTGCAACATTTCAGTGTTTTTTTTTACTTGCTGTCAGAAGTGCAACATTTCTGTGTTTATTTTACTTGCTGTCAGAAGTGCAACATTTCTGTGTTTATTTTACTTGCTGTCATAAGTGCAACATTTCTGTGTTTATTTTACTTGCTGTCAGAAGTGCAACATTTCTGTGTTTATTTTACTTGCTGTCAGAAGTGCAACATTTGTGTGTTTATTTTACTTGCTGTCAGAAGTGCAACATTTCTGTGTTTATTTTACTTGCTGTCTGAAGTGCAACATTTCTGTGTTTATTTTACATGCTGTCAGAAGTGCGACAATTTTGTGTTTGTTTTACTTGCTGTCAGAAGTGCACCAATTTTGTGTTTATTTTACTTGCTGTCATAAGTGCAACATTTCTGTGTTTATTTTACTTGCTGTCAGAAGTGCAACCATTTTGTGTTTATTTTACTTGCTGTCAGAAGTGCAACATTTCTGTGTTTATTTTACTTGCTGTCAGAAGTGCAACATTTCTGTGTTTATTTTACTTGCTGTCAGAAGTGCAACAATTTTGTGTTTGGTTTACTTGCTGTCAGAAGTGCAACAATTTTGTGTTATTTTACATGCTGTCAGAAGTGCAACAATTTTGTGTTTATTTTACTTGCTGTCATAAGTGCAACATTTCTGTGTTTATTTTACTTGCTGTCAGAAGTGCAACAATTGTGTGTTTATTTTACTTGCTGTCAGAAGTGCAATCATTTTGTGTTTATTTTACTTGCTGTCAGAAGTGCAACATTTCTGTGTTTATTTTACTTGCTGTCATAAGTGCAACATTCATTTCTGTGTTTATTTTACTTGCTGTCAGAAGTGCAACATTTCAGTGTTTTTTTTACTTGCTGTCAGAAGTGCAACATTTCTGTGTTTATTTTACTTGCTGTCAGAAGTGCAACATTTCTGTGTTTATTTTACTTGCTGTCATAAGTGCAACATTTCTGTGTTTATTTTACTTGCTGTCAGAAGTGCAACATTTCTGTGTTTATTTTACTTGCTGTCAGAAGTGCAACATTTGTGTGTTTATTTTACTTGCTGTCAGAAGTGCAACATTTCTGTGTTTATTTTACTTGCTGTCTGAAGTGCAACATTTCTGTGTTTATTTTACATGCTGTCAGAAGTGCGACAATTTTGTGTTTGTTTTACTTGCTGTCAGAAGTGCAACAATTTTGTGTTTATTTTACTTGCTGTCATAAGTGCAACATTTCTGTGTTTATTTTACTTGCTGTCAGAAGTGCAACCATTTTGTGTTTATTTTACTTGCTGTCAGAAGTGCAACATTTCTGTGTTTATTTTACTTGCTGTCAGAAGTGCAACATTTCTGTGTTTATTTTACTTGCTGTCAGAAGTGCAACAATTTTGTGTTTGGTTTACTTGCTGTCAGAAGTGCAACAATTTTGTGTTTATTTTACATGCTGTCAGAAGTGCAACAATTTTGTGTTTATTTTACTTGCTGTCAGAAGTGCAACAATTTTGTGTTTATTTTACATGCTGTCAGAAGTGCAACAATTTTGTGTTTGTTTTACTTGCTGTCAGAAGTGCAACAATTTTGTGTTTATTTTACTTGCTGTCAGAAGTGCAACAATTTTGTGTGTATTTTACTTGCTGTCATAAGTACAACATTTCTGTGTTTATTTTACTTGCTGTCAGAAGTGCAACAATTGTGTCTTTGTTTTACTTGCTGTCAGAAGTGCAACAATTTTGTGTTTATTTTACTTGCTGTCAAAAGTGCAACAATTTTGTGTTTATTTTACTTGCTATCAGAAGTGCAACAATTTTGTGTTTATTTTACTTGCTGTCTCAAGTGCAACAATTTTGTGTGTATTTTACTTGCTGTCATAAGTACAACATTTCTGTGTTTATTTTACTTGCTGTCAGAAGTGCAACAATTTTGTGTTTGTTTTACTTGCTGTCAGAAGTGCAACAATTTTGTGTTTATTTTACTTGCTGTCAAAAGTGCAACAATTTTGTGTTTATTTTACTTGCTATCAGAAGTGCAACAATTTTGTGTTTATTTTACTTGCTGTCTCAAGTGCAACAATTTTGTGTTATTTTACTTGCTGTCAGAAGTGCAACAATTTTGTGTTTATTTTACTTGCTGTCTGAAGTGCAACAATTTTGTGTTTATTTTACTTGCTGTCTGAAGTGCAACAATTTTGTGTTATTTTACTTGCTGTCATAAGTGCAACAATTTTGTGTTTAGCTTACATGCTGTCAGAAGTGCAACAATTTTGTGTTTAGCTTACATGCTGTCAGAAGTGCAACAATTTTGTGTTTAGCTTACATGCTGTCATAAGTGCGACAATTTTGTGTTTAGCTTACAAGCTGTCAGAAGTGCAACAATTTTGTGTTTATTTTACTTGCTGTCTGAAGTGCAACAATTTTGTGTTTATTTTACTTGCTGTCAGAAGTGCAACAATTTTGTGTTTAGCTTACATGCTGTCAGAAGTGCAACAATTTTGTGTTTAGCTTACATGCTGTCATAAGTGCGACAATTTTGTGTTTAGCTTACAAGCTGTCAGAAGTGCAACAATTTTGTGTTTATTTTACTTGCTGTCTGAAGTGCAACAATGATGCATGGCAAGCGAAATTAAACATTAAGACATTTCAGAGCAAGTGAGGCAAACATGGCGCTTGCTTTGGGATGGGGAGAGGAGGTCTTCGTGTTACGTGATGCCATATGTACATTCCAAAATATTGATATAATAACAAAAACAACACACACACTTGCTAATCTCCCTTTGTTTTGTTTAGTGTTTTTGTCTCGTGTGAGTCTGCCCCGATAACATGGTGGTATCGAACCTAGTAAGTCTGTGACTATCAGCTTCGATGAGGGTTAGAATTGCATTCTCTGTTTCTGCTAATTTCAGATAAATTTAACCTTCTTATTTCGAAATCTCATGAGCCACTCACATATCATTAGGCTCAAGACAAGTCAAGTCTTGTTTTCTACGCCATCATCAAATGTGTATGCGAGATGATTTTAAAAGCTTAAACTGTGACATTTATTTTAAATTATACATTGTATGAGTCCTATTTCAACCACCAAGATCTGGCCACTAATGCTTAAGTAGCCCGATTGTCAGGTCTGATAATTTATCTTCTACTGTACACAAAAGACTCTATATATATATACCTTTATATATTATAACACCTACGCTTGTCCATGGGTGTGCTAAGAGAGAACAACGTTATTCATCTTAAAAACCCAGTGGCATTGTGGTGAACTCGTTGTTGTAAAGGTTTGCGAAGAGAAGTGTTGCTGTTTGTATGCGTTCGTCAGCTTTATGTCTCTTGTGATGCTCCTAGGGACTGAATTTTGCGTGAAAATAACTTTTTCCTAATTATCACAGCGCAGCCAGAAGTTCAGGTGTCTCCCTCCATACAGGCAGATATTATCAGCTTCAAAGATACTCATGTTGTTATCGTCGAGAATTTTAACGTTTTGCGAAAATGTGACCAAAAAAATTGTACCCATGTGGCGGCCAATTCTTTTGTCTACCTCTTTGGAT
Organism: Megaustenia siamemsis; assembly: GCA_032433765.1. Taxonomy (NCBI): domain Eukaryota; kingdom Metazoa; phylum Mollusca; class Gastropoda; order Stylommatophora; family Ariophantidae; genus Megaustenia; species Megaustenia siamemsis. Next base: position 38,767,667 of record JAVIAB010000088.1, on the reverse strand, counting down.
TTCCAACATCCAATGGTTCTTTAACATGCGCAGAATGTACACGGGCTTACTGTTTTACTGTTTTCCGCTGTAATCAGAGAGAGATGGACGTTGTATCTCACTTCACAGATACAGGAAACGGTATATCTTACTGCACAGAGGCAGGAAACGTTATCTCACTGCACAGAGGCAGGAAAGGGTATCTCACTGAAAAGAGACAGGAAACGTTATCTCACTGAACAGAGACAGGAAATATTATCTCACGGCACAGAGACAGGAAACGTTATCTCACTGAACAGAGACAGGAAATATTATCTCATGGCACAGAGACAGGAAACGTTATCTCACTTCACAGAGACAGGAAAGGGTATCTCACTGCACAGAGACAGGAAACGTTATCTCACTGAACAGAGACAGGAAACGTTATCTCACTGAACAGAGACAGGAAACGTTATCTCACTGAACAGAGACAGGAAACGTTATCTCACTGAACAGAGACAGGAAACATTATCTCACTGAACAGAGACAGGAAACATTATCTCACTGCACAGAGACATGAAACATTATCTCACTGAACAGAGACATGAAACATTATCTCACTGCTTAGAGACAGGAAACATTATCTCACTGCACAGAGACAAGAAACATTATCTCACTGCACAGAAACAGGAAACATTATCTCACTGCACAGAAACAGAAAACATTATCTCACTGCACAGAGTCAGGAAAGGGTGTCGCCACGAGGAAACCATGATTTCGAATTTTGTTTACAATTTCAACCGCCTGTGGTGGAAATCGTACCCAGGCTCTTCTTGTCCAGGGGCCGACTTCATACCTCTAGACCACCTAGCCCCAAAGAGTAGAGTAAATCACTGAAGAAATGGTAAAGGAAAGACACTGTTGTAAACTCGTTTCTATACACATGATTACAAGTTTTGACAATCAAACAACATAATTATTTTGTAAATACTGGAAAACTTAAGGAATATGTGGAAGCTGAAAACAAGGAGAAAAGACACAAGATAGTTAAAGAAAATAATTTAATAGGTAGGCAAAATAATTGATTTAAAAAAAAAACACTGTAGCTGTAGAAAGTTATGAAATATGCCTTAACCTATGTCAGTCCCCTCGACGCTGAAAGGCAGATGAGGAAGGAAAGAGGAAGAAGACCTATGTCAGTAGACGTGATACTTCCGGGAAATATGGCGGATAGGCGGCATGGACCACTGAGGCCGTGTCTGAAAAGTGTTGCTTGTTGCAGTTTCTTCATATTCCAAGTCCGTGTGTGATTTTATACGCCCACTAAGTTTCTCGTTTCTGGCTGTGCCCATCGCAACTCCCATCTCTTTTATTCGAAGGAGTGACGTGGACTCATGGTAGTTGAAGTCCTGTGCTCTTCCCACATCTCGGAGGTCATCGATGATGTGTGCCATATCCAGTGGTTGGATGAGCTATGTCATATGGTGGAAGGGATATCGGGAATTCCCGACTACAGTGAAATTGATTCGACGAAAAGAACTGAACAGAACCTTCCCTCTGCACTTGTTTCGTTCTTTCTGTCTTTTTAATATCAAACAGATTTCATCAGCATTTTAAATTCTGCAGCCAGAAGATTTCAACACTTTTCATGTTTAGCGTGACACAGATCCTCGATAATGCTGAACCTTTCCTGTCACAGGTTATATATTGCATGTGACACGAGCTCGACCTTTGATGCTTGTTATGCATTTATGTGCCCTTGAGGGGCAATTAAACGAGACCCAGAGCTCGGCTAATGCCCTTAGTGTGATATCAGGTGGATCGTATTGATGCACAATTACATTAATGTGCATGAGACACTCTCTACAATTGCAGCTCGCGCCATTTTAAAAAGACAAAATCTAATTATTGTATGTTCACAAATTAAACAAATGCGTTCTCATACTGGTTATGATTGCTAAGAATACAAGCAACAAAAGTTGAAATTGTATTGTAAAAATACAAAAAGAAAACAGACTTGTGTTGTCAACAGCAAAACACAAAATAAAGTAAACTGAACATTAATTACTTAATAAAAAATGAAGTTGTGAACAAAAATCAAAACAGATTAAACTCGTAGCAAAATATAGAGAAAAACAAAGGCGCCTATCAGCATCCGAACTGAAAATGGTAGGCGACTCAGAGCTGACTGCTTGCGCTAGAATCTGTGAACATAAACTATTTAGATCGCCTACTTTATCTCATCGCGGTTTCTCTAGAAAAAGACGTTAGGTAGTCATTCTTTCGTTGGGTTCCCGGCGGATTAACCAGTCGTTTAAGCTAAGTGATTCTATATATTATATATACATATATTCTCCTATTCTTTCTATATTCTTATCTTAACTCTCTTATTTTTTCATTTTTTCATCATCCTACTTTTTTTCTTTTCTATCATCTTCTTCTGATCATGTATTTATAGATAATTGTGTTTCACCGTTTGTTTTCGTTGTCCTTGTGCTCTGAAAAAAAGGCCTCAGGCCGAAACGTCAATATTGTGTTGTGTTCCTCCCTTGTGAAGCTGTCCTCATACCTTGGAGTGTTCTACACTCCTCACCACTGGCCCCTTGCTACCAGCTTCACCACAGCATCGCAACTATGTGCCTGTTCCCTAGAAAAAGACTACCCAGTCTGGATCAAGAACCTAGCGATGATGAAGAAAGCCAACCTCGTATTCAAAACCGCAATGCTGAAGTCGTATGTGTTGGTTTCGAAAGTTGCAAATAACGCAGCTTTCTGTCAGTCACAACGCAACCCACAATAACTTAATTTGTGTAACGTCCTTTCATTGGCGGACGATCAAGAATACTGCTTATTCTTTCAGTTCTTGCGTAAACGTAGGAAAGAAAGAAACAAATTTGAACATTCTAAAAACTTAAAATTCTAATGAGCTGTAAATAGTTATCTCTCTCAGACTATTTCCTATCTTTCTTCTAACAAATGTAATCTTAGTAGTGGTTATTTTTCTTATTGCTCTTGGGTCTACAGAGTCTAGGTCTATCATTAGTAGCAACACTGTGATGAAGATTATATTATAAAGTGGTAATTTTCCCCTAGTCTTATTTCCTTGATGGAAAGCAGTGATGACAGTTGTTCGATAATTAGACATTCTTTGTTGCGTCTGGAGTTAATTTCTGCTGCTTATGGACTCATTTGTCACGAGACTTCCTAGATATGTAAAGTTCTCCACTTGTTGTAATTGTCTATCGTCTATCGTTATGTCAATGTTTCATTTTACTTTTGCATTGTTCATGAAGTTTGTCTTCTTGATGTTAATTTTCTTGTTGTATTGAGTGTCTGTGCTGTTAAGTGTATTTAAGTGTTCTTGTATGCCTTCTATTTTTTCCAGATATTAGTTTACAATCTTAAAACAGGCTTTCAAATAGGAACAAGTGGGTGAAATTATACGATGCTGCCCTATAGTAACATTAAAAGTAACTCTGACACGAGAGGCAACAACATCAGGTAGCAGCTCCCTCGTCAAGATTTAACACCTTGCCTAGAACAGAGTCGGACGGACGGAAGGTCGGATGGACGAAAGGATGGATATGATAAATGGATGGATGCATATGGTAGATGGATATGATTTAAAGGATATTATTGATCGGATATGATGAATATGATAAAAAAAGTACCCCGTCACGCCAAGTGGCGTCTAGAGAATATGGTGTTAGTGACCCAATATTTTACAGACCTTCAGCACAAAATTTCTTGGGGTAATGTGGTCGGTATTACGTCCGTGCCGCTTTACTTTCCCAGAAAAAAATCCGGTACCCATTAAAGGTTGGGTGAACCCGGAAGCCGTCGGTTGGGATCTAACCCTACCCCTTGTCCTTTGTTGTCCAGTTGACTAACCACTGAACTATCGCGGCTCCCTGATGAATATGATAGATGGATTTGATATGATTGATAGATATAATAGATGGATATGATAGATTGATATGATAGTTGGATATGATATATAAGATAAATTAGATAGATAATGTATTATCGCATTTAAACAGAAGCTCGTTAATCTGATCAGTCTCCAACCGGTCATGTAGATAGTAAACAATATAAGAGATAATACGCACCTCTGTTTTCTTCCTTATCTAACTTCGAAGTGGTTTTTGTAGCTTGCTGCTGTTCTGATTGTGTTGTTCCTGTTGATGTAGAAACCATTACATAGGATGATTCGGAGGTGTTGAATGTTTTTTTTTTCTTGATTTATGAAAGCCATGCACACTTTTTAATTGTGTTCTGTTGTCTTTTCTGCTAGCTATTTTAGTGTGAATAATGTGTCAGTATATCCTCTATTTTTTCCGAATCCATTTGGGAGTTGCAGATATAAAAAAAAAGTAAAGTACCCCCGTCGCGCGACGTGGCGTATAGGGAATATGGTGTTAGTGACCATAAACTTTACAGACCTTCGGCACATGATTTTTGGGGCAATGTGGTCGGTATTACGCCCGTGCCGCTTTACTTTCCCAGAAAAAAATCCGGTACCCATTTAAGGCTGGGTGAAACCGAAGCCGTCGGTTGGGGTCGAACCCTACCTCTTGTCCTTTGTAGTCCAGTTTACTAACCACTGAGCTATCGCGGCTCCCTAGTTGCAGATATATATTTCTATAATTGGTCTTATACTTGTTACCCCCATAGTTTAGTTTAGTCGACGGATCATCCTCATTGCACATCAGACATAAGTGTTCATGTCCCCTCCACAGTATGTCCATCAGTGTGTGGAGACTGATAACTCACTTCTGTGTTGATTTGTTATTCGTCTGTTTCCCCGCGCAGCACACCTTTCTCGTATCTTTAGTTTTGACCTGGATGATCGTGCAGTCTGAACATGGTTGTGTAAATTCGTGATCAATAACTGAAACATTAACACGTCTGCAACCCGGAGGACATTCAGTATGTCAATACGGTCCACTGATAGACCATAAGCAGTGATGGAAAATGTATAACTGAAATAAACAAAAGACTAGATATGGCAAAACGTAATTTTAATGCCATGAAAAATATTATAACATCAAAACAAATAACACCAGGGCTAAAACTAAGAATATCAAAATGTTACATCTTCTCAATATTCATGTATGGTACAGAAACATGGACATTAGACAAGAAAACATACCAGAAAATTGAAGCATTTGAAATGTGGATTTATAGAAGAATAGGTAGAATTGGATGGAAAGAAAAGAAAACAAACAAAGAAATGTTAAAACAACTAAAATTGAAAAGAGAACTACTAAATACAATTATAGCAAGACAAATGACATATTTGGGCATGTTAAAAGTCACAACAGCATAATAAAAGTAATATTGGAAGGAAAAAAACAAGGTAAAAGAGGCAGAGACAGACCAAGACTAACATAGACGATTAACATCAAAAGATGGACAAGTCAACCTATGACAATCTGCACCATCAAAGCAAGAGACATAGTGGTTTGGCGCTCCATGGTAGCCAACCTTCGATACGGAGACGGCACTGGATTATGATGAACCCGGTCCACTGCGTGTCATCCACATAAGCTATTGCATCCATGCTGTCAGCACGTTCATTTCCACTCACATCGCTGTGTCCAGACAAAAAGATGAAGCTGATCCAAATTAATTATCAGTTCTTTAGTGATTCCAACCAATTTGTGCCCAGCCTCCTTCAATTTTCCTGCAGCATTCCCATCAAGTCACTCAGAAAGCACACTTGAGTAAAAGATTGTGTTTCTAGTCATGCCATTGATTTAGTTGCTGACATAATCGCCATAGTCAAACTACTGATAGTTACGGTGAAAGCACCTCTTCCTTCTTTATTGTTCTTCCATTTTTTCCCATAATTTTGGTGCGTAACTTTCTCGCATGACATATAAGAGAGATACCTCCGTGTTGGTTGCAGTCTCTCTTGCTACTTTTCTTTCTCCGTACTGGTAAGATGATTGGTTATTGTCAGTTGTCTGGAGTTTTCTGTTGATGCTATGCTGCGTTGAATATTCTGTGCAGTAATATAACTCCTGTTTCTTTAGCTGTTGCTATTATTTTTACTGGTATAGTGTCTGTCCCCAGTGCTTGATTTCCAGATGTACATTGTATTTATTACTTCTTCGATTTCTGCTTCCATTGTGTTGGGCTCAGTGTTTACGAACTTTTCTCTCTCTCTATTTTTAATATTATTAGTATGTGGTGCCATATTCATTAATTCTTCGAAATATTATTTGCATCTCTGATGCATCACTTGGTTGGTTGATGTTTTGATATTATATGTCCTTCTTTGTCATTTATGATTTCAGTGGGATCATAGTTTCCTTTCTGGTTTATGCTTCTTTCACTGCTTTGTTGAAGTCTCTTAGGGGTGTCGGTCTGTACGCGCGCGCGCGCGTGTGTATGAGTTCGTATGTAATTGAACGGCCCCGCTCGCAATCGAGACTAAAAGCCGCAATTGGCCAGAGATAGCTATTTTATAAATAACTGATAACTAGGATAACTAGCAGTTCTCTCGTCACATAAGGTGATAAAAAAGCAGGTTATGCAAATATCAATAAATATGCTTCACGGCTGTTGACCACGTGCTCACACATCCTTGTGTAATTTTATTTTAAACTTTTTAAAAATAATTTAAAAAAACGTAAGCGATTAGATCGTATCTAAATTTACTGTAATTCCCAGTTTCCTTATTTTAAAAATATTGATTTGTTTCTGTTTTTTTTTTATTGAAATAAACAAACTATTTTAGCTACGCGTTTTAAAATACTTCCACTATCTGATTTGTATCTCTCCAAATATGTTGCCTTCATCAAAGATGTCTGCACGACATGACTCGCTAACTTTAAGTACTCAATGTCGTTAATCAAATTACATTGAATTTGTATACTACATATGTGTGTGTGTGTGTCTTAAACATGTGCATGGTACTGGGTTTAAATTGATTAATTGTCAAAATACTTTCAGCTCGATTTATGTCTACAGACTAGTTTGTTATTTGGTAGAGAGACATTGCGAAACTGAATCGTGTTTTGATGCTACGAGTTGACGCTCTTGTGTGGGTGTGTTGTTTCTTTTTTTTTTTTACTTTTAGAAACAAGGATTATGAACGCTATTAACGGGCAAGAATGTAATGTTTCTTGTTTACTCTTTCTTTCATTTTAAGCATGTTTGTATTATAATGACAAAAAAATTATTTTATTTTAGGGTAGCAAATAGGATCAAAAGTGAGGCCGATGTTGCGCAACTCCTGTTTCTTTAAATAAGTTATAGAACATATTATCTTAGTACGATCACTTCACATTTTAAACTTAAATACACAACTCAACCTATTTGATAGTTCAGTACTCAACACGGCAATAGTTTCTTTCTTGTGCTGAGAAAGAATGTCAGTACTTGAATGTTCCAGTAATTATTTATCTTTGAAATCTTTTGTAAATGACAATGCTTACTTTTGTCATGAGGATGCTTACTTTTGTCATGAGAATGCTTACTTTTGTCATGAGAATGCTTACTTTTGTCATGAGAATGCTTACTTTTGTCATGACAATGCTTACTTTTGTCATGAGAATGCTTACTTTTGTCATGACAATGCTTACTTTTGTCATGAGAACGCTTATGGTACTCATTGGAGGACTGGTTTGTCTCGGGTCAATACGCCGGCCTCGAGACATAGAGGTTGTGGGTTCAAATCCCGGCTGCACCAGTTGGGATTTTAAAAAATAATTTCTCTCTACGGCAACCACCCCTGGTCTCAGCAGCGAGGCCCGGGTTGAAACGTCAATTGACACGTTAACTACTCATCGACGGAAACAAATATGAGTACCTCCGAAGACGGAGTTATCTGCCTGTGTGGCGAGGGACGCTAGCAGTTCCTAGTCTCTAGAGACGTCGTCAGAGGTAGAAGCTTCCGAACGCAATAAAAAGGTACTCATCAACACTAATTAACATTTGATAGTATAATTTGTTCCTGTGTGTTACCGGGGCCTCATTATGAGGGAAGTAAAGAATAGTGACGCTGTGACCTTCCAGACATGTCGTAAGAGGCGACTAAGGAGGTTGATCGATGGCTTGAGAAGCTGTCATTGTAAAAAGTATTGTTATGGAAACAGATCCATAGATTTTACAAGCAGTGAACTCTGCAATTTTGGCACACAATGTTTCTGTTTTTGAGATTACAGTTCTGCCCAATGTGCCGTCTTCGGCACAAAAGAACAATTGATACATATATCGTATAATTTTGACGATTAATTTCTCACATGTATTAAGTCATAGCCTCACATATTGAGTTCGGTGGCAGTTTTGTTGTCTGTCTCTGTTCCGAGATCTTGCTACTCATCATAACTTAACTACTGATCTCGCTGTATGGGTTATATGTTTTACAGGGTGACCTACGTGGCAGTTGGGCCTTGTCAGTCTCCAGCAACCGTAGATTTAGTGCTTGTATGTAGGGACCTGTTACAGGTTGTATGTGGTTGTGTTGTCAAGATTAGATTTAGTGGCCATGTAAAGAGCTTGTTAGAGTTTGTATGTCGTTGTGTTGTCAAGAGTAGATTTAGTGGCCATGTAAAGAGCTTGTTAGAGGTTGTATGTGGTTGTGTTGTCAAGGGTATGTTTAGTGGCCATGTAAAGAGCTTGTTAGAGGTTGTATGTGGGTGTGTCGTCAAGAGTAGGTTTAGTGGCCATGTAAACAGCTTGTTAGAGGTTGTATGTGGTTGTGTTGTCAAGGGTAGGTTTAGTGTCCATGTAAAGAGCGTGTCATAGGTTGTATATGGGTCTAGTGCCCTAAGTCGGTTTTAGTACCCATGTTAAGATCGCGTTAGAGGTTGTATGTGCTTGTGGTGTCCTAGGGTAGGTTTAGTTGCCATGTAAAGAGCTTGTTAGATGTTGTATGTGGGTTTGTGTCCCAGGGTAGGTCTAACAGCCATGTAAAGAGCTTGTTAGAAGTTGCATGTGGGTGTGGTGTCCTATAATGGGTTTAATATCTGCGCGAGGAGTGTGTAAGTGACTACTTGTGGGTGTGATCCCATACGGTAGTTTTAGCGTTTGTGTGAGGTTCTTGTTAGAAAGTGCTGTGGTTGTGATTCATTTTCTGTCTCGGCAGACGAATTAATTAGTATTTGGTGTGAGGATCATGCAAGTAACTACGTTTGGCATATTGAGGTATCCTCATGGCATCGAGTTACCGTGGGTTTAGTGCCCTTGTGGGCATCTCTTCAAGTGCTGCTATTCGTTTCTTTTTCTATTTCTTGATCCTATAGCCTATCTAATTTGAAGATCACGACCATGCACATTTAATTCTTGATAAGTATTTCCCCAGGGAGCCGCGATAGCTCAGTGGTTAGTGAACTGGACTACAAAAGACAAGGGGTAGGGTTCGATCCAAACCGACGGCTTCCGGGTTCACCCAGCCTTTAATGGGTACCGGATTTTTTTCCGGGAAAGTGAAGCGGCACGGGCGTAATATCGACCACATTACCCTAAAAATCATGTGCCGAAGGTCTGTAAAATATATAGTCACTAACACCATATTTCCCTATTCGCCACTTGGCGTGACGGGGGTACTTTACTTTTTTTTTTTTAATATTTCCCCAATCAGATTGTATGTCTTGCTCTAGCAACTCATGTTATATTTGTTGAAGTGTTCTAAGCGAATGAATGGTTTACTATCACGTCTTTTCCCACAGTCGGTTTCCGTGTGCATCACGTCTTTGAAAGTCAGGTCAATCTCTATCTAATTCCACAGACTTGGTCAGCCATTTTAAAAGTCAGTGCTGGTGGATTCTGGCACATTAAAATCCAACACGATCCAGCATTCTTTGCGTGTCACTCTGTTTTATCTTGAGATTCCAAGCATGCGCCTTAGGCATCACATTTGAAAAAAAGAATATTATTATTTATTTCTTTGTTTGCAAAATATCTTCATCATCATGTGCCTTCCTGGTTGGCGTAGACCACATCTCTTAGTCCTCCATGCGTGGCATATCATCATCATCAACCGGGCCTGCTGGCGTAGGTGATCATGTCTCTCCACAACTTTCGATCTCGAGAGTTATTTATCATTTCTGTTGTTGACCTTCTGCCAAGCCGTTCTCTTACGCTGTCTTGCATTTTTTGTCTTTGTTTCCCTCTATCTCTTTGTCCCTCAATTTTTTTCCAGTTGTTACAATATATTCCAGTTGTTCTCTTCTCATTATATGGCCAAAAAATAATGATTGTTTCTACTAATGTTGGAAATTAGCTCTCGTTTTGCTTTGACCTCTTTCAAAACATTTTCATTACTCTTCTTAGCTGTCCATGGTATTCTCAACATTCTTCTGTAAAACCACATTTCTACAGACTCCAGTGATTTTCTTGTCTGTTGTCCTATTGTCCACGACTCGCACCCATATGTTAAGACTGGCTCTACGTAACATTTAAGAACTCTTTTTCTTGTTTCTATTGTCAAAAATGGATTGCATAGTATTTTCCTCATTTTTTGGAAAGCTGCTTTTGCCTGAGCCATTCTGCATCTCACCTCTTTTGTACATCTTCCATCTGAGGTTAACAAAGTTCCCAAATATTTAAATTCATTTACCTGTTTTAATATTGTTTCACTTGTCATTAAATGTGCCATGGTCATAGTAAAATATTGTCACCTACGCAACATGCGCCATATGCCTAGCAAGGCGTGAAGGGAACCTTTACTTTACTTTTATTAGTTTAAGGATTGTTTAATACAATCTTCATCCCAACGTTGTGCTACAAATGCCAGACCTGAACCCTAGACCCAAGAACAATAAGAAAAATAACCTCTACGGCGATGAAATGTGTTAGACGAATGACATGAAACAGTCTGAGAGATAAGATCAGAAATGAAGAACTGAGAAAAAAGCTAGGATTAGCCCCAGCCATAGAATATATAAGGAAATAACAGATAAAATGGTTTGGCCACGTGACAAGGCAGAAAGAACAAAACACAACACAATGAGCATTCACCAAACGTTGTGAGAACACCAGACCCAAGTGTTGACCACGAAAAAGTTGGATGGATGGAATATTAGAAGCACTAGGAAACATAACAGCAGTAGAGACGAACAGAAGAGCAAAATACCGCAAATTATATCTCCCCTGGACGCTGAAATTCAGATGAGGAAGGAATGAAGAGGAAGAAGAAGAAGGATTGTTTAATTTTAAAATATGCATATATCATACATATATACATATATTAGTCGAGAATATTTACGATATGAGATCAACATTTCGAAAAAAAAAACATAATCCAGTGCATCATCTTTCACGAAATGTGGACAATCAGTGCATCTGTAACCTCACTGAGGTAGACAATTCTGTGCTCAATAATATCTGACGATCCATCGCCAAGTGAAATAAGAAACAACAACATTCCGATTGTAATCTACTCCCATAGACGATGAACAACATACGAAATGCAAATAGAATTCACGGAACTGCATTAAAAGTGAATATAATTATAGCCATAGAGCCAGCTGATAAAATGTGTGGTAAAGGGAAACAAATGTGGGGGAATTTCATTTAAATGTCTAAGAGGTTTTGTGTTTCTCTGTATGGAGACCATCATCGCTATACTCAGACAAGGTGGATTAACATTGCGATCTCTTTTCTGATAACAAAACATATTCTCAGAGCAGTACACGAACTCCGTACCACCGTGAGAGCGCACGTGATTATTTTGAAGCTGGTTAGTTATTGAGGAGTTGGTAGGAATTTTACTTTACTTTATAAATAGGAAACTACAAGCGACCAATCGCTCTCTATTTTCGTTTTGAAACTAACACAATTTGTGCTATGACTAGACATCAATTCAAAAACAGAGTTTTATCTGATAGGACTAGGTACCTCCCGCACATTGAGATCGTTGATCTCTGAAAACAAAACCTCGGAAGCTTAATTACACTTGGACAAGATCAGAAGAGATAGTAAAATATAGAAAGGGTTTGGTGAGCCATCATTGAAAACTGAGGTGGAGAAGGAAAATTGTTAATGTTGAGAAGGTAAAAGTGAGGTTGATGGTAGAAAGTGTTTCCAGTTACCTGGAGAACTGTCCCCAAGTCTACATTTCTTGAACATTTTGGTATTTTCTCCAAATGTTGCTCGTGATTCCTTTATAAAGTTTAGAATGGAAAAGAAAAATAGTCCATAAAATATATGATTACACTATCATTGATGATAGTATAATATTGATAGTATATTGATAATTTCCTTGTTTTTAAAAAAATTCATTTCATGCTATACCAAGTATTTTCCTTTGACATTTATTTTCGAATGCGTTCAACTTTGTTTCTATGTCTCTTGTTGTTTTCCAGCTCTCACATGCGTACGGAACGGTTGATACTACGTTTGATTTGAACAATCTAGGTTTTGTCTTTGTGCTGATGAGTTTTGATTTCCAGAACTTTTCAAAGATTCTGAACGACATTGCCGCTTTAGATAATAACCGAATAACAAAGCAAGCCCTAACATGGGAAACAACAGGTAAGAGGAAAAGAGGCCGACCCAGAGAGACACTGACAAGAACATTGATGAGAGAGGCAAGAGCAGCAGGAGTCGGCTCCCTCAATGAGATAGAGTTACTTGCACAGAACAGAGACAAGTAACGAGATTTGATAAAAGATCTTTACAAGGATTGAAAACTGCTAGAATTAAGATTTAGATAAGAGAAAGAGTATCTGGGTCTATGTCTTAAGGGCTACTACGGCTCGACAGGTCAATAGATAGATAATGATAATAATATAATAATAATAACAAAGAAGAGTAATGAAAACGTTCTGAAAGAGGTCAAAAAAAAAAAAGGGAGCTAATATCCACTATTAGGAAGTAACAATCATCACAGTTGGCCATGTAATAAGAAGGAAACAGTTGGAATATATTGTCATCATCAAGTACCGGGCCTACTGGCGTAGGTGATCATGTCTCTCCACAACTTCCGATCTCTACAGTTATTTATCATTTCTGTTGACCTTCTGTCAAGCCATTCTCTTAAGCTGTCTGGTATTTTTTCTCCTGGCTTCCCTCTATCTCTTCGTCCCTCAATGTTTCCAGTAGTTACAATATATCCCAGTTGTTCTCTTCTCATGACATGGTCAAAAAATGTTCATTGCTACTTTCTAATATGAATATATTGTAACAACTGGGAAAAGTTGGTGACGAAGCGATTGAGGGAAGTAAAGAGAAACGATATCAGACAGCTTAAGAGAAAGGCTTGGCAGAAAGTCAACAACAGAAATGATAAATAACTGTCGAGATCAAAAGTTGTGAAGATACATGATCACGGTACTTGATGATTATGTTGATATTGATAATAACGCTTTCTTGTCCTTACAGTTTTTAACAATAACCTCTACTGTGTTTACTATCACCGTTACTTACAGCATGCCCCGCACACTAACTGTTTACTATCACCGTTACTTACAGCATGTCCCGCACACTAACTGTTTACTATCACCGTTACTTACAGCATGCCCCGCACACTAATTGTTTACTATCACCGTTACTTACAGCATGCCCCGCACACTAACTGTTTACTATCACCGTTACTTACAGCATGTCCCGCACACTAACTGTTTACTATCACCGTTACTTACAGCATGCCCCGCACACTAACTGTTTACTATCACCGTTACTTACAGCATGCCCCGCACACTAACTGTTTACTATCACCGTTACTTACAGCATGCCCCGCACACTAACTGTTTACTATCATCGTTACTTACAGCATGCCCCGCACACTAACTGTTTTACTATCACCGTTACTTACAGCATGCCCGCACACTAACTGTTTACTATCACCGTTACTTACAGCATGCCCCGCACACTAACTGGTCGACCCTTCTAATCATGTCTGCCATCAATCGATCAAACATTATTTTCATTAGAAATCCAGAAATGTTGAAAATACAAAACGTGATCACTTCGCAAAAAAAGTGTGAAATATCTATTGAATACTTACATTCTGATATATATTGCGAAATACACACGCACGCATGTACTCGTATACATACACATATATTGCATGAGTGCGTGTGTGTATATATGTAAAATGTGGCAAATTTTCCCTACAGCAAAGTAGATTTCCATGCTAAATTTAAATGCATTGCTTTATATATATTTTTTTGTTAGGAATAAATTATGTATTGATAATTCAGATTGTTACTACCGCTCCCCACTCTCTTCTTGCTCTCTTCTTTGTTAACGTTTCTCCGCAATCTTTATACCTGTCATGAAGGCAATCTCAGCTTGAAGAATATATTCGATAATTTCTTTGTAACATGTAGAGAATAATTACAATCTTTAAAAATAAATATGTGTCTAATCTCTCTCTCTCTCTGTCTCCTGTCTCTGTCTGTATCTCTCTCTGTCTCTCTCTCTGTCTCTCTCTGTCTCTCTCTGTGTCTCTCTCTGTCTCTCTCTCTGTCTCTCTCTGTCTCTCTCTCTGTCTCTCTCTGTGTCTCTCTCTGTCTCTCTCTGTGTCTCTCTCTGTCTCTCTCTCTGTCTCTCTCTGTCTCTCTCTGTGTCTCTCTCTGTGTCTCTCTCTGTCTCTCTGTCTCTCTCTGTCTCTCTCTGTGTCTCTCTGTGTCTCTCTCTGTCTCTCTCTGTCTCTCTCTGTCTCTCTCTCTGTCTCTCTCTGTCTCTCTCTGTGTCTCTCTCTGTCTCTCTCTCTGTCTCTCTCTGTCTCTCTCTCTGTCTCTCTCTGTGTCTCTCTCTGTCTCTCTCTGTGTCTCTCTCTGTCTCTCTCTCTGTCTCTCTCTCTGTCTCTCTCTGTCTCTCTCTCTGTCTCTCTCTGTCTCTCTCTGTGTCTCTCTCTGTCTCTCTCTGTCTCTCTCTGTCTCTCTCTCTGTCTCTCTCTGTCTCTCTCTATCTCTCTCGTCTCTCTCTCGGTCTCTCTCTGTTTCTCTCTCTGTGTCTCTCTCTGTTTCTCTCTCTGTCTATCTCTGTCTCTCTCTGTCTCTCTCTGTCTCTCTCTATCTCTCTCTGTCTCTCTCTGTTTCTCTCTCTGTGTGTCTGTGTCTTTCTCTCTGTCTCTCTCTGTCTCTCTCTCTGTCTCTCTATGTCTCTGTTTCTCTCTGTCTCTCTCTGTCTCTCTCTGTCTCTCTCTGTCTCTCTCTGTCTCTGTCTCCCTCTGTCTCTCTCTGTCTCTCTGTCTCTCTCTGTCTCTATCTGTCTCTCTCTGTCTCTCTGTCTCTCTCTGCCCCTGTCCAACTCTCTTTCTCTCTCTCTCTCTTCTTCATCTTCATGTCGCCTTTGTTTCTTGTACTGTTTTGTTAGGCACGGAGTCCAGAGCACTCTATTTCATGTTGTTTCTGGTTTTTTTTAATGTTTAGTGGAGTTGCTCTTTGCTTAGCCAGAGTTGCTCTTTGCTTAGCCAGAGTTGCTCTTTGCTTAGCCAGAGTCGCTCTTTGCTTAGTCACATTTATTTGTTAATCAGATTTGCTCTTTGCTTAGTCAGAGTCGCTCTTATTTAATCAAAATCGTTCTCTGTTTACTCAGAGTCGCTCTTTGTCTGGCCAGAGTTGTTCTTTGGTTAGCTAGAGTCGCTCATTGTTTAGTCAGAGTCGCTCTTTATTTAGTCAGAGTCGATCCTTGTTTATTTGGAGTCCTTCTTTCTTTAGTCAGAATCGCTCTTTGTTTAGTCAAAAATTGTTCTTTGTTTAATAATTTCTCGTTTTGCTTAGTCAGTTTGTCCTGCTGGTTTAGTCAGATTTTGTCATTGTATTGACAGTCTCTGTTAGTTTTGTCAGATTATGTCGTTGTTTAGTCAGTCACTCCTTGTTTTGTCATAATCTTTTATGCTAAGTCAGATTCTCATTCTGTTTGTTCAAATTATCTATATGTATAGCCAGTCCCTCTTTGTTTAGTCAGGTTATCGCCACATTTGGTCCTTGTCTCTTTCTATTTAGCCAGGACCTTTTGTCTCTTTATCTTCTAAAAACAAGGGACTTCCGTTTCCAAGATGGCGGATCTAGTCCACGTCCTCTCGATCGCTGCAGAAAATGCACCCAAGGTCTGATTAATTTCGGATCTTCATTGCACTTTTCTGCGTAAAAGTCAAAATGATGATATGCTTGATATGATCATCATTTTCAAGAGGACGTGACTTACCGGTATATGGGGATAGGCGGCGGAACAAATGAAGGCTATGCATGAAATGTGTTCCTTGTTGCAGTTTCCTCATATTACAAGTCGCATGTCTGTGTTAGTCACCTCTAGTGACTCGGGCAGATGGTGCTCGTAAACCTGGGAAGGCCGACCATCTAAGGGCAGAATCCCCCGACAGAAAAGATCAACTGCTGCCTTGCAGGAAGATTGGGGACAATCAAAGGCTAAGGAAAGCAAACCTGAAAAAATGCTGGCTGAAATCGGATGCACTGGGCCACTGGCGCAGAACACAGTGCAACGTATTAACGGGTGTTCAGTCAGAGTGGATCTGACAGACTCTAATTGTGATGTTCTGTCTGTGGGGGCGATCAACACACTTAGCCTGACAGCTGACTTCATGTAAGAGTCTGGAATCCTTACTCTGATTGAGTCCTGAACGCAGAGAGAGAGAGAGATCTTCTAAAAAATTATTGACCATCTAGTCCGGATTAGAATAACCTTCAGGTATCATTTGTACCAGCAGATGCGTAAGTGTAAGAGATTATTGCTCCCCTTCCAAGCCTTAAACTGTACGGATACTATGCTGTTAGTGCCCACATTTTTCACAGACCAGATTTATATTTTACAGGTGAATGTGGTCAGTATCAGGCTAAGCCGCTCTACTTTACTAGAAAAAAGCTCGTGTACCCATTTTCAAAGCTGAATCCGAAACCCTGTGTCGTTCTGAGAGGAAGAAAAGTCGCGACATTCTAGAATTGCACCCAGCCCATTTTTAACAGCAGTGGACGCTCTAGCCACTCAAATACTGCGTGATCTCCATCGGAATACCAGTTATGAGGGATCATCAACATTGTCACCCGTTACAAGTTGAATGGCGCCAGAGAGGAAAATCATCATCATCAAGTACCGGGCTTGCTGGCGTAGGTGATCATGTTTCTCACAATTTCGATCTCGACAGTTATTATCATTTCTGTTGTTGACCTTCTGCCAAGCCATTCTCTTAAGCGTCTGGTATTTTTTTCTCTTTGCTTCCCTCTATTTCTTTGTCCCTCAATTTCTCCAGTTGTTACAATATATCCAGTTGTTCTCTTCTCATTACATGACCAAAAAATGATGATTGTTTCTTCCTAATATTGGAAATTAGCTCTTTTTTGCTTTGGCCTCTTTCAGAACATTTTCATTACTCTTCTTAGCTGTTCATGGTATTCTCAACATTCTTCTGTAAAACCACATTTCTACAGACTCCAGTGAGTTTCTTGTCTGTTGTCCTATTGTCTATGATTCACATCCATCTGTTAATACTGGGTCAAATAACATGTAAGAACTCTTTTCCTTGTTTCTGTTGTCAAAAATGGATTGCATAGTATTTTCCTCATTTTTTGGAAATCTGCCTTAGAGGGAAAATGCTCTCCAAAAACATGCAGTAATCATGATTTTACTTTGTGTTTACTATCTGTCTATTGTCCTTTCGAGCGAAGACGGCACATAGGGCAGAACCACAATCTCAAAAACAGAAACCCTGCGTGCCAAAGTGGCACATATTGCAGAGATCACCGCTCTAAAATATATGGAGCTGTT